>CM041793.1:27110281-27710281 GCA_023376895.1 Aspiorhynchus laticeps | reverse complement strand
CGTTGTCCTTCGTCTGGGTGACGTCAGCGGCTACCTTCAGCCAGAAGGGAAGTAAGGAGTATCGCTGTGGTAGTTATAATCTGGGCAGACTTTCTGCACTAGCTTGTAGTCGGTGCTGTAGAAGGAGATGTAAATGCAAATGACTTTGAAGGGCTTCGAGCAGAGCCAGGATACGTGGCTTTGCGTCTGCTCCTGGTAACATGTCTTGGATGGGTCGAAGTTGCAGAGCGTGTTCTTGGAGCCCCTCTCCACCTTCTCGTACTCGATGCGGCAGTTGAAGGACTTGGAATCCTTGGAGTCAATGACCGACTGCTGGGCTGTCAAGTCAAACTCCACGATTTTGCTGGGCGGGACCAGGCTGACGGACACGTTGCCCTGGCCCGTGGAGTTATGGCGGAAGAAGACGCTGAAGGTGCCGTTGCCGTGATCGACGATCTTTCCAGTGATCAGGAGGTTAAGCTTGACCGTTTTGATGTTGGAGTGGAAATCTCCCCAGCCGAACATTTTCTTGAACTTGCCCGTCTTGACCATCGGCCGCCGTTTGGCTCGAGGCCTGGGGTCCAGCAGATCCGTGGTATTCCTCAGCCAGTCCCACAGATCCTGCTCTGAGTAAGGCTCCGGAGTGTCATAGTGCAGGTCCAGGGCTGTTGCGTTTTCCTTCCCATGGAGAGTCTGTGATAGAAGTCGACTGATGGACAAGTCCTTACTGCTTTCTGTCCATATATGCTTTAGTGTCGACTTGGGGCTCCCTGATTTGAGCAGCTCCGACTTCCCCGGGACAGAACCGTGGGCACTTGAAACCTAAGAAAGCAAGATGGAGAGGACGTTATTGAGCCGTCTTAACCTTAAAGAGCTACAGAAGACACATAATGCAAAGCAAGTGAGCATTTCATCCAGTGCCGCTTGACAGGAAAAAGGAATTAAGTGGATATTACCCTTGATTCGGGAGATATTGACCCCTCACCCCCACACAATCATGTAGTCTCATACTCAACAGACAGATCAAATGGATTAGGATGAGGAGGGAAAAAAAGATAATCGATCGAGCCCGCAAGCTTCAATTTGCAACATGTTAGCTGACAGGAGCTGTCTGGGAAATGGAACGGAGCGTGGCGAATGAGAAAAAGAATACAACGATCAAACTTGCGGTCGGGGAGGGAATCTCCACCGGCCCTCCCTGATAATACCGGTGACTATTCTTTGAGTAAAGAGCAGACTATTAACCAGCCAGTGCTCCTTGAATTGATGATTGATGAACCACTGGGTTCTCTCCATTTAGTGCAGATGAGTGGAATTAGGTCCATACAGCGCCTGGCGGAGCGCCTTGACATTGATTGCCTGATTTCTACTGTTAGACCTGACAGCAGATCCGTCTTGCGGTGATTTTTGCATCTCGAGGGCTACCCCTGGGATCGATAGTTAGAAAATAAGGTCTCGCTACCAATCTGCCCGACCCTTCGGACAGAATTGCCTCACAGCATGTGCGAGAGCGAGGGTGATGCGAGTCCATTTTAAACACAGTGCTGGGTGGGAGCAGGGCCACGTGGCTCACTTAAGGATTTCATGTTGCGAACCTAAAAGGTAATCGATAGCTGACTTGAAGAGTGGTTCAAAATGCAAATTAAGAGAAGTTTAACTTAAAAACTTGGGAATTGCATGCTAGCGGTCTGCTCGTGTTCAGAACTCACATTAAATATTTGTTAAAAAATGAATGAATAAAAACACACAACGCAACATGCACCTGACAAGCACCCACACTAGTGATGAAGAACCCTAGGAAGAGAGTTCAAATATGTTTCCAATGAAATTAGGGATCATTACTCTTCCTCATGTGTGGAGTAAGAGGCCTTGCCCTGTACTAAAAGAGAGTAATATGTTTTGTGCTCTGGGAGCATGATTAAAGAGTTATTATTTATTAATGACTAATTGCTGAAGGGGCAATACAAACATTTCAAGGCTGAGCAAGTTTCAAGGAGCTATTTGTTGCGAAGTTCAGTGCAGCCTGACCGACTGGGAGGGCACTTGCATTGATCAATGGATCTTTATAGTGCTTGTTTTAGCAAACTATTGAGGGAAAAACATGTTTTCATGTTTATGTATTCATTATTCACATACAAAACATTTTAACAAGTGTCCTGAATTGTGTAACATACAGTCAGTATATAATCAGCTAGTCACGATCATATTAATATTAAAATTATTATATAATAATTTAAAACACTACTACTACTAATTTTAATAATACTCATTTGAAATCAATTTAATTGGTTTTGTATTATTTTAATTTGTAATTTGTTTTATGTACTTTATTTTCTTGTTCTTTTATATTTATTTCTTTACTTCTTATTTTTATTGTATTCTATGACATTCATTCAGTATGTTTTCTGTAATGCACTTTGTAAACACTGTTTTAAAAGATGCTATAGAAATAAAGCTGTATATACTAAACCCTAATAGAGTAATCAGGATCTTGTATCACCCTGAAAGTTTATTTGATAATGACCGGCTAACCTGCTTATTCCAAAACTAATTACCAAATAAATTATTACATGAAATAAAGTTGAAATTATTTTACTGCAAATGATTGATTGATTATTGATTGATTATTTTTTTATTTTATTTTTATAATAGATATAATAATAAATAAATAGATTTGTCAAAACTCAAGTATGCAGTTTAAAGGTCATTCATTATACCATAATATTTGATGGCAGAAAACTGCAATTGACCAATCAGAATAAAGCATTTAAGATATTCATTCTAATTGAGTCATTAATGAGTCACATACTGTAAGTGTTAAAATTTTAGCTCTTGCATTTAAAAACAGCCACTTAAAAGGTAAAGGTAAACCCTGAGACTTTTATTCAACAACTGAAAAAAAACAGACAGTGTCTAACTCTTTGCCTATGGCTAGTCTGTATCTGTCCACCTTTGGAGACCTTAAAAAGTTCACACGTGGAGAGCACAAACAGCGAAACACTGGCCAGGAGTCAGTTCTCCTGGGCATAAAGCCTGCACACATAGCGGATGTCTGAACGCAAGCGTCGGTCTGTCCAGTCTGTCTTGCCATGACGGGCTTGGATCCAGCCCGACTGCTGGAGCTTTACGGAGCCAGCTGCAGTGCTCACCTGAGGCAACAGTGCATCTGGTAAACACATTCGGGGGGGGTAGTCCCGGCCAAGCCCTTCCTACCTCACCCACTGACAGCCGGCCAGCCAGGCACAAACAGCTGGGCTCCCCCAGGCACTGCACTGCATCAGGTCAGCAAGAGCAGCATGTGTACACCAATCTGTATGCCTGGTGTGAGTCTTAATGAGTCTGCCTGCTTTAAGAACTTCAAGGGTGACAGATCAGATCATATTGGTTACATTCTTAATCCCAACAGCAAGCTGAACAACAACAAACATTATAAATATTAAAAGGCTTTTACAAATGCAAACATTGTTCATTCCAACAATACAGGATTCAGGACATGCTGTTCATCAACACGGGGAGTTTGCAAAAAGACGTTTTTAAAATCATCCAGTTGGAGGGTTGCGCAAATGGCTGTTCTGGACTTGACACAGCATCTGAAAACACAAAAGCCATGATGGGACAAACAAAAACCAATGCAAGACATGATACAACAGCCTAAGATGTCCATCTGAATATTAGTAATACTAGGAATGAATTTAAACATCTAAAATTTCAAAGAGGGTTTTATTGTGCAAATATTCAAACAAGTAAAGCACTGCAACTATAATAAAATAATATAACATAATATGGTTTATTATGTCATATATAATGAGAAAAACAATACATAATTTTCACACTATATAGTTCAAAGAAGTGCAAATTAAATTTAGAAACTTGCCAAATAATTGTTTTTAGAATTATGAACAGTCACTGGTGTGCCAAAGTCTAACAGAAAATTACACACTGCAACATGGAGAGGTAACAATTTAGTGAGCAGTTTAACACCACTGACTGTATTTAATCTTGAAATGCATGCTCTATGACTGCACTGCAGTACCAACTAATGGCAAGAATCAGACCCTTCTTGCCTAGCATAAGCCAGAGCTACATTTGGTCCTAAATAATGATAGCAGATTAAATGGAATAATTATGCAGGCTAATTCTGAAAATGCAATTATGTTATTGCCGCACATTTGTGTTTCTATTTGAATGTTAATTTGCACTAATTAAGGTATTAATATGCATCAATAAGTCAACTACAGTGTTAGCTAGCATATTATTGACACATTGATTACATTGCCAAGGCTGTTTACTTAGCAGTAAGTGAAACATTACAATGTGCTTGTACCCAGCATTTCTGCAGGTGTCCATACCTTTAAAACCGGCCCATTAAAAGGGAACATGTAAATAAGCTTTTTAAAATCATAATCAGCCTTGGCTTCGGGGGGTGTCCTATAAAGAGATATGATCAAGATCAAGAAATACATTTTTTATTTTATATTACAGAAAAATGTATCATAAATTGAAAGTGTGTGTGTGTGTGTGTGTGTGTATATATATATATATATATATAAAATATATATATATATTATTATACATTTAACATAAAACAATTAAATACAATTTTGAAATACATATAAAAAATAATAATAATTAAAATAATAATTTATATAGAACTATTATATATATATCTCAAAACACTCAAAATTCCCATATTGATGTCTGCATTATGGTGGGTAAGTACCCTTGCTGTGTGAGGTAACTTCCTTTCATAGTCGTATTGTCTCTTTGACAGAGCTAGCGTATGAAACAGCAGGTGGACTAAAGGTCAACCGATAATGACCATTGTTATAATAGCTTTTGTAAAACGACGGTAGTAAGATAATGAGCAGAAGGAGTAGATACAACCCAGAGTAGAGGAAAAACAGTCTCAACTGTGACCCTGAGAGCACATTTCACCACTTACCTTTACACTACAGAAATACACTAAACGCAACATGAGGGGAGAATTACAAAAACACGTCCGCCTGAGATAAACGTCCCAGAGAAAACACTGTCCTTATCAATAAAACCGCTAAGTCGAGGCCGAAACCTCCACCGTGCAAAACAATATGCCATAAAAATGTTCAGCGGATCATTCCGGTGCCTCACTTTAACAACCTCCCAAACAACGTTTACAGCTTGGGAGATGAGATAAAACTGTGCATATCTTCTTCCTCCTCAGCAATTCACTGCCATCCACAACCTAGACACTTAAACAAGGCACCTCATGCTGCGGCCGTCCTGAGAGAAATGAAAAGGAAAGGCAAAAATGAAGATGGATTTCAACTAAATCCACTTCTGCTAACAAAGCACTCGCAGGCTTTGCTAGCCCCCCTTTCCTCGCTGCCTGCTGCTTGCGTTTGGTTTGTAGGAGTGTGAGGCAGTGCACGGGCCCATTAGCGGCATAACTAAGCACTGTGCTTTAGGATGGGCCGCTGGGGCAGAGGCACGCTTGCTGCAAGAGTTGGACAGCTGCTAAGCAGCCATGGAATATCAGGCTGTGACCATGCACTAGAACTGCCTAATGGTGTCATAAGAAGACCGTTAGACGCACCATTAAAGCAGGCTGTCATGCTCATTGTGTATAGCAGCCGATGTGTGTTTGTAACAACGCCCATGGACTCCCTCTGATACAGTCAAATAGGTATTGCAACAGAAGTGTAACACACAGACTGTACAGAAAACGTTCTGTATTTCACATAATCTGAGATGCCCAGATGCATTTCCTGCATTTATGAATGTAATTATAAAAAGAACCAAATGAGAATACTAACACACATGTCTGTTTCAGCATCACAGGAACTCATTTGAAAACAATGGCAGCAGAATACGATCATCAGTCTTTGTTAATAGGGGTCGTTTACACAAAACGTGTTCTTGCATTTAAAACACAAGACGCTGCACTTGAGCAGTAAACAACATGTTTTTAAAAGTTTAACAGCATTTAAATGTTCAGCTATAGTGTGGATTTACATTGTTGAACTATTTATGTGCAGCATAAATTGGAAAGTAAATGCATTCTGTGTGAACCGGCTCCATTGGGGCCCATTTGCTCAGAATGTGTTTTTACATAAAAAATGTGAGACGTCGTGCTGAGGAATGTGAAAGTTAAAAAGTTCAATGGCATTACAAAAATGTGACACCCAAACTCAAGGCGCTGAAAAAGCTGCACAATGGTCAACAGCATTTGGCTAGTGAAGATTTACATTGGTAAACTTGTAAAATTCAACGTAAAGTCGAATGTAAAGCAAGTTCTGTGTGAACAAGCCACATTGGGGTCCATGTATACAATATGCATTATTGTGTTTAAAAACGTGAGACGCAGGGCAGTGGAATGGAAAATAAAATGAAATGTGTTTAGTTTAATTTGAGCACAACGATCAAACACATTCTAGTCTAGCATGTGTTTACACAGAAATACAGTGCAGTAGAATGCAAAAATGTGTTCAGTGTGAACAGTTTTCAGTTTTCAGATTAATTTTAGGTAAACATGCTGTGTGAGCAAAACCGGTTTCAGATCTAGTCACATGACTCAAATGATACGCTCAATACTCAGTTAAAAATAATTAAAAGGCATTCAAAGCTGCTGTCCATTGATTCATATTTGACAAATAAACTTGGTCTTCATAAGCTTGTGTCTGTCAGGGTTCTGTTGTGTGTGTCATCTGTTCCTGCCTCTTGTGTCCATATTTGGTTTGTTTCCTGTCCTCGTCTGATGTCATTATGAGTTAACTCTTGTCCAGCTGTGTTTGTCTCGTTATCTGTAATTAACCTGTGTATATTAGTTCATGGCTGTTCAGTTTGATTTCGTCTGGTCTACTCGTTACTTCCCGGTGTATCCTGTCTCTCTGGCCTGCCTTGATGTCTTCATTAAATATTATTATTCGAGTTTATATCCTCGTCTGCGTGTTCCTGTTCCTCCCTCGTGTGTGCACCGTGACAGAAGACCAGACCTAAACCGTAAGCGGCGCCATTCACCCCATTTTGTTTTTCGTTTTCAAAAGTCTTTTGTTTTGTTCTTGTGTTCTGTCTGTCTCGTGGCAAGGAAGTCGCCGCTCGTCATCCCGCTCTAGCCCGCGGAAGATGCGTGGGAGTTCGGTGGGATCGCCGCGAGTGCCGTGAGTCCTCTGGTCGCGAGCTCTGTTCGGTCCGCCGGCTGGGGCTATCCCAAGCCCGCCGGCTGGTTGTCTGGTTCCCGGGTTGCCACTCCCCCAGGTGCGCCGTTCGCGGGAGATCATGCCACCGGCCCGCCTCTGACTCAATGCCCGCCGGATCGCCGCTGACTCAAGCCCACCGGATTGGCGCTGACTCATGCCCGCTGGCCGCCGCTATCCCTAGCCCCGTGGATCCTGTCGGCCAGGAGTGCCGTGTGTATGTCTGGTTGTGCCCACAGGAACATTTTAACTTGCCTTGTCATGTCCACAGAGACTCGTCTGGGGCAGGCGGCTCCTCTTGTTGTGGCCTTGGAGGCCATTCTAGCCGCCTGCCCCCCTGTTGCCGAAGTGGAAGCGGTTTCTGAGGGACCATGCGAGGGCCCCTGACTCCTCGTCATGCCCAGAAGAAGCCTCAGCTTCCGAGCTAGCCCAGGAGGGCTTCCTGTTCCTGTGGGCTGTCCTGTCCCTGTCTGTTTAGCCCCGGTGGGCTGTCCTGTCCTGTCCCTGTCTGTTTAGCCCTGGAGGGCTATCCTTGTACTGTCCTGTCTGTTTAGCCCCGGAGGGCTCCTTATACCCCCTAACTTCCCCAGGGAATTTTTTTTTTGGGGGGTAAAAGGGTTCCGGCTGTAGGGGCCGGACCGAGGCCAAGGCCACAAGGACCACCTGCCATGGCCTCCTGAGCCCCTAGCTACGCCATAGCCTCCTGAGCTCCCTGCACCGCCATGGCCTCCTGAGCTTCCAGCTCCGCCATGGCTTCCTTTGTCTGTCTGTTCCGCTCTGGAGGTCCCCGTCCTGTGTTCCTGTCCGTGTTTGTCCTGAGGGGCTTCCAGAGCGCCCACCCCCCCTCCCCGGTGGAACTGTTATGGCGTGGGACACGCCTTCCGGGAGGGGGGAGTTATGTCAGGGTTCTGTTGTGTGTGTCATCTGTTCCTGCCTCTTGTGTCCATATTTGGTTTGTTTCCTGTCCTCGTCTGATGTCATTATGAGTTAACTCTTGTCCAGCTGTGTTTGTCTCGTTATCTGTAATTAACCTGTGTCTATTAGTTCATGCCTGTTCAGTTTGATTTCGTCTGGTCTACTCGTTACTTCCCGGTGTATCCTGTCTCTCTGTCCTGCCTTGATGTCTTCATTAAATATTATTATTTGAGTTTATATCCTCGCCTGCGTGTTCCTGTTCCTCCCTCGTGTGTGCACCATGACAGTGTCGTATTAACTGTGTTAAGACTTTTATTTGTTTCTTTTGGTCACTACAGGTGAAATTCACCAAATGTGAGGAGAAAAAAAAGGGGCACTTGTTTGCAAATAAAATAGCCTACTGTATATAGGCTATTGTAAAACATTGGAGACTCACACCTGCTATTAAATACAGTTCTCAATCCCAAACAGTGACTGGGTGAATGCAGTCATTTAACAGCATACTAGCTACACTGCTGCACATACAGTAACATACTAACTCTAACAAGGCCGTTTGGAATCTTTAAAGGACACATATTATGATAAGCTTAAAGTGAACTAGGCTCTAATTTTAACAATGCAAAGCTCCTAAATTCACCAGAGTATGTATTAAAAATTATTACACATGCAAAAACTGGCCATTGAGATTCATTATGGTATTCTTTTTTTTTTTTTTTAAAGAGGTCATGAATTTTTTTTTTTTTTTTTTTAAACATGTTTCCTGAGATTCACTTATGTTAAGTTTTTGAGGGAAAAACAAATTTGCAGAAATAATTTTCATCTCTCATTCTGATCCTCTGTCTGAAATGATTGGTTTCTTTAAGGGGCAGCTTATTTAAGGCTTGACAGTAAACAACGACTGTTATGATTGGTTAACATTTAGGGCTGCATGATAAATCGAATGTGAGTATCATGTGCATCTCATCAGTAAAGCTGGTTCTGTGATTAGTAGTAAATCTCCATCACGTGCTTTCAGATGGAGCGGCATTTAATACACAGAGCCGTAGTTCACTGACAAGCTACGTAATGCGCATGACAATTGCATGCAATTTATCGTGCAGCCCTATAACATTACACAGGGAACAGTAACAAAGGCCACTGGCTTCTGCACATGAGAATTTTGAAAACATTATCCATACAAAACTGTCATTTACAGACAAAGCATGTAGCTTCTTTCAGATCCAATACAGTTGGCCGTTTCATCTTTCAGGAAATGTTTCATTACAAAATTTCCATCACACTATACCTTATTTACAAAACAATCTGCAGACAAATGTACAAACAAACAAATAATTATCCGAAGCGATCCAGGACACCATTAAAAAGAAACCATTGACTTATTTCTGGAGCTGAGGTCCTTTATAAGTTTGTACAGAGACGCAAATGAGCTGTTTAATCTGGACACATCAAAGCGAACACTCTTTGACTCTACCATTTGTCCTGTTGTCGGGAGTAGCTCAAGCGCATGGACTATGTCACAAATTAAACAGACATTTGTAGACAGTGTCAGAGATGATATTGGCTTCTATTTGGATTTGACGACTTGATGCTCGCATCCATTGTAGACAAGTGTCAGCCATCAAGTGACTGAACCCCTAGTGGGCGGGGCCTATGGTGTGATTATTTAGAACTATTCTTGCTCTGGAGGCAAAATGTCTTATGCAAATGTATTTGCCTGTGTGACATCACAAATCCCACAATCAGGGGCATCACAATTAGGGGGAAAAAGGGGGACAGAGTGGATAGGGCCCAGAGGCTGAGAGGGGCCCACAACGATGTCCACTTGGGGGCCCAACTGAGATCATCAGCCAAATCCCCCTCCCCTCCTTTGATGGACCCCATAGTAGTGTTGTCAAAAGTACCGACCGCGATACCATAAAATAATAAAAGGTACATTTTTGTTAATATTTCAACATTCTGACTTTATTTTCGCAATTCCGAGATTATATCTCAGAATTCTGATAAGGAAAAACAACTCGTCATTCTCTCTTTTCCCCTCAGTTTGGAATCATGAGTTTATATCCCTGACCTGGCTTTTTTTTCCCTCAGAGTTGACAAACACGCTATTGTTGAGTTAAATCAAAATCAAATCAAAGTCCACACTAGGAGGTATAACTTGCATTTGTGAGAAAAAAAGGTCAGAATTGTGAGATAAAATAGGTAAATGTTATGCAAAATGTTAGTAGTAATAGGTTTTCAAATAGTATTTCATGCTGTAACTGTAGGGCTATACAGTACGTCCCCTATGAACTGCACACAGTATGCGAATATTATGTAGACCTATTGTTTAAAGTGCCTCTATTATGGAAAATTACCTTTCATGCAGTGTGTAACACAGCTCTAAGTGAATGAAAACAACCTGCAAAGTTTTAAATCTGAAAGTGCACCGTATATAAAGTTATTGTCTCTCAAAAGAAAGAGTCAACTCTGAATCATTGAAACGAGTCGTTTTTAAAACGAATCCCAAGCCGTTTCATGTTGATGTCAACATGAAACATTAGCATATTGCCCGCCCACTTGTTGGTCTTTTTGTGTTGGTCTGAATGAAAATGCTAATTCATTCTTTGCCACTAGATGCCGCTTTTGGAGCGGTAAAACAGCTGTTTCCCCGGTAAAACTGTACATAAAGCAGCACTGCGCTCACAAACGCTGCTTTATCAGACATTACAGGCATGATGCAATGAAAATGAGACCAATCGGACAATCACCGCAGATTAGCGTCACGCAAAGGAGGGGTTTGGAAAAATTAATCGTTGAGCGAATCGTTTGGGAGTCGTTGAGCAAATAAGGTAAAAATAAATGCATATTATAAGACAATGGAAGTGTCTTTTTTGACCTTGCATGCATGCCAACCTGTTGTTGGGGACTCCCAAAACCAAGATATGAACCTTTCATTACCCATAATAGGGGCACTTTAAGTCAAATTTACGCTTTAAAAGAAGAGTAATCATAGCAGTTTTCATCCGTAGTCTGCTTCAAATGACGTCTTTGATGACAGTATTCATTCTATAAAAATTATTTGCATTCTGATTCTGACATCCAAAGCCAGAAAATATTTTTTTACTTATTCCATGGAATTTACCCATTTCCCTCCACTTACCAGTATTTTTCTGCCACCACAATGCGTGTGCAGCTGCAAGTGACGTAACTGTGACGTCTACTCCAAATTGGTCAGAATAGCAAATTCTGTGCAATGGGCCCAGAATCCCTAGCGACTCCACTGCCCACAATATCAAAATGAGCTGTTTTTGGAGATAGGTTACTTTCTTTGTCTATAATGGGAAGGACGTTTAGAATGTTTTAATGATACAAAGACCTCTTATATGTCAATAGATCAAAGCTGAATTTCTCATGTTATGACCCCTTAAAAAGGTTCTTTAAAGGGGAAAAGGAAAAGGGGGAAAGGGAAGTGGTGTGTGGCCAAGTATGGTGACCCATACTCGGAATTTGTCCTCTGCATTTAACCCATCCAAGTGCACACTCACAGCAGTGAACACACACCCGGAGCAGTAGGCAGCCATATTGCGGCGCCCGGGGAGCAGTTGGGGGATCGGTGCCTTGCTCAAGGGTCTCACCTCAGTTCTCAATTGAAGGTGGAGAGAGCACTTGTATTTCACTCCCCCCACCGACAATCCCTGCTGGACCTGGGAATCGAACCTGCAACCTTTGGGTTACAAGTCCAACTCTCTAACCACTAGGCCACGGCTGCCCCAGTGTTAAAGTGTGAAATGGACTTAAATTAGTCCCTGTCAGTTGACTTTGATGTCACAGCTTAAGACAGACACTCAACAGCAGAATGAAGCACCCATTAACCACAGTTTACTAACATTATGCAAATATTATAAATGCTAAAACATGGTTCCTTTAAAACAGCACCCCAAAATGTAACAGTGAAAGTCCAACATCATCTCAATACTATTCCCAAGGAGGAACCCACAGTTCTCTTCCTGAGCAATGCAGATTTTGTTGAGCCAACTCCGCTGCTGAGCGCTGATATTTACTGTGGAAATCTTGAGACTAATGTGGCCTGAGGCTCCATAAATCAAAGCAGGCTTCCCTTTGTCAGCATCGCAGATGGCCCCGCCGCCCAATCACCCCAATTAAGAGCCGAGAAGGCGAGAGAGAAGAACACAGACGCAGCAAGATGCAGAGAGGAAAAGTGAGCGTGTGTGAAGAGAGCAAGAGGAAGAGAGGGCACCTGTCCCGCTGTCATATTCGGGGGGCCTCCTCTGATCAGTGATTCGGGGCCTTCCTCTTAGCCACTTCAGCGCAGAATTAATGATGGCAAACAAAAGCCAGTGCGTCGCTCCTCACAGCTATTTGTGGGAGACTTCTCTCTCTACTCCTTTTCCTCTGAACTAATTCTCAATGTCACACTTAATGAGATTTTAGGCTGGAATAATAAACTGAAGCTGTGCTGCTCTTCTCCAAATGATTTCTTCTACTCCTATTCTTTATTTATTTTCCTTTTTTGCAGACCTGAATCTATGCCATGCCATTAGACACCTGCGCTAGCTACATCTGCAGCAGAAAGACAGATTGGAAGGGGCTGCATACATGCAATATACTTCTCAGAATGTTATAGTATGTAACATAATGAATCTGTTTAAATAACTAATATGGTGATAAAAAAAATGAGTTTCAATTTAGTTTCACTATTTGGATGAATGCTGTATATGCTGTATGTTTATGCATGTGTGTGTCTGTTAAATTTGTTTATAACTAATATGATGATAAAAGTAATTGAATATCAATTTAGTTTCAATATAACATGCTGTATGTTTATGTGTATGTGTGTTTTACTAGAAGGATTCAAGTTGTTTTTTGGACCATTAAATTAATTCCTGAATTAATTTAAAAGTAATATTAATTAAAAAAATAATATGTGAAATGTGAAATTTAAACAGAACATCTGAAATAGTATTTTCTAGTAATAATTAATAAAAAAAATAAAACAATGATAATGTTTTATTTACAACTTAAAACATAAATAAAAACAGTGCATGTTTATCAGTCCAATCTATCTATTTTTAGTCCAATCCATTTTGTAGTTAAATCCAGTACACAAAATTTATTTACCTCCAACATACAATTGTAACCCGTACACAAAACAAATATAATCCATAGGTTAGTAATAAATAAATAAATGGCCAACATCTAAACTGTAAATAAATAAATATATAAGTTAATAAAATGCAGCTTATTTGTAATTGTATGTGGAAGTCAATAGCAATTTCTGAGTGAAAACTGTTTCTTTTTTTTTTTTCTGTGTACTATCATTACCTTTGTTTAAAAGTCCAAACAAATGCATTAACACATTTCAAATGCAAACACACAAAGAACAAAAAATATCCTAGTATATCTCTCCTAGAGAAATAAGAGGTTTCACATTTCAGAAAATGTTGGTTTTGTGTAGTGCCATGTGTGTTTATACATGTGTAATTTGTCCTTTTGGGTGAAGTGGTAGGAGGGTTCAAGAGTCAGGTAAAGAAGAGTGCTCTCCAGGGAGGCTGCCATTATAATGCACGCTCGTCGCTCAAAATCAAATTAAGCCTGTAATCCAATAAACTGCCATTTCTGCTGCAAGTGACCCCACAGGACCTCATTTCAAATCCGTGACAAGCTTTAATCAATATGATTTAGTGGTTGAGGACACAAATAATTCAGCCGAGGAGAAGCGAAGCACTGTTCTGCCACTGTCTCCACACTGGAAATCTGCGGCGGTGTTTTATAGACAGCCTATGGTGCATTACAATGCTGCATTGATTTGCGGATGCAATGTGATGGAGAGAACAGAGAGAGATGCGAGGAAAAAGACAGGAGCTGCTATCATGAGACCCCCTCAAGGAGCATTTAACTGAAAGTCAGAGATCAATATGCTCATGTCCATCGGAGCGGGCCATTGACAGGGCTACTTACGGGTTACAGTATCTGCTATTGCCACTTTAACCTGCTGACGGGCTCTTTGCTTCATGATAAAAACAGCCTGGTTTCATCTCACTCTCATCTGTTTGGTGACAGGTAAACCAGAAGCAATCATATCTAGATAATGCTATACCGGCTTCTCTGATAGAAGGCTGATGCTTTATTTGCCCATGTAAACATTATAAATACACAATGCAATCATTGATGTTTGGGCTGGATTTGTATAATTTTTCAATTTATTTTTATTTTGTAGCAAACAATGAGATGTGCATTTGAGCCTGATTCCCCTGTCACTTTGGTTTGTGTTATTTCATTCAGGGGAAATATACAAGGAATGCTAAAAAAAAGAAGAAATATATTACAGAACAAAAATGACTTTACTTTGAAGCTAGAGTTTAAACATACCCTAGTAAAAAAGTAATATATTTAAAATACATTTATTTTATAAGTCTAGTTCAAATCGATTAACTGACATATTGCTTGAGACTTACTGATTTAAAAATGATAGTTAAACTTTATTTGGAGTACTACTTGTTTGCACAATGCACATTTCTTAATATTAAGCCTAAAATGTGTTTTAATGTCACTATTGATGAGGATTGTATAATCTTTGAAAAATATCAGTCAAGATATTTAAAGTATACTTGCAATAGTTCCACTTTAGCACAGTCAAATATACTTCAGTATATCTTTAGTTGGACTACTTCTGCACAATTAAAGTGCATTAAGCACAAAATTATAGTTGTTCCAATTTAGCAGACTGTAAATTTACCAGTTTAGTATAATAAACGTACAATTGCAGTGTATATTTATTAAGTACATAAATATATAAATGAATTTGTAGTATACTTAGCATGAAATGTATTTCAGATACTTTTTAGTATATTTATTTTCAGTAGGGCTTGCTTAATATGGCTGCAAAAGCCAGACAATTAATGGTATTTGACAATTAATGCCAAAAACACTTGTATCATCTTAAAAGAGTTTAGTTTACAATAATGACCCTTGGACTGTCGATTAAGACATGATTACCTACCTATGGAGACATGGTAATTAAAAAAATGTGCTGGGAGGAAAAATATAGTTTTTCCTCTCATCTCATAGTATTTCCATTCAAAGTTTCTTGGAAGAATGCAATAGTTTTGCAAGATAAAGCAAACATTTTGTAACTAAATAAGTTTAATTTTTAATATGTAAGGAGAAGGAAGAAACCACATAGTCAAACATGAGACATGAAACTACAGCAAAGTGTAGGGAATTGGTGATTCCAAAAATATAATTCCTCTGTGGTGCTATTGTTACAGTTGTGATGTGGATTTCTGTATTTTTAAGCAATTAGAGTGATTATTAAAACTTTATAGCTATATTTAAATATATAAAAAAACAGCTTTTTACTCTGGAATACTCCATTCCAAGCAATCATGGAATTCTGCAATCAGATGTTTCTTAATATTTGTATTTTCCATTGCAATGCTGTATTTCAAATCATTAAACCATCTGTCAAATCATATCATGGACTTGGTCCCTCTTTTCATACAATGCAACTGGTGGCAACTCTTGTCCATGGATTGTAGTAAAAAAGGACATCACAGTTTTTGTTGTTGTAGTCTGCATCTTGTCACCAAGCCAAATTATTTGTATGTTTTGGTGGACTCAATCAATATGTCTACATTTCTATTTGGCACCTTTCAAAGCAATATCAGTAAATTAACATGGCATCAATCCGGTCAAATGGGAAAAAAAGTCTCAGAAATTACATTGGCATATGCCAAACATGGACAATGTGCATCTGCAAAACACCTACCAAGAATAGATGGACATTCTACAGGATGCTACAACTGAATTACATCAGAAATTATATCAGTACCACTGTAGCCCTGTCTGCAGTTTGAAAGCATTTCGAGTCTAATATCAGTGTTATATTGCATTAGGAATCATCTTCCACGCTATTTCCTGCAGGGTTTACATCTGGAGATGTCTTGCGGATGCTTCAACCCACAACGTCTGCTGTCAGCTTGTAAAACATGGTGGGGGAACTGTAATGATACGAGCAACCATCTCACGACAGTGATTAGATCCAAAGACTGCGGTGCATGCTCTTAAAACTCCTAAGGAATATGAGGCGGTTTTATAAGACCGGGTGCACCCTGTTGTGCAAATACCATTTTCACATAACAGTCCCATATTCTAGGAAGATAATACCCACATATTCTCAAAAGGTAGAATTGAATGGGGACCTTTTTTGCATTTTCAGTATTCATAGAAGCTGAATTCATCTTAGTTAGGTAAACTTTTATTGTGAACAGAAACTACAACATATATTGTGGTGAAAGAAAACTACAACAAATATAGCATGTTTTTTTATACTTTAATGCCAAGGACAAAGTATAGTGTCATAAATGTAGTTTATATCTTTGCTAGATCTACAATGTTAATAACTGTGGAAACGCATCATCACCATCTGTGAAAAGGGTTCATCACAAGATCTAAATATCAGTGAGCTTTTACAGGAAGTTCTGGAGCGTAAAGTGCAAGAAAGACTTTATCCCTCAAAGAACTAACTTTTCTTATTGATTAATGACTCAATATCTTGGCGCACAGTTCAGTGCTTGTATGATACCTACAAAGAAGACTAAAGCTGTCCTTAAGGCAAAGGATGGACTTACTTCTTATTAGGTCCTTGATTCTGATATATTACTCAGTGTCTTGGTTAGTTTATCAGTGCCCTGAGGTTAAAACATGGAAATGAGGGATGAGACAGGACAACTTTCCTTTCAATTCTGGTCAATTGTAAATAGGCTAGTTATTGTAACTGTACAGTAGTTTTAAACCGACTACAGAACATGATGTAATCAAAACTAGATCTTTCAAAAATATCTCTGCTTTATTTAATTGTTCGCACAACTGTTATCATTTTAATTAACTTGAACATAAAAGATTACTCGAGTGCCTGCATTTGATTTTTGAAAAGAGAATGAGAGTCAGTGTTCTCCAGAAACATGAATATTTCATTCATCCTATAAAAGAAGGGAGGAACGTAAAGTGAGGTAAAGCAAAATTGACAAGGAGCTTGGTTAAAGAGAAGCAAATAATCTACAAAGGCACTCGTGATAAACACTTTAGCAATTTCACACTGGAAGAGTCTTCCCAAAAAAAAAACCTCCCTAATGAAATTTAAGCAATGAATCCTGAGACAGCCGAGCTTATCACTTCCCTTCAATTACCCTCCACCAAATTGCTTTCCATTCAAGGCATGTTGCCCGATTGCACTTTTTTAAACAGAGCACAGTCTAAAGTTCATTTTCAACAACGTGAAGACAGGCTCTGGAGTACCTGACTGTGTATGAGCCCGAGTTCATAGACACTCAGGGCATGAAATGCTTCATATTAAAAACTCATGATATACAAGATACACGAGAGGCTGTGGGCTAAACAAAGCCAGGCACAGACATACTGTATGCATACATAAGTTGACTCCTGTTTCTCAGAAGCAGCTGACATGGTATATGGTTAACAGACATTTCACAGTTGTATCATGCATTTCAGCTTTACTGAAAGGCAACTTGAAAAGGTTACCTTTTGCCTTTTGTGTAATTTTTGGGATTGAGTGTTGTGTTCCATTTAGAAATGAAAATGCCTGAGTGAAAAAAAATGCCTTTTAAATCCTAATTCAAATTTAAAAGTAAGTATAACACTGTAAAAAAGTAAAAAGTTGAGAAAACTTAAAAGTTTAAGGCAACCAGCTTTAGGAGATTTTTTAATTTTCTTAACTTGTTTTTGTAGGAGATTTTTGAGTTTTCTCAACTTTTTGTTTAATAAACTGAAAACAACAATTTGAGAAAACTCAAAAATCTCCTGAAGCTGGTTGCCTTAAACTTTTAAGTTTTCTCAATTTTTGATTTTTTTACAGTGAAGAATTACAATAAAACTGAATTTCAAATGTTAAAACCTCAGAAGGAAAACTGTGAGTCTCTCAATGGCAGAGAATGTCAGTGGTTGGTTTCTCTGCATCTCTGATTGTGTAATAAGTGTTCAAGATCAGAAAATATGCTTTTATAAACTTTAGATGTCCACCAGTGGAAATCTACCATCTTGATTCATGCCAACCACAGCCTGAAATCCCACACTTCATTCTGCTAGTACAGAGATTTATCCGTACAGTAATTCCAGGTATTGATTTTATAATTTATTAATAATAATCTGATGCATAAATTCTTAATTATTGTAAATACCATTAATAATATAATATAATATAATAATGCAGTTATTGTACATTTACTAATTAATAATATTTATATTAATTAATGTTTATTTTTACATAAACATTATATTTAGGGTTGCAAATGGGCAGAAGATTTCCAGAAAATTTATGAAAATGTTCTGGCTCTTTGCAATCCTAATTATATTATAATATTATATTATATTATAAAATTAGTTTCTAGTTCATGAGTTTGCGTAAATAAATCTAATACTGCTGCATTTAGATTCACTTCACTCATCTTTATTTACACGCAGCTGTGACAATAATAAAATATTTGAATAACATTTTTATATAATATCATATTTTTAATAATATAATATTTTTTATGAGATAGTGTTAAAAATAATATTTGGTCTCTAATGAAAATGGATTTTCTTCAATCAGAATGGTGAGAAATAAGGAAGGCTAAAAGAACTGAAGAAAATGTTCATAAGCACTAATAATTACAATGAATATTCAATATATGCCTAGTGTCAAATTTCTTCCAAATACTCACAGTACTATCACTTTGTTCTCTGCCTTTCTGCGAATATATTCTTGAATCAATGCATGATTAAGGAAATTTTAGTTCAAAAAAAGAAAAGAAAAGAAAAGAAAAAGTAAACGTTTAAGAAGTTTTAAAAAGTTGATTACACTCAGCATTAATAAACATAATATATCTGAGATTAAAATATATTTAATATAATAAAGTGATGCACCACAGAGAGAGGAATCCATGGCCAGATGACTTTCTGGGTTATTTAGAGTTGTGTTTCTGTGATTCATATTCTCTCTCACACACACATACACAAACAGATGGAGGAGAAGAGAGTGAGAGTGTGTGTGATTGAGAATGCAGGAGAGAGAGGAAGCAGAAAAGATTAATTCAAAATGACTTGCTTTTGCGCTGGTGCAGGAAAGCAGCAGCATTACAAATGAAAGTGGATTTTGTATGCTAGATTTAACCTTAAATGGTTTCGCCACGCGCTGCTATCATCTCTGACAATTTCACAGGGAGGGTCAACGCCTAGTCTCCTTTCTCCCAACAGGAAATTTTATTCTCCATAGACAAATTTTCCTCATGTACATGTCCTCAATAGCACTTAGCAGGTGACCCCGATTCCTCACGTCCTACTCTACGATAACAGAAAGAAAATGCATCTTGAACCAGAGTAGACTGTGCATTTAAAGGGACAGATCACCCAAAAAATGAAATTTCTGTCAATATTTCCTGACCCTCACCACTCGAAACCTAAATGACTTTCATTCTTCTGCAGAAAAAAAAGAAGATATGTTGAAAAAATGTCAAGTGTTTGTTTTGTTTTCATACACTGAAAGTCAATGGGGTCTAATGTTGTTTTGGAAATGCAGGTTGAATTAGGCTGGGAATATAACACTGATGTGAAAGAGAAATTAGTTGTTGTTTTTTTAAATCATAACAGATAGGAACATATTGTTTCTCTCACATATCGTATAATTTTTGCTGTTGTCTATGTTGTTCCCTGTGGTGATTGCTACATTTTTACAAGCTCTTAATATATTTGTGTGTGTCTGTGTCAAGTGGAGATTATGAGACTAATTTCAGAAACCTCCTTCTGGGTTATCCACTGCTCCGATTACTATGTATTACTTGCTGAGACTCGCTGTCCCGTTGCTCTAATGCACTTTCACAGACTAATAACACATCAAAGTAAAGCCCTGAAGATACTCAGACACGTAGAGTGTGCCGTTCTCCATTTCCTATACCAGAGGACATCATCGAATTCTCAGTGTGTTTTATGTTTGTCTATGAGCATGTACCTGCATTTATGATCAATCAATTTGTGCAGTTTTGCCAATTTAAAGTAATGTGGGGTAAAAAAAAAAAAGACTAGGTTTTACTGAAAATAAATGTTGATGCTTTTGTGGTAGATGCAATGTTCGTAATGACAAATATTATCCATGTAATAGTTAAAAGTAAAAAAAACTTTTATTTTCTCTTTCTCTCTGGCTGTCTTACAGATACATGCACATACGGATTCCACAAAAACATTAAGCAGCACAAATGTTTTCATTGATATTAATAAGAAATGTTCAAATCAGCATATTAGAATGCTTTCTGAAGGATCATGTGACACTGAAGACTGGAATAATGATAAATAAGTAAGATAAGTAAGCTGAAAGTAATGATTATTGTAAATGTGTAGTAACCATGTTTTTTTTTGGCGTATTGTTTGTATGTGATTGAAGCACAATTTTACTACAAATACCTTGGTTAAACTATGGTTAGTGTAGAAACACCATGGTTAATTTGTGGTTACCATGGTTTAACTGTAACCATATGTTTACTTTTTTTATTTATTTTTTTTGCTGTAAAACCATTGTTAAAGGTGCAGTAGGAGATCTTGGAAAATGCTAACTTTAGCCTGATAGCCCTGAAAGCAAACGTCCCACCCTCCCTGCAAATCGCCGTCCAAAGCCACGCCTCCTGAATGCATGAACGCACAGATCAGACGACCAGAGACAACATTACTACAATACATCATGTGTCATTAACCGGTGAGAAAACTTTATTGTACAGTGTACTACAATACCAGGAAGGAAGGTCAGGTTGTTGATGTTTGTCTGCCATTCTTGCTCTGACTGCACAGGGAACGTGAATGTGCTGATGACGTATCCTGTCTGCGTGAACAAGGTGCACAGAGGTATGCTAATACATACGTTGACAGGCAGGTAGGAAAGTCAATAAAAATGCTCGGAACAAGCATTTTGATTGGACGAACATTTCTTGATCCTATACCTTCCACAGAATATATAAATACATTTAGACCACTTAACTGAATGATTGCTATCGGGATGTGAAGAGACTTTCAACCAGCATAACAAAAAAATGTTTCTGAATTAATCGTTTGATATGGTTTGACCCCAACTTCTTCCCGTCATCGCAGTGCGGAAGGTTATCTATCAGTGTGTGATGAGGGTACAACGAACCAGTGTTGCCAGGGTAGCGGCTGTGGGACAAGTGACGTGGGCTATTTTGAAAATACAGTCGCGGGAAAAATTACAGAGCCGTGGGTTGCGGTTTTTTGGAACGTATACCTGGCAACTTCAGAATGGAGAGGCGCTTGTAACATCACAAACAACGTGAGTTTCAGCCAGAACATACAAGGCTTTACACAGCAGAAATAAACATGACAACAGCCACTATAGATTATATAAGATAATAAACACACGATTACGATAGGATATGGTTTCTATGTGATTTTCTTGAGATGAATGTGTAACTTACATCTGAAATGCTCATTTTTGCAGCGATATAAAAGGCTATAAAAAGCATATTTTAACAACAGTAAACAACCAAATTCCACATGTGATCGCAAAAGGAAGTTATTACAAACACTCGATGGTGGTTTAAAGTGAGTTTTGAGTAAAAGTGTACTATTAATCTCATAAATTGTCTTATGTAGCATGATGCTAATGTTAGCTCTAATGCACCTGTAGAACAGGTCCAATTCTTCTTCATAATGCATTTTGTCATAATACTTCATGTAAGGACGCAAGAAAATGTTTTGTTGTATTTATTTAGAAAGATTTTTGATAATAGTTGGGTAAATGTGTACTGGGATTGAAGTGATGTGGCTTGGTAAACGTTTTATTGCCAGTATAAAGGCTGATAATGGCTGCATAAAAACAAATGAATAATGATAAAAGAATAATAAGGATTATGTCTAATATCTGACGGAAGTGTGAAAAGTTATGTTTCCTTAAACTAGTTTGTCATGCATTTGTTTATTTCAACACATCTACAGGTAAATCCTAGTATTTTAAATTTGTGATTAATCATGATTAATCACAGTCCATGACTGTGATTAATTTAATCGATTGACAGCACTAATATATATATATATATATATATACAGTGCGTACGGAAAGTATTCAGACCCCCTTAAATTTTTCACTCTTTGTTATATTTGCTAAAATCATTTAAGTTCTTTTTTTTCCTCATTAATGTACACACAGCACCCCATATTGACAGAAAAACACATAACTGTTGACATTTTTGCAGATTTATTAAAAAAGAAAAACTGAAATATCACATGGTCCTAAGTATTCAGACCCTTTGCTCAGTATTTAGTAGAAGCACACTTTTGATTTAATACAGCCATGAGTCTTTTTGGGAAAGATGCAACAAGTTTATTTGGGGATCCTCTGCCATTCCTCCTTGCAGATCCTCTCCAGTTCTGTCAGGTTGGATGGTAAACGTTGGTGGACAGCCATTTTTAGGTCTCTCCAGAGATGCTCAATTGGGTTTAATTCAGGGCTCTGGCTGGGCCATTCAAGAACAGTCACGGAGTTGTTGTGAAGCCACTCCTTCGTTATTTTAGCTGTGCGCTTAGGGTCATTGTCTTGTTGGAAGGTAAACCTTCGGCCCAGTCTGAGGTCCTGAGCAATCTGGAGAAGGTTTTCGTCCAGGATATCCCTGTACTTGGCCGCATTCATCTTTCCCTCGATTGCAACCAGTCGTTCCTGTCCCTGCAGCTGAAAAACACCCCCACAGCATGATGCTGCCACCACCATGCTTCACTGTTGGGACTGTATTGGACAGGTGATGAGCAGTGCCTGGTTTTCTCCACACATACCGCTTAGAATTAAGGCCAAAAAGTTCTATCTTGGTCTCATCAGACCAGAGAATCCTTCAGGCGTTTTTTTAGCAAACTCCATGCGGGCTTCCATGTGTCTTGCACTGAAGAGAGGCTTCCGTGGGGCCACTCTGCCATAAAGCCCCGACTGGTGGAGGGCTGCAGTGATGGTTGACTTTCTACAACTTTCTCCCATCTCCCGAATGCATCTCTGGAGCTCAGCCACAGTGATCTTTGGGTTCTTCTTTACCTCTCTCACCAAGGCTCTTCTCCCCCGATAGCTCAGTTTGGCAGGACGGCCAGCTCTAGGAAGGGTTCTGGTCGTCCCAAACGTCTTCCATTTAAGGATTATGGAGGCCACTGTGCTCTTAGGGACCTTAAGTGCAGCAGAATTTTTTTTGTAACCTTGGCCAGATCTGTGCCTTGCCACAATTCTGTCTCTGAGCTCTTCAGGCAGTTCCTTTGACCTCGTGATTCTCATTTGCTCTGACATGCACTGTGAGCTGTAAGGTCTTATATAGACAGGTGTGTGGCTTTCCTAATCAAGTCCAATCAGTATAATCAAACACAGCTGGACTCAAATGAAGGTGTAGAACCATCTCAAGGATGATCAGAATAAATGGACAGCACCTGAGTTAAATATACAAGTGTCACAGCAAAGGGTCTGAATACTTAGGACCATGTGATATTTCAGTTTTTCTTTTTTAATAAATCTGCAAAAATGTCAACAATTCTGTGTTTTTCTGTCAATATGGGGTGCTGTGTGTACATTAATGAGGAAAAAAAATGAACTTAAATGATTTTAGCAAATGGCTGCAATATAACAAAGAGTGAAAAATTTAAGGGGGTCTGAATACTTTCCGTACCCACTGTATATATATATATGGTGAATTCAAATAAATTGGGACACTTTTTGCTATTGAGATGACTGAGAAAAATATCACAATTAACCTTAATTTACCCCTATAACAAGGGGAGTCCGCTTTTAGCTATTATGCCGCCCGCAGCTGGAACCAGCTTCCAGAAGAGATCAGACGTGCTAAAACATTAGCCACATTTAAATCCAGTCTCAAAACTCATCTATTTAGCTGTGCATTTGTTGAATGAGCACTGTGCTACGTCCGAACTGACTGCATTGTATTTTATGTATAATCCTTTTCTATTTAACTGTTTAAATTTAATTTTAAATCAATTTCTATATCATTTTAAAATTCCTTGTTTTATTATTTTTAATTCCTTGTTTTTATTGCTGTGAATGATTATTTCACTTTCTTTTATGTAAAGCACTTTGAATTACCACTGTGTATGAAATGTGCTATATAAATAAACTTGCCTTGCCTTGCCTTGCCTATATATAAAGAGGTCAAAGGGTCAGTGTAGTGATCCATGAATGAAAAAAAATATCACATTTATGATAGAGCATGAGTGTAAATATCTTTCATTCTCATCTAAACTAAAGACAGTAAGGCCAAAAATAAATTTAATGAATATGTAAATAAGGCAGTGTGCAATAAAATAGTGTTAAAAATAAACACCTTAATTAAAAAAAAAACACTGCCTATAAAAAATAAACTTTATTTCAAAACACATTCAATTAACCAGGGAGCTTTTAGTTTTATAGTCTGAGCAATTACTTGGAAACTTTGAATAGTTTTCACATTTCTGCAGGCAAGCATGAAAAGGGGTGAAAATGGCAGGATAACTTAAATTTAAGTGCTGATCACAAAAGTAACCAATTCATAGGGTATTTCTCTACATAAAATAGGTATGACGATGATAACATAAAGAAACAACGAAATTTAGAAATTGAAATCTGCCAAGTTAAATAGTCAAAATGATAAATGTGACCCTGGACCACAAAACCATTCATACTTAATATGCTAATGATTTTTGGCATAAAATAAAAATGTATAATTTTGACCCATACAATGTATTGTTGGCTATTGCTACAAATATACCCGTGCTACTTATGACTGGTTTTGTGGTCCAGGGTCACAAATCGTCATGTCTAGATTAATAGCAAAATGTTGCAATTGAAAGTCCCATGGCCTAATCAAAACAGTAAATCAAATCAGTAAAAACTGAGATTTTTGTTTTGTAATGCTTCCTGCAGCCAAGTACCAGAGATGTGTGTCCACTAAAATATACCAACATGAGCTAAAGGCATAATCTGAGTCTAAAGCTAATGTAATACTGATTTTGAAACATTTATTGTCTATGTTTCTGCTATAATTCAGAAAAGCAGGAGTCCTAAAACAATACAAAGACAATTGAAGAAGCCACTGAGCCTCAAATGATCCCAAAACTAATTTAAACAACTGTCTGAAATTTGATTTCGCATCACACCATGTGGTCTCGAAACGCAGTCAGAAAGACAATTACATTTAACACAGACTACCGTCATCTACATTTGCAGAAATAATGCCTTTTCCAGTAGAATCAAATTAAATCAAACTGAATAGAACTGAGTGACACTGAATGAAATTCAGCCGAGACGAGGGAGTAACACATATCATAACACGCTGGATGTTCAGGTGTGAGCGGTGCTGTCAGTCAACGCTCACACACACACACACACACACACCTGCTCGCGCTCCGCAGCCACGTCCCTCAGGAGCAGCGTAAGGAGAATCGTGCTTACCTGTCTGTCTGTGGCTGAGTGGCTGCTGCTATGGGGCCAGGCTAATGTTTTAAGTAATGGCTTTTGAGAGCTGACAGATCGCTGGTGTTCGGGCTGCTCTGGGAGAACAGAGCACATCCATCACCTCACCATAATGCGCCCACCCTTCAGTCACTATCACGAGCACCGCTATTAGCTTCACAGAACCTGGGAAATACTTCGACAGAAATGACACCATCACATGTCAATTAATTACAAGGATTTTTCTCTGTCTAATTAAGACGCTGGCTGAAGGATTGGAGACTGTGGGAATTACAGGTGGAATGCTGCCGTTCCAGATCAGCAATGTAAAAAAGAAAGCAATAAAAACTTCAGAAGGTCAGAAAACGCTCTTAAAATATAAAACTTATTTGAACTGTAAAAGCTGTTGCTAAAAAAATTTTTAGCTTTAGATTGTCATGTGTCATTTATTTTTCTTGTGTCACTGTATCATTTGTGAATGTTTAGCAAAGTTATTTTTATTATTTTTTTTTTTTATATTGTCTACATACTAAAACAAAAGTTGAGGGCAAAAAAGGCTGTGAATTTTAATCACCTAGTGTTACCACAGCTGGAATCCAGAGCACAATTATCATCGAAACAAATAAAGGTTGTCAGAAATGGAAAGTGAACAATTATGTTGAAGCGAATATATTTATTTTTCATTTAAATACTCCTTATAAAAATAAAAATAAATAAAAAATATATTCAATAAATATATTCAATGATATTCAATAAATATTCAATAATTATAAGAACACCAATAATAAGAACCCTAATAATAGGCTAATAAATAAATAAATAAATACATACATACACAATGAAAATAAACAAATAAATGATAATAATAATAATAATAATAATAATAATAATAGGTTAATTCGTAAATAAATAAAACTATTATGAAAATAAATAAATAAGAGAAAATAAATAAATGTAATAATAATAATAAATTATCTTTAAATAATAAATTTACTGTCTTTTACACACTTTCTCTTACACACACTGAGAGAGAGAGAGAGAGAGAGGGAGAGAGTTTGCCTTTCACATAAAACTACTGTATTGCCTACATGCTCAAAATCTTCAGCATATCTTCTTTTTTCCTTTCAATGATTTTTCTCGACACCTCACATTGGCTGCTTGCCCACACAGGCTGAGGAATAATTGTGATTCTGAAAATCAATAGAAGTGAAATCCAGCAGGTCCCAGCCATGTAATGCAATACTGTCATTCACTGCATGAGGAGTGATAAGCGCTCTGATTGGTCCGTTCCTCTGGTTAGCAGTCATGATGCGTTCTCATGCACTTGCCACACGCAAGCCTTCTCATCTCGTCCCTTTTAACTTTCTCTCTCCATCTAATTCTACACTTAAAAATAAGGAGTGTTGTGTAAAAAAATATTACCTATTGATTGATATCCTCAAGATAAGTAAAACTAATTCCCAGAGCAGACATGTAACTGTGGCTCAGTTAAATAAACTAGACACACACACACACACACACACACACACACACAAACAGACTGCAGTTAGTTAGCATATGCAGTGGAGTGGTGAGCCACCTAATGCAAAGCAGCTGAACCAGGCACAGAGTGTAGCTTTGTGTCTAGTTTATTGGATTTATTTCCATATAGTACAGAAATTGCATCAACATGCCAGCTAATTAACTTTAATAATTACACAAAGGCAACATAAGCAACTGTAATGTCCAAGCTAAATTTTCTCTTGCATTTGAATTAGCTTAAGCTGTAGCACTGCACATCTTTCCTCACAATGTATTGTGACACAATGTGTGTTGACAGGTTGTGATGACTGTGTTGAACATAAATTCAGATTAAAGATGTATGGATGATGGGATTGTTCAAGTATACACCAAACAAAGGTCATTTGCATATGAACTTGATTTTGTTTGGTTGTTTGAAGTGTTTACTAATGTTCAAAACTTTGTTTAATGTTTGTAAAATAAAAGTCTCTTGGGCTCACCAAGGCTACATTTATTTGATCAAAAATACAGTAAATACAGTAATATTATGAAATATTACAGCAATTTAAAATAACTATTTTCCATTTCAATGTATTGTAAATGTAATGGCAAAGCAAAATTTTCAGCCGTCATTTCTCTAGTGTCACATAATCCTTCAGACGTCATTCTAATATGCCATTAAGAAACATTTATTATTAGTAATTTTGAAGCAGTTGTGAGGTTATAAAAGTCATTAATGTCTCTTTTGATCAATTTAATATGTCCTTGCTCAATAATAATATAAACTAAAAAAAAAACTTTAAATGGTGGTGTACAGGTAGATCACTTTTCTTTATGTATAGATGGTGATGAATTGTGATGAAGTAAATTGGATTCATTGCAGAAAATGAAAGAGATTTCCTCACCAAGAGGAGAAAGTTGGAGCAAATGTAAATAAGAAATTAAGGAGAAATGCCGCAAATAGCATGCAATATCATGTTCAGTATGTGTAAATAAAAAAGGAGCACTTACACCCCGAATATTTCAATAAAATGCTCAGTATTTATTTCATCGCCACTCATTCTACCCTAAAAAGCATCCTGAACTTGTGACAGTGCTCCACCTGTAGGCAAAGACAGGTAATTCCTTTGAAAGACAGTAATTGTCCATAAATACAGCCAGTAGATAATGAGTACTGGTTGTCATCTTACAACAAAAACGGTCATTTTATCATCTGATATGCAATCACAGGAGGAGAAAGACTCTGTCTGCAGCTGAGCTGCTGTTCCTGCTTTACTGTTGATAAACCTGCCAGACTCAACACGCTTTTATATAATACGAAAACATCTCTTGTTTTGCCATGCCTCAATTCAGCGGCACAACTATAAATCTGCTTCTCGTTTCTTTGAGAAACGATGGCAGACCTGCATCCAAACAAAGTCTGGAAGTGCTTTTGGTGTAATCCATGACTATTGTTGTCTGACTGACGTTTATGACTCAGAGATTTTTCTTTCATCTCTCTAATTCCAAACTCTTTAATGCGTGAAAGAAACTTCAGAGACCCACAGCATTTTAAGATATAAGGGAGGTAGGTCCGTCCTGCCTCTCCGCGGGCTTTTCATGGAGTATTTAGAAATGTTTCTTTCAGCAGACCACACAACTCCACGGGGATGCGATTGGGGAGGATGCTTCTATATATAGTGAGAAGGAAAAACAGCCCATTGAGGTTTAGGTCAGTCTGGGGTATAATTTTCCATATCCAATGCCCTTCTGAGGTTGAGTCCAAAGATGACCGCTGACCTGTGTGGGTGACTGAAATTCAGGAGCAGTTTGTGGAGAGAAGAACGGAGACTGTGGTAATAAATCAAACCAACCTTGTCCTGTCTCCACCCCGTGATGTGTCCTTAGCTTGACACGGAGTGCACGTGTGTATATGTGTGTGTGTGGAGGGTCAGAAGAGGGACTAGTTTAAAGTAAAATGAGCTAAAGCCTGTGCAGGGCTATAAACAGGTCAAGATGGACACTTAAAGGACACGTCTGTGGACAAATAAAGAGCATACTAGTACTAATTAACAAAAACATGACTGTATTTTAAATGGATGTCAGTGGAAGAGAGGTGTAAGTATGATAGATAAACTGCTTTTGTGAGGAAACAGCTTATCAAATAAAGAATAGACAGTCATTAAAACATTCCCCTTTGTTTGATAATTTTTAGAGTTTATACCAATAAACTTTGCTGTTTTATATGAGAAGTCATGGGCGATGTTGCGACCGGTAAGATTCATTTTAAGGCCCTTCACAGTCATTTCTATGGTATCAGCAATCAGACTATTGTACAACACTAGGCAACTGGTTATCAATGCATTTGACAATGCAAGTCATTTATGACTTCCTGTTTTGAACCTTAACACTTTCTCCAATGGAACTGCTTTTCTCTAAAAAGAGCTGCAGATGCTGGTATCTGCAGTTGAATCAATCAACTAGTGCAGATAATCTGGCTTTGTCACCATTACAGAAAATAATAATAATAATAATGATAATGATAATAATAAATATTAATAAATATTGTGTAAAGAATAATATACATTCTTATATATATATTTACATATATAAAATATTTTCCTTTATATTTACTAAGATTTTTATTTTTTATATTTTTTAAGGATTGGTTCCTTTTCAATTCATGAATTGGAATTTGAATTCAATTGGCTATGCCTCACAGAAAGTTACACTGGAATTTGAATTGGTAATGCATTCTGAGAAATAAAATGTTCCTCCTCCCTGATCCAATTTATTTATTAATTACTTTTTTATGACAATCTACAGTATTTATCAGTCACTGTCCTTTAGGCCTAAACAAATCAATTAAAAATATACACATAGATAGATAATGTGAACCATATAATAATATGGTAATATGATAGATATAGATATATATATGTGTATATATATATATATATATATATATATATATATATATATATATGTGTGTGTGTGTGTGTGTGTGTGTGTGTGTGTGTGTGTGTGTGTGTGTGTGTGTGTGTGTGTGTGTGTGTGTGTGTGTGTGTGTGTGTGTGTGTGTGTGTGTATGTATATATATATATATAATATGATAATGTTTGAACATGGTCAGTCTTGTCTCTCAAATTCTCAGCCATTCTTTCTCATCAACAGATGAGCTTTTCCATTCATTGCCATCAAATGGCTAGCTCATCATGGTAAATAAGCAGTGGTTTGTGTCATGGTGCTTGTTGTTAGAAAGCAGTTGGCAAAGAGCAACGCCCTTGGCACAGGTTTAAACCACTTGCTGAATTAAGGTCACCTTCAGACGTCAATCCCACAAAGACAATTCATCATTCACCGCCCCGTGCTGCTATCACCACACACAGGCATAACTACACACCCTCAAGTGTCAAAGGTCATTCCTAATCACGTTCTGACTGCCAAAAGGGTCAGTCATGCAGTGTTGGTTGCATTCCGTTGCACGTTTGGCTCATCTCAGCTGTGATTACGGCACAATGTCTTCAGAAAATCCTGTTTCTGCAATTATCTGGTGCAGAACTGCTGATGGTACCATTTACCTACAGAGGTGCATTAACATAATGCAGATATCCTTAACTGCAATACGGAGGCACTTCATGAAACTCATAGAGTTGGAATAAATGGACTGTGGCACTGATGTGAACACACGTCTATTAAACAGCGGATATGAGTGTGTGCGCCATGGGAGGAGGGCAGATTACATTGCTTTGCACACTAACTATACAGCCCTGGGCTCTCTCTCTCTATCTCTCTCTCTCCTCCCTCTCACAGACCCCACCGCTCCTCTTCATCACTTCAGAGCTTAACATCACTCAGCCTTAACACACTTCACTGACACTAACTCACCACCCAAAAATCAAAGCCTATCCTGAAGGGGAAACATTGACAAAAATATATATCAAAACAGACGCACATTCCTTATTTCAGATTCAACCGAGAACCCAATTTTAATGCATTTTAATGCAACGAACTAGAACAGAGAAGCTGCGTTCGTAAGATAGGTCACACTTCAGTCGAGTGCTAACATGATGTTTTATCATAACAGGACAATCTTGATTGTATCGCTTAAGTTCTTATTAATTTAAGGACCTCAAGAGGGTGATTAAAGGCCGGTTTTGTTTAACCCGTTTAAAGAGACTGACAGACAGCGTGTCAAAACGTCTCCGTTGGGACCCGGGTCAGGTGACTAATGGGTGTTCTGGCTTCTGAAGGTCTAAGGTTTAATGGACGAAGGGCTGAGGATTTTTACTTGAACCATTTCACGGTATCTCTCCGCCGATCATTAGACACAAGAGGTTTAGCTCAGACCTTGAACATAGCTTTCCACTGGAGTCTTAAATGGAGTGGATGTAGCTGGCTGAGCAGCTTCTACAACACACTCATCAGGGTTAAAAACAGCTGAGCTGACTGAGGATCGTTCCATCCTCAAGTGTATTAATAACAAGATACATCTGTGCGGCTTGTGAAGATAATGAATCTGTACATCCATACAGTTCCAGAGCACAATGTATATATGCAGTTGTCCTGGAAACATAAAGTGCACTTAGAAGAGCACGTCTGGGAGATTCATGTGTGTAGTTTCCAAAAGATGCAACTTCTTTCTAGGCAATGTAGCGTTTTAAATATATACCGCCAATGGTGCAATGCTGGATGCTAAAAAATTGATCAATGTATCAGACCGTGCTAATAAACTCAAATATTTCATTGAGATGCATGTCATTTTAAAGGGAAAAATAATGTAAGATCATACACTAAAAATGGTTAATTAACTGTATGCATGTTACTTCACCAAATATGTTCAAGAAAATATATTATATTTTAAAGACACAATAAATATAGTTTTTTTCTGTAAAATACTGTAAAAATAAGTAAAAGTATGGACTACCTTATAATTTGCAAATGAAATGAATTTCATATTTAAAGCAACTAGTTTTGAGTATAAATCCCATTTAAATGACATTATTTAAAAAACATAGTGTCTTATTTTTTCAGCTACGAACATTGGAGTGTTGTGTGTTGTTTAGTTTATATCCACTGAATTATTTTATGGTTCTGTGTTTCGTGTTTGTGTTGTGTTATAGCAGTTGCTGGAGAACAATTATTTTACTTTAAGTTATCACGTGACCTTAAAGTGCCCATCTGTATTATTATTATTATTATTATTATTAACAGTAGCAAACGAATTTGAACTCAAACAGTTTAGCACATTATATAATTTTAACGCACCTGTATATAGTTAATTACTGTAAATTACGTTGTTGTTGTTTTTTTTACGATATAACATACCAGCAACAGCCTGTTTTACGGTATATTTATTTATTTTACTTTACAGTGCATTTTTTAATCAGAAAAGAAAATCTAAAGTATAGCGAAAAATACTAGGCTAATAAAAGAAATGTGTTTGTACAGACACATGTACAGACGGGCTGGTGTCGTTCTGTTCTGCTGTTATCAGGGTCTGAACGAACTGACACACAAGAGGCTTAAACATGAAATACAGCACTCGAAATACTCGAAGCTGCGGACAGGCCTCGCAGCTGACAGGCCGGTGGAAATCCACAGCCACGGGCTTCGATTCTCTCTTAAACTGTCACATTTTTGGCCATCCAGTGATTATGTCTATTGTTTTATTATTCTGATATTTCGTTATAGAAAAGGACAACAAAGGGTCCTGTATTCCTGTACACAAAACGCAAGAGAATAGCGACACGTAGTCTGCATTAACATATAAATACATAAAACACTGTTGAGGTAAGTACATCATAAAGGTAGCCTACATGTTATATTACGTTTTGTTTTGTTGTTGTTTTTTTAATAGAAAGTCAAGATGTAGATAGACTATATAAAGCAGAGTGCGTGTGAATGCTAAGCGCTAGAGGTCGGGCTGCGCTGTCCATGGTCCTGAACTGCTTTATGTGTAAATTCAGTGTGTTACTGTTGCTCGGCCTCTATAAAATACAACACGCGGGAAAGTATAAGAAAAACACACGGAGACGATCTACTGTCACTTGATAGGTAAATGGACACAAGCTGATCAAATGAAAAATAAATGCGCATTTCAAACATGCCTGTGGCATATTTATAAAGATAAAACTCGTTTTTAAATTGCAGATGTTTAGTTTTAAATCTCATTTGTAAATGTTCAGATAAAATAAATAAATAAATAAATACAATGAAGTTTAAATTACATGCATTTTGTTAATTTAATTACATGCAATTTGTCAATAACTGCACTGGAATAAATCGGCTTGACATACTAATAATGGCGAATGAGAGATAATTCACGTCGTGTAACCAGTTGTAATATGACTAAAATTACCCAGGACACTGACCAGGACAAAAGTTATGCGTACTTTATGAGAAGAATTGCAGTTAATGTATTGTTTTACATCTGCAATTTAAGCAATAAATCAGTCTTTTATGTTAAACAGGCCATTCTGACGAAAAATAAACAAATTGGAACAGTACCTGGTACAGGTTTAAAAACATTTTAAAACAACATAATCTGATATTTTTCAGATGCAGACGCTAAAATTATTATATTTTCTTAATTTAAGTGATGTTAAAACTTTCTTTCATTTTTTTTCTTTATTTGTGTGTACATCAGTGTGTGCGCGCACGGCATCTCTAAAACCTTTAAAATTAATAAAAAAAACATTAATGTTTAAAATATTAATATTTATGTAATAGGCATATTTTACAAAACTAAAAAAAATCCACATAAACAAACAAAACATTTTCAAATTATTAAACAAATACAAGATTAAAATGCAAAGCATAGATGTAGCGATTTTAATTTGCATACTGTACATTTAAAATGTAATATAAGATTATCAAATTTAACTATTTGGTCACAATTTTTACAATTTAATAACGTCGTACTCTATTCTCTTTTCGTGATTTATTTTCAATAAAGTGATTAGCCAATTTGTAGAATGTAGTTTGTTGTAGACATGGCTTGAGTGTGTATTGAATAGTGGAGATCAAAGAGACTCTCATCACTGCCGCTTCACGCAGCTATTTTCATTTGTTTCGGCGCCCCCGTGAGGCCGAGCACCGACACGCCACTCTCGCAACTGGATGTCGATCTCAGAAGCAGAGGAAAGGTTTTGTCTGCATGAGACGCGCTTTTAGAAATAAAATCATTATATTTAGTAAACTTACGCGGTCCGAACATTTCTATACACAACTTAAAACGCGTTTAAAAGTCTCTAAATTACAAAAATAAAGGCATAAAAGTTTTTTTTTTTTTTTCACGAACCTGAAACCATAGTTATAAAGTGAAAAGCATCGCATACTGTTAAACACTCCTGTCATTCCGAAGTGCCACAGTTTCATCTGATTCTCATTTAGACACACGAGCATATAGTAATACAGGTAAAACTGAGAGACACTTACCAGGTAGACAGCCGGAGTGAGGAGAAACACGGCACACCAACACGTCGCCCGCATCCTCCCTTATCTCAAACTTCCACTAATTTCCCTGCGCTGTTTCTTTTGTCTGTAAGGAACATATATCCACTTGGTATCCGCTTTAGACCTTTAGCCTAGGCAAAAATGACACTATAGACCCCATGACCACAGAATAGGCTTTAAACTTGGACACAGATAAGGGAGGGAGAGCAAATGAACGGTTACATAGGCATTAATCCAGTCAAGGAGTGAAGCACAGTCATATTTCATTAAGATGTCATGGGAGATGGTCGCTGGTCTTGCTGCCTGGAGTGACTGCGGAGTAAGTCCTCTTAGAAACAAGGACAGAGGCTTTTCACGCGCGCGCTGTCACTCAGCGGTGGCTTTATATCGCGCGCTGAGAGCCACGCGCGCCGTACTACATCCGGAGAGAAGCTCAGAGGGGGTGGGACGAGAGGAGAGTGGAGAAAACAGATTAGAGAACCGGACGAGATTGGTCCGAGAGACGACGGGATCACACGATTGCGACGACTTAAAAGAGACTCGCAGCTCACCAGAGAAGCTTTGTTGCGTGTTTTCGTGCGCGCTAGACGACGCAGTTCGAGGAGCGCATCACAACTCTACACGGACATTATGCGCTATTGTCCTATCAAAATGAACGCAAGTGGGATTTGAGTTAAATTTGACTCACACTGACAACCATTAAAAATCATTTACTCCTGATCACAAAACATTGGGTTAAAAAGGTCTATTTTGATAGAAAAAATTGACAATTTGCGTAAAAAACTTATTTAAAATAATTGTACAACACATCTTAAATTCACATGGTTCGTTTTAATTACATTTGATAATCATATCTCTTCATTTTTAAGCTATAGATGTTATTCTAATGTCTGTTAGTAAATGAACATTTACATTTTTCAGGTTCAATCCATGCATGTCACAAATAAATCAAAATGACATAAGTCAATATGGACCCACATGGCACATCCATCACCAAAAAATCCATTCACTCCCTTTTTTCCAAACAATTTTTAATTTAAACTTTAGTTATTTTGCAAGCAGCTAGATCATAAAAATGTCAACTCTGATTCACAGATTTACTAAAACTTTCCAAAGATGCATAAGATTCAGAAAGATCAAATATGAAAGGTCATGAAATGTTGATCTGACCTATAAACATCACAGATGGAATACAATAAAAAGTTATTTTTATTGTATTTCTTTAGATATTTTGACAAGTCACAAGGTCTGGTTCCAATATCAAAACAATTAGGAATTCATAGTGCATTCTTTACCAAAACCAGGCCAAAATTAGTGATCTAGATAACATTGCTGCTTGTTGTTGGATATAGGTAAGGAGGATTCGATCACATATTTTGAGGAGGCCTGAGATTAACGGCAGGCTCTCATGAATAGAGTCTAGAAACGCCTGTGTAAAAATCTATGAACCAGCAAATGCTGACGGTGTGGATTTTTTACACAACTGTCGCTATGCATGCATGTAAAAAGAAGAAAACCAGGAAGAAAAAAAAGCTGCAGGGTCTGACTCTATAAATCTGTGGCGGTCTCATTGCTACAGCACGGCGGCAGTCTGAAGTGTCACTCAGGCAGTAACTCAGGAAGCGGCTGTGAATGGCTGTGGTGGCCTTCAGAGTCGTATAGCATGCAGCAAATCGGCCTGCAGGGATGTATCATCCAGGCCCAGCACAGCTCTCTGCAGAGATGCAGTACAGAGCATGGGTGAGAGGACATTGCTCACAACCAGCTTTTGGAGCAGAATACAGAGCATATGGCCTATTGATGTTAAAGCCCAGGGTTAATAACTTCAAATAACCCGAGAATGCTGAAGGCCACATTACTGAGTCCTGTAAAAGACCCGCAGTATATACTTGACCTCTCTGCTCACTCAAGTCCACGGGAACAGTAATTAATGACTTGAGGGTCCATTCAATGTTAAATTAATTTCTTACTCATCATTTCTGGTGATCATCTTTTGAAACAAAGCGCTTTTGTAATTTTAGCCCTTGTTGAAGTCAATAACTTTTATTGCTGGTCTATATATTTGTGTAAAATATAATATATAAACTAAAATATATTTGTGACTTTACATCTCACCAACGTAATTTTATTTTCCATAATTGTGATTTTACATCTCACCAATTGCACTTTATATCACAGAAATGTGACTTTATATCTCACAGTTGCAATTTTATGTCTTACAGTTGCTAATTTATCTCATGCAAATGTGTCTTTACATCTCACAAATGCAACTTCATATTTAACAAATCCAATTTAAAATCTCATAAATGCAAATTTTAGCTGAAAATTGTGACTTTGTATCTTGCAGATATAACTTTATATCTCCCGATTGCAGTTTTATATCAATGTTGTGGCTTATCTTGCAAATGTGACTTCATATCTCATAAATGCGACTTTACATCTCACAATTCCAATTTTACAACTTTATATCTCATAAATGCAATTTTTAGGTCTCATAATTGCAGCTTTGTATCTTGCAAATAAAACTTCATCTCCCAACTGCAATTTTATATCTCGATTGCAACTTTACATCTTGAGAATATGACATTACAACTGACAAATGCAATTTAACATCTCATAACTGCAATTTTATATCTCATAATTGCGACTTATATCTTGCACATACAACTTCACATCTCACAAATGCAACTTTATGTCTTATAAATGCGATTTTATATTTTATAATTGCAGCTTTGTATCTTGAAAACACAACTATATCACTATCTCTCTGTTGTGATTTATCTCAAAATGTGACTTATGTCGCAAATGCAACTTTATATCTTATAAATTTGATTTTATGTTTTATAATCGCAGCTTTGTGTCTTGCAAATACAACTATATCTCAGTTGCAATTTTCTATCCCTGCTGAGATTTATCTCAAAAAGTGACTGTCACAAATGCAACTTTTTATCTAACAAATTTCAATTTAATATCTCATAATTGCAACACAACTTTAAATCTCAGAATGTGACTTCTAATGCAACTTCATTTATTTCCTTTTTTTGTACTTTTTCTGCTTTTGATGTATAGGCTACATGGGTATCCATAGGTCGGGTTGTCTCAACAAGTTTTAAGTCTTTTAAGTTTGATACAAATGGACAGACGGGGTTAACGCACTTTGAGGCTCAAATCCGTCAGCGGGGACACCTGCTCACAATACACACTCTCCCTTCCTTCTAATCACGAGGTCAAGTGGGTTTAATTTAACACAGCCTACCTTTGGTCCTCTCTCACTCTCATTCACACTCACACAAACCATGTAATCTACCACAGAGAACAGCAGATTATAGGGCAGAGACTTCCATTTCCGAACGGTTCAGTGGAAAAGAAGCGAGGGATAAAGACAGGGAAAGACAGATAAAGAAAAGGAGGAAGAGGAAGATTGAGCCAGCTGAGTGACGCTGGCAATACACTGCTGTGGCATGGCTCAGCTGGCATGGCTGAATGCCTGATTGTGTGGGCAGATGTTTCAGAGAGAAGGGAGCAGACCCCATAGGGGCTGCGGTGACACAATAGGGAGGCTTTCAATTAGGCCAAACTCGGGCGCTCTTATGCCAGGTGCCAGCGGCCAGGTGTTATCTTACGCCACAAACCGTTGCTCGTGCCTGCTTATACATTACTGACATACAGTATATTCATCCCATAAGCTGCAGTACTGATTTGAAGTGTGTGTGTGTGTGTATACGTTTGTGAGAAAACCGAGAGAGAGAGAGGGAGACTTTTCATATCGAGCTAAGTTGGTGCAGGCTGGTGGTGGCTGCCAGCATGGCTCATATGAGTGCTGGAGCGGGCGGACCCCGAAGGCACTGACAGAGACAAATGCGGGATCAGAGCACCGGTCGCAGGATGCAGCTGGCGTGCATCAAGTGCTTCCGCATGGCAATTAAACTGACGGCTGGACTCGAAGACACGGCCAGACTGATACTCATACACAAAGTCCACTGCATCTGCATCTCAGAACGCCGTACACAATCAGGAGGGTTAATTACTCCGATTATGGTGAATTACAAACTCGACTCTTTAAACAATAACTGCTGTCTCAGTGCTGCAGACGGCAAATGTTGGTTTTTAGATTTCAATATGCTCTCGAGTTTTTCATTTCATCTGCAGGGGCCTTTTGATGAAGTTTCAACAACTTTCATGAGAATCAAAAAAGCTTTTAATGAAGTTTTGCATCTCTGCAGGCTTTCTTAAAGGGACAGTTTGCCCAAATATGTTCTGCAGAACAAATAGGAACAACCAAGCTCCTAACATGGTGATGGAAGAAATATGAGATTATATTTCTCTTGTTGAGTTTGCCAGTAAAACATTTGTGTTCTTTCACAAAACTATTGCATTTCCCCCAAAAAAAGTTGCATCACAAATGCACTAATATATAGTTTTTCCCAGTTTTATCATAGTCATCACAAAAGTTTTGCAAGTGAATGCAAAGTTTCCCGAGGAACACAAAAGCTTTGCAGGGGAATGCAATTGAAGCTTTGAAGAGAATGCCGAACCCTTGAAATATATAATTATTTTCCCGTCTAATTTTATAATCATCACCATGTCCCTTTAGAGGTTCTATAAATAACAAATTCTGAAGACTGTTTTTGTACATACATTGAGAGTCAATGGGAACATTAGATCCAATTGACTTGCACTGAATAAAAAAAAGAAAAAGTGAGACATTTAAAAAATATATCTTCTATAGAATGTGTGTAATGGCATGAAGGTAAGTAAAACATGACAAAATGTTATTTTTTTGGGGTGAACTGTCTCTTTAAGCTTCACCCCAGCATTGGAACATTTGGCACAGTGATCGCAGCGTCTTCAAATCAATCATGAGCTGCAGTTTTAAGACTCCCTAAAGTGCAACTTAATGGTGTAATGGAGTCGGAGCTTGATTTATCTGCTGAAGATTATCACTGTTCCTCAATGTTGGACCAAAAGCGAACTTCCTTCCTTCACTTTGGAGCTGATATTCGGGGAATCCTTTCCTGTACCTGATGTCGGAATCAAATTTGCGCTCCATCTTGATAACTCAGAGGTTGGGACAAAGTCATCGGATTGAAGTAGCCTTGCACTGGGACTTAATTGATTAGGTCAGTCTGTACGTCTTCCTGCTTTTAGCTGAGGAATTCAATTGGAATGAGGGCCAAGAGACATGATTGTGATAATTACTGATTGGGTAATGAGGACTGAAGACTCCCAGAGGCCTCAAGCCGTGATTATAATCATAGGAGCATTGTGACCCTGTTGATTAAAGCCAGATATGACTTTAACAAGCTGAGAGCAGCGGGGTGACTCTACTATTAAAACAAAAGTACATCCTACACTGTAGGCACTGTCACTTTATGTCCAACTCTATGGGACGACCTCCAAAAGTGAGATCTTCTGAATCGTTCCTCTGATTATGTGCAATTGTACTGTCCCAAATCATACAGCTGCATTATGTGCTGTTTGTGAGTGGAAACATCATGTCTTCAAGAAAGCTTTTAAGGATTTGAATATTTTAAACCATCTGGAGCACTTTAATTCATTACCAAACATTTCTACATTGGTGGAAAAACAAATCTGCTTGTCAGTCGTTGCAACAATTCAGACACTGTCTTGTAGCGACATCTAGTGGTGGAAATCAACAATGAGTGAACAGGCGGTTCGATTTTACATTTGATATATTTAATGGCAGGTAGGATATCCCATATATTAAAACAGTCTTGATGATTAATAACGTGTTGCAATCTTGTATCACTTGTCAGTTTAGTAAATCTACGGAATAAATCTCGCAGCCCCATTCCGTCCAACATAATTCTCACCTGTGCGCGGAAGAACTGGTGTGTGTGTGTGTGTGTGTGTGTTTGAGCCAGATTTGAGCAATAGGGAAAGGGGTTTTATTTTATGTATATATATAAAAAAAAGAAAACCTTGAAAATGTGTATCAAAGATTGACCCTGGTTCATCAGGGCTCGTGGGGTAAACTCGGATACTTTGTAACATGTTGGCTTTTATTATATTAGCTTACCATTCAATATTTTGGGGTGGGTAAGATTTTTCATGTTTTTGAATAAAAGTCTCTTATGAGACTAAATTTGGTTGATAACACTAAGAACAGTAATCATTTATAAATCATTTTCAGTATTGAGAACAGTTGTGCTGCTTAATGTTTTTGTGGAAATACAATCATTTTTTAAATTATTTTATAAAGATTTTTTTTTTAGGATTCTTTGATGAAAAGTTATTTTTTATTTATTTATTTTTTTAAATAGAAATATTTTGCAACATTGCTATTATAATAGTAAGTACATGTAACGTGTGTAACAAGGACACCTTAAAATAAAGTGTTACCTCAGATGATACTGACATGTTAATGTGACAGACCCATCAGTGACCCCCTAAATATGTTAATGTTAAACAACTATTTGGGTTTAAATTTTACCATAAACTTGCTGCCAATTTCATTATCGTCTGTTTTATTTATTTTTGTCATGTTGCACTGAATGAATGTATCCACTCAAAAACAGTGAGTCAAAACTGGGATGATCTCAAAGAAAATCTCTCATCAGCACACAATCAGAAACAATATTGAACCTCCTCAACATGATCTTACAAAGCAATGTGCATTTTTCTGATACTGACGATGCACCAACTGGCAAGCTAAAATGACATTAAAACTAAAATGAGCCACATGTACAGCAATGTTTTTCTTGTTTATTATCAGCAATTCATCAGACACATATAAACAACTTGTAGGAAAAGAGAAAGCAACATTTTCACACAGTAACTTGGTTCGCCCCAGCCAAGATCAGTAACAATAGACTCTCTCACACACACACCGTCAGACACACTTTGAGAGATTCATACTAAACACTTTGTGTAGTAAAAAAAGAAATGAACAAATTTATATATAATAAAGAAATCATTAAATAAAAGATCATTCATGTATTTACAAATTAACAAAACAAGCATTAACACAAGTAAACATTCCTTTCACCCGCCGCATTTGAAAGCAAATTCAATGATATGCCTTTAGAGATCAATAGCGCCCATAGTTCATTCACTGTAGATATGGTTTTTGGAAAAAGTGGCCCTAAGCTACTTATTTGTGCTTTTCAACCCAGTTTTTAGAAGGTCGGTGACACTGATGACCATTTCAATTTTATCTGAATCCACATATCTTCCTTACCAATTCTGTTGGTGTGCGATTACTTATACGCAGGTTCATGGCATGGTGACAAATAACTTGCACCCTTATAAAAAAATAAAATAAAAATAAATACTAAATAAAAAAAAAATAATAATAATGAAAGAAAGTTTTAGTTTTTTTCTTTTCCGTTGAAAACTGAACTTTATAAACACTTATTACACGGCTCTCTGGAATACCTAAGTCTGGTCAATCATCATTTATGGCAACACTGTATATCAGACCGGTGCTACTTTCAAGTCAAACGCAACTGGCGCCATCTAGAGTCTCAGCTAATGTATCACAGTTTAATATTACTGTAATGTAGCAGTGTTGTTGTCTTTTTGCTAGGCTGATTGTTCTGTATTTTGTAACTAACTTTTTTTTCTTAGTGTAAGCTTTACAATAATATAAAAGTGAAATTAAATTATTTAAATTTAAAAAAAATTTCAATGTCAATGTGTATTTGCCAAATAACCGTGTAATAAGCAGGATAGTGTACAGTAAGTTGGTCATTTTCACCCATGTCATTTTAGTATTATTAATTTAATTATTAATATTTTTAATTAGCTTTTAATTCATATGGTCCATTTTCATTTTAGTTTTAGTCATTTTGGTATATGCTTGTCTTTTTTTTTTCTATGTAGCTTTAATTTTTATTTCAGTTTTAGTTTTTACATTTAAGCATTTAACAGAGGCTTTTATCCAAAGCGACTTACATTGCATTCAAGTTACAGTTTTTACATTTGACCAGCTCTTGCTTTCCCTGGGAATCGAACCCATGATCTTGGCGTTGCTAGCGCCATGCTCTACCATTTGAGCTACAGGAAAGCTTTAATTTTAGCATTTGAAAATTATGAGTGTTCATAGATGATGATGATGATAGTTGCAAAGGCAACATTCCGCTTAAGTTTTTTTTTTTTCTTCTATCATTTATATTAGAAATCACCCTGTCAGGGTTTATTTTTGCAATAATAACCAGCTCACTGTACATCATCTTTACATAATGTCTCAGCACAAACCACAGTATTTCTTCATTCTAATGAATGAGCTGAGATTTGTTCAACATCAAATCAGGTGAGCTGAGATAGCTAATAATGTCAAACGGATGTTTCCAAAAGTAATCTTTCAATATCAGAGTATTGTTTTTTCCGAATCTAGCTGATATGAAACTGCATGCTGTTATTGTGTTAGACAGTCACGTTATATAAACTGCAAACAGAACTGGTTCACACAGACACAGTAGGAGCAGTAAATCAAATATCTTACTGTTAAAAGCACTCGAATTATGAACACAGAGATCTTGGAATCAGAGACGAAAGACTGAAACACATGAAAAACTTCACCGACCTGGATCTCTAAGGTGAAAAGAACCATTGAATTGAATACACGAGTCAATCAGGCAAAGAAAGCAAACACATGGCTGATTGCAACTGTACATACAACAGGGGGGTTTGTGGAGTCCACAAAAATCTTTTCAACGGCCGCTTTATCACAAACAGGAGGTAACCAGTAAACAAGTATGTATAAACAAACACCAGTGAGTTCCATCAGAAGAAAAAGGGCTAGTTTTGTTCTCTCTCTCTCTTTTTTTTTTTTAAGAAACGTGTCTAGCACAAGACTGTACATCATCTTGTTTTGCGAGAGGCAGTTTTCTATGGCAATGCTATAAGTAAATGTTCATGCTGCACTAATATAGTGCAAAATGGAGCTTGGATACAGAAAGGGGGAAAGGCAGGCCAGAGTTTCTATAGGGCGCGCTAGTGAGCCCATTCGATATGCAGTCTTTTATCCTTCTGATCACACAATATTGAGCGTTTCGGGGCTGAAAATGCTATTGTGTATTTATTTGTCTGAACATGCGACTTCCCAACAGCCACAGACAATGTACATATTGCAGGAGCTGACAAGAAGTGCAACTAAACATGAGATGGGCATTTTTTGTGCTTTCTCAGCAAAAAAAACCTGTCCCAATTTCAAAAAGGTCCCGCAACTTTTCCTCCCGAAAGACTAAAGTCTATGTTACAGAAATATGTCAATGGCAGAGAGGCGAAGGCAGACTTCCTGAAGAAGATTTTTGAAGAGTTTATGAAGGCTCTCGTGAAATAAAGTAAAAAAACTTGAACGTAAAAAAAGGAGGGGGGACTTAATATATCCGTTATATAAACACGGGTCGAGTCTCTCTCTGAGGTTCCATTAGCGTCTTATAAAAATCAGTCGGTGAGTTTGCGCGAGTCTCCTTGTTTGAGGCTTGTACCGATGGCCGACAGTGAAAGGAGGCGAGTATCTGTAGTACGAAGCGAACGTGGTTAGGCTACATGTCAGCGTCGCCGTCGTAAGCTAGCGTCAGCGGCTTGAGTCTGTTGTTCATCTGTCTTCTCTGGGGCTTCTTTGGCTTTTTGCTGTGGAAAAAACAATAGCTATTATTACAAAGCAACTACATTTTAATTCAAAATATGCAATAAGATAGCAAGCTTGTTTACCTGCACATGAACTAAATCTATAATATTTGAAAAGATATGACCTTCTATTACTGTACATCTAATATTGAATAACAATGCATTAAATCTGTCACCTTTATTTCTATTGCATCTGTTTATTCAAATGTTTTATCAATTTGCTATATTGAAATGCCTCACATTTGTGTTTTTCCAGGGCATAAATGTCCATGCACTGCTGCTGGTTGCCATGCATTAGCAAAGGCCTTTTTATCATGCAATAGATGAATCTAATGTAGCTTATACCAATACAATATTACATACAGCATCACTGTTTTTAGTATCATCGATATATTATTAAAGTTTTTATTAATATTTTAAATTAGCTCTAATATTTTCTTTTTAAAGTTTTATGATGTTTGCCATTTTTATTATGTTTTTTTTGTGTAAATATGTATAAATAAATATTATTCACTTTATTTCAATTTTAGTTTTAGTTATTTAAGTACAACATCAAGTTAAATTAAATTAAAATGATACATGTTTAACTGGCAAATAGCTGTAATAAAATACGTTTTTAAATATTTATTTAATTTGATTTAAGTTTCAAGTAATGGAAATGTTTATGTTTAAACATTTTAAGTAACAGAAATGTTTATATAATAACCCTGTACTGCACATTTGTCATTTAAGTGTGCAGTGTATTATTTTGCAACTTTTAATTAAATATTTAACTAGGGATTTTCCGATAAGGCATGATGCTAAAAATGGTTAGTGATTATTATTATGATTAGTAATCAGCTGCCATGCTAACTTTTACAGGAAGCATAGCTTTAGCAGAGGAGGGAACAGTAGCCAGCAGCATGTTCCAGCCCACTAAACTCTACAAACCAAACTTACCTTAGCGAGTACTATGACACAGAGATAGGGACACATGTGAATACAACATCCTATAAACCTCAGTTTAGCTCAAAAGTCAACTATTAATAGAATACATTTTAAATATAAGGTGAACTTCAAGGAACATATCAGTATTTTGTATCAAAGAGAAAACTATGAGTGTTCAGTGATGATGATGGTTATGTTAGACCTGACCATGAGGGGGCAATGTGGGTACAGAAACGGGTTACAATATTTGTCTAATGTATATTCAAACATTTCTTTAAACATATTAGTCTATTTGTTTAGATACACTGCAAAAATCCTATTCTTAATGTACTTTAAACAATAACAATCTTGTTTTCCAGTTACAATACCTAAAAATGACAAGATCAATTTACATGAGAAGCAACAGTGCATTATGATGAGATTTAACAGAATAAATTAAACGGATATATGATGAAATTATAAATATGTCACAGAATGCTGAATTGTATTTTCTGTATTATTTCATTTCAAGGTGTATTTCATTTCATATTTTATGAAGCTTTTCTATTATGAATAGCACATTTAAGATTATTTCACACCATATTTATTTATGCTTACATTTCATTGTAATTTTTATTTATGTATTGGAATATTCTATGACGTATTTAATACTTTCATTACATATTTAAATTTGTCTATTAAAATGCTCCATAATGCATTAGAGGTTTATATGTGTATTGAATAGAAGTGTATTTTGTCTGTACCAACAGATTTTTTCCATTTGTTTTACGTATAAAGTTTTAAGATAATAACAATTGCTGTTTCTCAGATAAATGTATATAGTTGTATTTATTTTTAATAATAAATACAAGAAGACTAATTGAACACTTTATAAAGGGATAGCTCACCCAAAAATTAAAATTCTGTCATCATTTACTCACCCTCATCTAAACCTGTATGAGTTTCTCTCTTATACTGAACATGAAAGAAGATATTTTGAAGAATGCTGGTAATCAAACAGTTGTTGGTCACCATTGACTTCCATAGTAGGGAAAGAAATACTATGGAAGTCAATGGGGACCATTAGCTGTTTGATTACCAGCATTCTTCAAAATATCTTCTTTCATGTTCAGTATAAGAGAGAAACTCATACAGGTTTGGAACAACATAAGGGTGAGTAAATGATACAATTTTAATTTTTGGGTGAACTATACCTTTAAGAAGTTATTTTTTTAGCAGTGTATATAAGGCTAGACTACTAGACTCCAGTAGATCTACCTGCTCACCTCCACCAAACAGCTCCATGTCATTGGTAAGAAAGGCACATGTGGCAGTGAGAAGGCATAGGTGATGGACATGATTGGCCACAGGACAAGGCCATGAGGGAAGGGACTGAGCTGAGAGCTCTAGTTGAACTGAGTCTCAATGCGCTGACAGTCAGGGCAGGTATATATCAGCTCTTGGTCATTGGGTCCGACCCAAACCACAGAGGTAATGGAAGGGTCCGGGCTCGGAGGAGAGCGCCGGGCCAGCATACAAAAACTGATAGATATGAAGGGGTTGGGGAGACAAATGAGAAGTGAGATAATTGGAAAAAGAAAGAAAAAAAAAATGTTGTCTTGTCTTACAGGAAAAATGTTAAAATAAATAATTTACTCAACTTTTAGAGAATGTATTTTAAATAAAGTTTCTCTTTTTTTTCTTGTGCAAATCATAAATCTAACAATATTTAGGGAGGTTAAAAAAAACAGAAATGTATTTAATTAATAATAATTTACAATATATTCCCTAAACTTGCTACATCAAGTAAGGTTTTAATATTCAAGTTTTATTTTATCTTAATTCTTTCAATATTTTTAGTGGAAAACAAGACAAAAGTATTGATTAGGAAAATGAAGTGAAGCAGTCAAGTTGAAAGCAACTTACATGGATTAACATAAATAAATAACAAAAAAGATGAATAGAATAAAGCAGATTTATGGAATGAACAAAATATCTAGTTTGTTGTTATAACAAATGTTCTTACCAGGCTAAGTAAGTCATAGAGACAATGAACACTAGCAGTACAAAAGCTCCAGCTGCCACACCATACACCCAGGTCTTCAGTGTGCCATCTGTGCAGATACACACAAACACATCAACACAAGTACACAGCTGTACCTCAGCTGTTCAGAACCAAGACAACACGCAAAGTATGGCCATTCTGTTCTACCTGCTGGGAACACCCTTCCTCTTTGGACCTTCATATATTACTGTGGCCTCAGAAAGTATTTACTTGAACATAATTTCTATTGTTTTATCATTTCAATCTAAAAAAAAATTCAAATGTGCCTACAATGTTGTGATATTATACTTATATATTGCAAATAAACCCATTCACTTTTAATTCAGACATTTGTGTCTAAACACTTATTATGCCCACTGTATAGGCTTTTAACATTTATTTAGCAAAGCAAAAAGTCTTGTTATACACAAAAAGGGTTAAAGATAGTTAGCAGTAGTTAGTGTGAAAATATTAGTCTTGATTTGTAATATACTGTAAATGCTTGTGAACATGTCTCGAAGCTGGTCGCCTGCAACCACTCAGAGTTATATTGAGTCATATACTCACCGGGTCCGAAGGGCTGGAGGAACCAGGTGCGTCCGGAGCGGCCTGGGAGGTTGGCGGTGGGCTGAGTGGGGTTAAGGGCTCGGATCGTCTTCACGTCAGCCTTACTGTCTCCTGCGGTGGGGATCTCAAGCACCGGTATGACAGTGCACTGGTCCAACACTCCATCAGAAGTCATCACCTCAGTGTAACCCTCCTCGCAGCCGCATACACCAGCCTGCAGGGGGAGACATTGCATCAGTTACAAATATGGATAAGATATGGTTTACAACAGACAATCAGCATACACAATTAAACAATGGAAATTAAACAATGTATTATTATTATTATTAAATAAATTAATGTTTTTAGTCACCAAGGATGCATTAAATGGTTACACTTTATTTTAAGATGTCCTTGTTACAGTGCAATCATACATTTAAATACTGAGTAATATTAATTAGCTACAAGTACTTACTATATGTTAGGGTTAGGATTACAGTTGGGTTTAGGGTTATTTGCATGTAACTATGCATAATTAATTGTTATTATAATAGTAAGTACATGCAAAATGTGTAACAAGGACACCTTAAAATAAAGTGTTACTCATTAAATTGATCAAAAGTGAGACATGTATAATGTTACAAAAGATTTCCATTTCAAATAAATGCTGTCGTTTTGAAGTTTCTATATATCAAGGAATTCTGGGGGGTGTCTCACTGTTTCTACAAAAATATTGAGCAGCACAAACAAATGTTTTCAACATTGATAATAAGAAGAATGTTTCTTGAGCACCAAATCAGCATCATGTGACACTGAAGACTGGAGAAAAAGCTGCTGAAAATTCAGGTTTGCCATCACAGGAATAAATTACATTTAAAAATATATTCAAATAGAAAACAGTTATTTTAGATTGTAATAATATCTCAAAATATTGCAGTTTTTTTTTACCGTATTTTTTATATAAAAAGGCAGCCTTGGTGAGCAAAAGAGACTTTTTTCAAAAACATAAAAAATCGTACCCACACTTCATTCACTTTTGAACAGTGGTGTACTTTAAATCAATAAAAAATACATTTGAAAAATTATATATATTTTTTAGCAAAGTTATTCAGAAATGGACAAGCCATTTAAACAGGGATTCATAATATATCAGTGACTATCAATATCGGCCACAATTAACATGCTTATTTGATATCAGAGGCACATAATCAGGACTTATTTTTTATTAAATTGTTTTGTCTATTTGTCTATCAATTGTACGTTAAAATGTTTCAGCGTGTAATTTTACTTGAAGCATGTGGTCATTTCTCGGCCAGAATAAACTGCAAAATAAATTGATGCTGTCAGTTTAAAGTGTGGCTAGGTGAAATAAAATGGAAGCAGAAAATCACTCATACCAGTTGTTAAAAACACAGACAGCTTTCTATTTGTGGCATTCCCTCAGCCTCTAAACAGCTGCTAATTGAATTCACTTTCCGTCTCCTGCGACCATCGCTTAGCTTTCTCTCTACCAGTGTCACGTTGTTCTTTCTTTCTGTTAACAGCTCTGTTAGATGCTAAAAATATTTCTGCAGCATCTAGCTGTGATTTCAAAGGTACTTTCCGTGTTCGTTGTTCTATTTTAGTGCTTTCTTTGTTCTGAAAAACATCAAGATCATGTGATTCCTGAAGGCTACGAGTGCATGTTCGAGCATGGGTGTTGAGAAGATACATGCCAGCACATGTTCTTCCACTGACGAGACATTTGGATCTCCACGAGCATCACCGTTCTGTGCTTGTGTGCAAATATATGTGGAGAAACCCCCAGGTTCCTGCCGTCTGCAGGGGGTCTCTTATTCCCACTGCAATCTTGGGAGGATAATCGGCCCACACGCAAACACAACCCTTGTCAGATCTATGCGATCACGGGAAAACCAGACTGCACTGGGGCATTTGCATTTATAAAGACGGGCACAGAAGAGCAGGTCTGGATGTAGCAGAAGAAACTGATATGAATACAGGCAGTTTCTTCCCACAGTAGAGGGATTCACTACACAGCAGGAGACCCGATTCAGACAAGCTCACAATCTTCACTTGCATATAACATTCAGTTCATATGCAATCGGGGAAAATCGCACGCTGGAGGACAAATGTGGTAGCTCACAATAAATGTTTACATTTCATGTAGGATCATCTTCAAATGAACAAGATACCTATATAGGGGAGAGTGTGGAACTGGTTCATGGCATTAAAAAAAAAAAAAAATTGACGTGATCATACACAAGTAAGCCAGAAGTATTCACCATTTCTGTCTGGCTGTGAGGAGAATAAACACAAAGTGTGTCCCAAATCGTGCACTTGTGCATTCTATGGAAAATTCCAAAATAAAAAAGTGCACTTGAAACACCTGGATGATGCACTTTATTAGTGTGAAATGTTGGACATTTCATGCAGTCAATAGTCAAAGATTTTCTTACATAGCGGAAGGGGACGGACTATCAGACTCTGATGTTACATGACAAATTAACCATGTGAAATTCATACTAGACTGTGGAGTACATGGTACATAGTGTAAGTGATTAGTGTACAGTGCACCATTTGAGACAAGTTTCTAGACAAGTTATACAATTTTTAACAATTTATTGTTAATTGGAAATTACAATATACAATAATATTTTAAAGAAATTACATTAAATTAAATTATATTAAAGAAGTTAAGTAAACTAAGTTGCAAAGGTGATTATAAAGTAAAATAAAAGGCTGAAAAATAAATGGCAGTTCTACTCCTTTTAACTTTTATTTTCTTGTAGAAAAGAGATTACATTTATTTATAAATTATTTGTTCTAATAACCATTTTGCAAACAATGTTTGGAAATATTACCTATAATATGACAATAATGATAATAATAATAATTATTATTATTAAAAATAAAATAATAAGACATTAAAGAAAACGATTAAGAAAGTTGCAAAAGAAGTAAAAGTAAAATAAAGAGTAGCTCTATTCATTTTAACTCAATTTTTTCTTGTATGGCATACAACATGCAAAAACTCCCCCATCTTACCACAACTGTACGTCTATATACTTATAATACTATATCTTGTTTTTGATTTTGCAAATCAAAGGCATATGCAAGCATAAACACATTCAAACACACCAACCATTTCAAAACAGTACTGCCATCCAGAATAATATAAAGGTCTCAACTGATAGTGACTTATCCTCCCTAAGGTGTTTTATTTGGCCTGCACTGATCTCTACAGCACTAGCAGTGTTACTGCTTTTAATATTCTCTGACATTGGTCACGGAGCTTGATAAAGTCCATGCATAAGGCTAACACTGTTATTTTTTTATCAGAAAAAGACTGAACAGTAAAGTGGCTTCACTGGTTTCCATCTAAGGTTATTAAGATGGTATCTGTTGATAAGCGGATATCAAATCTTGCTATTATAGCCAGTACATCTTGGTTCTCATGTTTCAGAATTTCCCATTATACATTCCAGGGCTATCTCTCTCTCTTCTCTGGAGGAAGTCTAATCCTGCTGTATTGAATATCCATGCAACCCTGTATACAGTCTGCCTGCATCCCAGCATCCCACCCCACACATAAACATGCACACATACTAACCTCAGTGCAGTAGGAGCGAAGTTTGTCGCAGGCTGGGTCACATGATCTGTCAGACACCGGCTCGCTTGTCAATGGGCATCCACCTGCAGGCAAAGAGTTCAAAGTGTTATATAAACATTGTTTAATGACATTGTCACACTCACACACACAAACACATGCCCATTTTCAGCTACAGCATTGTCCTGGAAGCAGGAGGCATCAAAGTCTCTGCATTCCGTTGCTCTCCCACAATCATCCTCTTTTCCTCTCTTTGGTAATGCAAACAGTGCCAGACATGCTTTACTCCAATTTAATTCATGCTTAATACCTCTAGAGTTATGATATTACTGATGTGTTAACTGATAGGCATGAGGCAGTAATTAAAATTCAACTAGATTTGTACATTTTCAGGGGAAAAATGGACAACCTTCCCCAGTATTTGGAAAAGCAAGGGTTTTCATACTTTTTTTATGCCATGGAATAAAATGATGATCCTCTTTCTGAGAAACCCCTTCATAAAATATGATAGCCAGTTTACAGTGTGAAAAATAAAAATAAAATAAGTATGTATATGTAAAATATACAGAAAAAATATCTGCCGGTGCCGGTATCTATTAAACAACATGTATTTTTTTACCCACCATTAGTGCTGTTAGATATGTACATCTATATTATAATCATTTAATATATACATAAGTGTGAAGTGTCAATTTTTTTACACGTGATAATTATCTTTTTATCTTATAATTTTGACTTTTTGTGTCAGTTTTGACAATCTCATAATTATGACAAAAAATCTAAATGATGAAATGCTGTCATAATTATTACTTAGTATCTAATTTTTATCTCATAATTATGATTTTATGTCAGAACTAAGAATTACCAAAGTATTGGGCTTTTTTTTTCTTATGCAGTGGAAATGTGTTTTCATAGTTTCGACTAAAGGAAAACATTAAACTATGGCTGTCAATAGAATAAAATAATTAGGACTATAAGAACACAATTTAAGAATACATTAACCATTTACTATATCTGTATTCACTAAATTATTTATTTATTTATTTGTTTGTTTATTTTTCACATTTACATTTTTACATTTTTTCCCCTCCCTTGGAGACCCTAGGGTCCCTGGACCCTGTTGCAAGGTATTCAGAGTGTTTTCAAGGGCATTACTAGGATGTTCTGGATGGTTGCTAAAGTGTTCTGAAGGGTTACTAGGGCATTTGTACGTAATTTCTAGCTCATTCTCAGATAAACTGTTCCCTAGATATTCAGGCTTGGGCTACTCCGTCAACATAAGTCCATGGGATTTCTGCCCGTTTTATCGTCAACCAACACAATTAAAAATGATCCTCTTCTTGGGTCGCCTATGTGTACAATCTCAACATCCTTTCACTCACTTTCCATCTTCCTCTCTACAAATCGCAGCCTGTGGGAATCCACTGGATCTATAAAAGCACTGAAATGGGCAGCCGGCGGCCAATGCAGGGGTGTTATTTTCTCTAAGCTGGGATGAATCAATACAGCCAATCAACAATGAGAGCAGTGATATAGAACTGCTCCCTAACGCCGGAACCACCCTTGACCGCCGCTGCCAGATACCATGACAATTGTTAAGGCCACAACCAGCACTAGATGTGTCATTTGTGTCCAGTGTAAATCAGAAAGCTGCTTACTGGGTGATACTTGGAAAATTGGAAATGCGTTTTCTCTTTATGTGTTTTGATGTAAAAAAAAAATCATCATTAGCAATAAGATAAAGCTATTGCGGTGTTAAAATATCTCTTCTTTATAGGTGCACTATAAACTGTAAGCATCTGCAGAAACATGTTTACCAATTAGCAGCCTGTATGAATATGCATACTTCTGCACACCTTAATATAACTCATGAATATGCATAAACAGGGACCTGGTTGCTGTAGAGGTTTTGATTACAGCCTTAGAAGTTCTGCTGCCCTGTTCTGCCAATCACAAGTGACCAGACTCATGTGTGCCATCTGGAACGAGGTCAGTTTGGACAGCTTGACAGAGGACAAATAAACATTTGACAATCATAGGGACTGATTCCAAGTCGCATTAATATGGCATACGAAGCTCAATGAAATCTCATATTGCAATGCATGTATGATGTTCTTCAGTAGAGCGTGAGGGGCATACTTCTGTTCCCGTGCATTTCCACTCCTGCACCAAAACAAGGAGAGACGTAGAGATACACACAGACACATTAACATGGGAGGACAGCTGGCATAATGGTGAATAGGATTAAATGTGGGTGTCACATTGTAATGGATTAAAAGCTTATTTCCATAAAGTATATACAAATGTATAAGAGGAGACAGTGAACACTTCAGCCTTTCCTGACAGGAAATGACAGCACAGGACGTCAACTTTATCTCAAACTACAGTCTGTCATCAAACACTCTCTGAGGAGAGAATATTGACGCTTCTGTCATAGTGATGGTTTCATTTTTTTCTCTGAATATCGAAAACAGATACAGGGTGGCTTATCTCTGCTTCTACAATCTGTGCACCTAGGGATGCACCATTATTTTCTGCCCTCCTGTATATAAAGGATGTTAAAAATATATAATCCAAATATTCATTTATAAAACTTCTTATGTATTAACTCAAAAATATTTAATTTAATTTCATTTAGTTTTGTTTTATTGTATTGTATTGTATTGTATTTTATTTCAAACACACACACCTGTGACATTCAATCCATCAGAGCGCTGGCACCAGACTTGTCGAGACGAGACTTTCCATGGACCTGTCATCCATTTGTACTCATAACACTGGCCCTCTTAAAACACATGAAACAGTATTAACAGTGATATATTGAAAAAATTATGAAAACTATCATTTTTAAAACCTTAAAACACTGTAGGTTTAAAAAAAGTATCTACAATGAAAAAATAATAATTGTAGAAACAATTTTCACTGAGAACTTTGCTCATAAATTTCACAAATAATTACAAAGAATTGGCAAGTAACAGAATTAAACTTAAAATTTTGAAGATGAAATAGTATTTTTGTACTCAAGCATACTCCAGTAATGTTTGTTTTATTTACAATTTCGGAAACTCATTTTTACAGTGAAACTGCATTTCCTGCCCTAAATGCATTAATTTTGGCTCACCTGTACATGGCCTGGCTTCCCATTCCTGTTCTGGACACTGAAGAAGGTTCTCAGGTTCCTGAGCTAGAACGGCACGAGAACGCACCTGCACCGAACCGAACCCCAGATCGTCCCCGCTGATACAGCTCAGCTGACACGGGCTCCACACAGTCCATTCTGTCAGGTAACACTCACCTGACAAATACATAAACACCTCTGTTAGAAAATGAATGGGTGATTGATATTGGCATTTGCAAAGGTAGTTTGAAAATGTTATTTATTTATTTACTTACTTTTTGTCATGCTAATCGCAAAATTTAAATTTAAACTTTTTATTTTATTCTAATTTTAAATGTAAAATACATCACAGCAATAAACATGAATTTTGCTGAAAAATTATATAAACTAGTGCTGAGAGTTCTACAGTGTTACTGGAAGCTAAAGGCATAATTAAATTAACCAAAATGTTTAATAAACAAATAAACCTTGCAAGTGACAAAGATTCAACTCTACAGAAGTCCTATGAGGAGCTCCAGGCACATATTATGTGTGGGCCTAGTGATTCATTAATAGATTTAATCTAAAACCCTAAAGAATGAAAAAGGTTTTGCATTTTCAACCTACAGGGTCTAACAATATCAAATTCCACTTGCAGACTTTCTTTTTCTTTGTCAAGGATACTAAGACTCCACATTTTTTTTGTGTAATCTCAGGGTGTAATTTTCAACAGAAGTAGGTCAGTCTGTCCTGTTGTAATAGCAGTCCTGATTTGTGAATATTTCCCAGAGTATTCATTATTCATAAAGTTGTCGTTCCATAAAGCCCTAATCCTATGATCGTGATTATCAGAGCACGTGCGCAGCGGAACGCCAGAGGCAGATGTGACACCTGAGTTCACAGAGTACACTCGAGTCTGTGTGTGAATAGCTGATGATGTTACACAACACTGGGATGAATATTCAAATGCACAAAGGGTGCATCATCATCATTTAAGAAACATTTGTGTAAAAAAAGAGATCGGAACAGGAAAAAAAAGGGAAGACAGAGGGAGCACAGCGGTAGGTCACAGCTGGAGGTTTATAGAATGGGGAGAGACGGGACGTGTGCCAGGGAGCTACGCTTCAAGAATGAAGAATGAATGATGGGGTCAAAGGTCAGAGCAAGTGAAGAACTCACAACTACACTGTGGGCAAAGCATCATGTAACTCAGCCTACCACAACAAAAATCTGCACTGACATGTGTTGGTGTGTTGTTACTGTCACGGTCCCCTTATAAAACCTCAATCACGACCCTCTAATACTGCCACAAAGGACATGTCAAAATGTTGTCTTACTATCTGTCACTCACTTGCTGAAATAAAAAGCTTTCAAAAGCCTGTCTGAATTTTTTTTGTTGTTGTTTCCATCCATTTCCTGTGAAATGACAGCACTACAATGGACAACAAGCCATGAAGTTTAATTCTCTAGCTTGTATGAGGGAATACAGCAAGGTATATGAGGGTGTTGAATTATAGCTGTGTGATATCCCAGTTAATATTTCACACAGTGTCTCATAAAAGCTGCCTTGTAAATGTGCCAGAGTAGGTCTGACTGATTTAAAAGTGAGCTTCTAGACAGAGGAACACAAGATTGTGATTTTTTTTTTGAAGGATGGAGAAAGAATGATATGTTTTTCCTGAACTACATAATTGGCTTTTATATTGTCATTACAATAAATAAAATAAAAACAGTATGTAGATATTTACTATTTACTTTACTAAATAACGTACATTACCATTAAACGGGTTTATCAATTTTTTTATTGTTTTTGAAAGAAGTTTGTTTTATTCACCAAGGCTGGGTTAATATGCTAAAAAATAAAGTAAAAACAGAAATATTATTACAATTTAAAATAACTGTGTTCTGTTTTAATATTTTTAAAAATATAATTTATTCCTGTGATGGCAAAGCTGAATTTTCATCAGCCATTACTCCCATTTTCAGTGTCACATGATCCTTCAGAAATCATTCTAATATGCTGATTTTCTGCTCAAGAAACATTTATTATTATTATCAATGATGAAAACTATTGTGCTGTTCAATATGATATTCTTTTAAGAATATAAAGTTCAAAAGAACAGCATTTATTTGAAACAGATATATTTTGTAACATTATAAATGTATTTAATGTCACTTCTGATAAATTTAATGCATCCTTGCGGAATGAAAAAAGAAAAGAAAAGAAAAAAGAAATTTACTGATCCCAAACTTTTTAATAGTAGTGTAGAGGTGCATCTCAATAAATTAGAATGTCGTGGAAAAGTTCATTTATTTCAGTAATTCAACTCAAATTGTGAAACTCATGTATTAAATAAATTCAGTGCACACAGACTGAAGTAGTTTAAGTCTTTGGTTCTTTTAATTGTGATGATTTAGGCTCACAATTAAAAAAAAAATCCACCAATTCACTATCTCAGCAAATTAGAATACTTCATAAGACCAATAAAAAAAACATTTTTAGTGAATTGTTGGCCTTCTGTAAAGTATGTTAATTTACTGTATACTCAATACTTGGTAGGGGCTCCTTTTGCTTTAATTACTGCCTCGATTCGGCGTAGCATGGAGGTGATCAGTTTGTGGCACTGCTGAGGTGGTATGGAAGCCAAGGTTTCTTTGACAGTGGCCTTCAGGTCATCTGCAATGTTGGGTCTGGTGTCTCTCATCTTCCTCTTGACAATACCCAATAGATTCTCTATTGGGTTCAGGTCAGGCGAGTTTGCTGGCCAATCAAGCACAGTAACACCATGGTCATTGAACCAGATTTTGGTACCTTTGGCAGTGTGGGCAGGTGCCAAGTCCTGCTGGAAAATGAAATCAGCATCTCCATAAAGCTTGTCAGCAGAAGGAAGCATGAAGTGCTCTAAAATTTTCTGGTAGATGGCTGCGTTGACTGTGGACTTCAGAAAACACAGTGGACCAACACCAGCAGATGACATGGCAGCCCAAATCATCACTGACTGTGGAAACTTCACACTGGACTTCAAGCAACATGGATTCTGTGCCTCTCCACTCTTCCTCCAGACTCTGGGATCTTGATTTCCAAATGAAATGCAAAATTTACTTTCATCTGAAAAGAGGACTTTGGACCACTGAGTTATTTTTCTCCACAGCCCAGGTAAGATGCTTCTGACGTTGTCTCTGGTTCAGAAGTGGCTTGGTAGCCCATTTCCTGAAGACGTCTGAGCGTGGTGACTCTTGATGCACTGACTCCAGCTTCAGTCCACTCCTTGTGAAGCTCTCCCAAGTGTTTGAATCAGCTTTGCTTGACAGTATTCTCAAGCTTGCAGTCATCCCTGTTGCTTGTGCACCTTTTCCTACCCAAATTCTTCCTTCCAGTCAACTTTGCATTTAATATGCTTTGATACAGCACTCTATAAACAGCCACACCTTTCAGTAATGACCGTCTGTGACTTACCCTCTTTGTGGAGGGTGTCAATGTTCGTCTTCTGGATCATTGCCAAGTCAGCAGTCTTCTCCATTATTGTGGTTTCAAAGAACAAGAGATACCCAGAATTTATACTGTATGGATGGTCATTAATTGAAACTCAAATGTAAATATTCTAATATTTTGAGATAGTGATTTTTGACTTTCATGAGCTGTAAGCTTTAATCATCAAAATTAAAACAAAAACAACTTTTGAAATGTTTTACTTTACATGCAATGAATTTAAAATATATGAAAGTTTCACTTTTTGAAATATCTTACAAGAAAAAATGAACTTTTTAACGACATTCTAATTTATTGAGATGCACCTGTATATTATAACAAATATTTATGTAATTAATCATGTGATTAATGTCTCACGTTATTACAATATCTTTGACAGTTGCTGAACCCAAGATTTACATCAGTGTAGTGGATTTACAACAGCATGTCGTCACAGTTGTGGCATTAGCTGTTACCTGGGCAGGGCACCGTGCAGGATTCCTGCAAGATGATCTGTTTGTCCCCATCCACAGTCTGCTCCAGGTCTCCACACAGTTCCTCATCCACCATACTGCCCGGATCCTTCCCCGAGCCATCAGACACAAAGCAGGACACGTTCCTGAAGCGCAGTCCCTCTCCACACCGCGCACCCTAAGGAAACAGGGAGTTTTGACATTGATGACAACAATTGGACACCAACTGTGGTTAAAAAAAATTAAAAATAAACTTTTTGTACTCTAGTGGAGATTGAGGATGAACTCTACACAGCTTCTTTGGAGCTCTAGACCTCGAAAGAGCAAAACTTCTCATGGTGATACAAAATGAGGCAGGAAGAAATCCCAGCATTGTTTCTCTGTCCTCATGTTCCGCACTGTCAGCTACCGGCATTATTTTTTCATTGCTGCTGAAAATCTCTAAAAACACGAGGCACAAGTGAAGCAATGCTGCTGGAGACTGCTGAGGGCTGTCAGAAGACACTTTAGAGACAGGCAGCCGAGAACAAAGGCCAGAGTCAATATTCTCTCACAGCCTGCACTGTGACGGGGGCATGAGGAATGAGGGGGGAAGGAGAAAGACAGAGACGGGAAGAAAGGAGAGAAGAGAGAGGCTGTGTCTTCTGTCTGTTGTCTTTAATTAAACCCCCTGTTGGGTCCTGAAAACCAGACTGATGACAGGAGGAAGATGACAGTACAAACGCTGCAGAAAGGCCAAAGCAGGAGAGGACTGGGGAGTATTCTAAATATACCTAAACACTGCTGCAGATGAAATGAAGTGATGGTGGTTTAGTATAGCGAAGTGCGCCTCTAGTAAGACAAAAACCTGCTTAAGATGTTCATATCGGAAACGCTCATTGCATTACATAGGTTTTATGCAATCAGGTTACTTTTTTATGCATTAAGGTGCGTAATTCACATTTAGTGAAATTTCAGCAACATTTCACAACAAGTCCATTGTTCATTGTCAGCAATGAAGCTCAGGTCACAAGCAGTTTTTTGTTGGTCAATGTGGCGGATTTGCTTGACCGACTTGAGCATTTAAAAATCTGTGTGGGGAACTTTTTTACCCTCATGCAAAACTCACGATCGCACTGATTCCTATTGAAATGACTGGATTTCACCTCCGTCAAGCAGCGGTAAATGTGCCTGCACCTTTATTAATGCGAGTTCATTGTGCATTTATTTAATTTATTTACTGTCAAATACTAATAAATTCAGTATGTTGGGAAAATAGGACTTTATATGTAGGACAATGCACTGAATGAGTGAGATGGGTAGCTGTTACTATTACAATATTTACTTGTATATACTGTCAAACCAAAAATTATTCAGACACCATATATAATTTTTTATATTTTTTATTACTAGTGGGTGCAGGACACTACAGTATAGTTAATTTATGTAAGTGAATATAGCAAAATAAAGTAAACTGTGACATATTATACCCAAAAATTCTTCACACAGTGGACAACCAGTAAAATTTGGGACCAAAAATGATTCAGACACTTAGACCTGTTTTTTTATTTAATTGCTAATGCAAACTTTTTACACCACAGACTGAACAATATTAAGCATTGCTTGGTAATTGGTTGACCTAGATTAGTATTATCTAATTGTGTACTTAAATTTAACAGCTGACAGCTATTCAACCTAATTCATTACATACCTTTCGATCAAAGTTATCTGACATTATCAAGATTAATTTGTTCTGACACAGTTTAACTGAGTTCTTGTCAAATTTGATTACCATTTTCTAAACTATAGCGAATAAACTGTGATAATGTGAGAAATATTGAAGATGTCTGAATACATTTTGGTTTGACTGTATTTTAAAATGCAATTTATTCCTTTGATGGCAAAGCTGAATTTTTAGCAGCCATTATTCCAGTCTTCAGTGTCACATGATCCTTCAAAAATCATTCTAATATGCTGATTTGCTGCTCAATAAACATTTCTTAATATTATCAATGTTGAAAACAGTTGTAGTTTGAGGATGTTTCAGGATTCTTTGATGAATACAAAGTTCAAACAGCACTTATTTGAGAAATATTTTGTAACATTAATGTTATAAATGCCTTGAACAATTTAATGCAATCTTGCTGAAAAAAAAAAAAATTCAAGGGAAAACAACTAAACTTTTGATCGGCGGTGTATGTATAAATTTTTGTTTCATTAAAAGTTGAAAAAAAAAACAGCATCCATGAAGTACATCTTAAAATATATAATTCAGCTTATTGTCCAAAATGAATAAAGAAATCTGAGTGATTGATCAGCAAACTCACCTCAGATCTGCATGGAGACCAGGCGCTGTACCTCCAGCTGTAGCAGGGTTTAACAGGACAGGGCTTCCACTGTTCCAGCTGTGAGGAACACGGCCGTCCATCTCCCTGAGACGCCTGGATCACAGTTCTCCTTCTCCAGAGCTTCCCTACAAGAAACATTGAAAGGTTGCTGCATTGTAAAAGTTTTAAAACCCTTAGTATTTGAGTTACGTTGTGGTCGCAAAATAACATTTTCTATAAGACATGACAAATGTTATTTCAAATTCACTCACATACTGGAAGCACAACTCCCTAGTTTTTCTCATGCTTGCTAAAGATGATGCTTTAACATCAAACAAAGTGACTCCTTGAATGAAATAAAGGCTTTTACAGTAAGTGAATCATCTCGTGTTACACACACACACACTAATCTCAGGTAACTCAATCTCCCTCCAATGGAAAGCCAAAAACGATATGTGACCTGAAAGACTTTCTTCCTGTGTAGTAATGTTCCACCCATCTGTGAATAACTTAATCTGCCAGGCATTTTTCAAGCCTAATTCCAGGCCCTGAAACCACTCTGAATCTTCATCTCTCCCCCTCTTGATTTTCTTAAATCGATTCTGCAGGGATGGAGAGAAATGGAGTATAGGCACTTTCAGGCAGAATGCATCCTGCTGTTTAAGAGTGGCGCCCAGGGGATGCTTGCAATAAAACTCCACACCCTTCTCTCACAAGAACGATTATTTTGCATGGCAGGTGATAACACAAAGAACTAAATAACAAAACCTTCATAAAACTTCAAAACGTGTGTTACTAAAATTACTACAGAGCAAGTATTTAAAAGTATTTATGTATTTTCCTTCTAAAAACCTATCAGTAAAATACCACTGCTAAACCTAAAAATAATGACCACTCATTTCTTAAGTAGTGTTAGCTAATGTTAAGATCTAAAGTGGGTTTCTTTATGTGTATGATCCCATATTCAGCTTTCTTCGTGGTTCGGGTTTGGGGTCAGTAAGATCAGTAAGTCAGTAAGAAGGCTGCCTTTATTTGATCAAAAATACAGTAAAAACTGTAAAATTGTAAAATATTTTTACAGTTTTAAAAAGTAGTTTCTGTTTTAATATATTATAAGATGCAATTTATTCCTGTGATGGCAAAGCTGAATTCTCAGCAGCCTTTACTCCAGTCTTCAGTGTCACATGATCTTACAGGAATCATTCTAATATGCTGATTTGGTGCTCCAGAAGTAACTATTCGGTGCTATTTGAGCACATTTAGTGTTGGTTAAACTGGATGTCAGGTGGTTTGTGAATATGATACAGGTTTTGGCACATAAATACTCCAGCAATAGTTGTGCCAAAAGGTCATCAAGTCTAGCAGAAGCGATTCTAGGTTGTGGTTTGTTACTAACTTCTTTGTGGTTAGTTTTATCACGAAAAGGGCTGGATGTACACAACCTCGAAGGGTATGGCTAGGCACTTCGTAATGTTAAACATGATCATAGCCCAGTCCTCGGCTGACACATTGCCCTGAAGCTAATTGTACCAGATGCAATTCATCTTCGCCGCAGTCTGCCGTGATAGATCATCCCTGCGGAGAATCCTCTGTGAATGCATTCCAGCAGCCACTAACCAAATCAACTCCCAGTGCCTTGCATCCTCTTTTTATATGCTGGGTTCAGTTGGGAAAACTGTACATACACAAGTGCTTGTGTGCCTTTGTGAGAGTTTTTAGCTGTAGGGATTGCTCATTCTCTCAGTTCTCTCTCTCGCTCTTTCTTGTCATCTCTTCCTGTCTCTACTGGTGGCCAAGACACCAGGTTTAGGGCAAACAGCATAACCAGTGTGCCACAGGATAGCCAATGCAGGACGTTTAGCTCAAGGCTCCACTCACAGCTGGGTCTTAATTTGCTTTGCGTTACTGTTACATACTGTCACACATAACAATTCAATTTCCCTTTGCTGACAAAAATAAATAAATTCATGCCTGATTTCATGATGTTCATGGGTGCCAATTGGGTCAATGACTAGAAATAATAATTTCCAACACTAATCATTTACTTATTAGCAATTTGTATATATGGACTATATAATGAGGAATATGCCTGATATACTAATTTCTGCATTAAAATTTAATATTCATACATTCTGGAAAAAAAAAAATTCAATACATGCATCAATCCTCATATTACAAAAGACCCTCATGACTGTATCAAAGTCAGTCTCTTAAAGTCTCCTAAAATCTAAGATCATTTGACCTTTCATCACAAAACAAGGCCAGTTCAGGTTGTTAAATATAATACCCCCCCCCCAAAAAAACAAACAAAACAAACAAAAACAACAAACAAACAAACAAAAATAAACTAAAAAAACTAAATGATATTCATGAATTAATAATTCAAGGTATCCTTACAAAATACATTTTGCTTTGAAAATATATAATATAAAAACTTTCATGAAAATAATCAATGAAATGTGTACATTCATGTATCACGTTTTATGTTGACATTTTTAAAGTCAATTTTATTTAAAATGGCTTTTAAAAATGGTAAGAAATCACTATAAATATAAAAAAGTGCATTCCTAAGAACTTGTTTTTTGAACAAATTATTGCCAATTAATCCCAAAAATTTAAATTTCAGTATGAAATTTGTGGGAATCCTGCCGCCTGGGGACAGATTAAAGATGCCACAATGAACTAAACCAGCACAGGTTTCATGTAGCGGCAGGGTTTGCTCTAGCAGTCGCAGGCCATTGGCTCTCAAAGACCTTGTGCAGCGGAGTGGTCTCTTAGGCCCCAAGCACACAAACATAATAGGCCCCTAATCAATCGTCAGAGCAGATGGAATTACACTCAAGGACATCATTATCCTTCTCTCAAATGCTGCTTCTGGGCGATAACACAATTGTTCTCACACCATAAATGTTTTGTGGTTTTAGCCAACGCTTTGGTAATTCTAAAACAGCAGAGAGGCTCAGTGTAATTCCCTAAAACTTGCCATTTGAGGAAACAGTCATGTTAGCTAACATCAAAGACCAACGTTCTGGACCATGTGACAAGACCCAAAGACCCTCCTGAGGCTTTTGATTTTGTCTGAAACAGACTGACTGACTGCTGAGAGTGTGAATTAACCAAACCATGCAAATTTAATAATGTCACAAAAACTGTGAATTTTTAGTGCGTTCTGGCAACAATCCAATTTCAAATCCAAGCGTTGGCTTACCTGCAAGCCCACAGGTGTGAGAGCATTCAGACCAGGACGACCAATCAGACAGCTGGCAGTTGACAGGGCACTCGACCACACAGGAAGCGTTCATCTGCCATTTTTTCTCGAGACCAAGCTAAAAGAATCAAAATCAATTTAGTTAAGTGGATTTACAACAGAAGCATCACTTTTAAACTTATCTTCTGAACAGAAAAGTACCTCTTCGCAAAACTTGAGGTCCACGGACTTGCCATCACTGCGAACACAGTCAAGCATGCGTGTCTTGAATCCAACCCCACATACGGCGCGTTCACTCAGCTGACATGTGCTCCAGTCTGGATAGGAATTATAAAAAAAATTATGTGAAAATTCAACAAAAACTTTGATGAAAACCTTGAACTGAAAAAAACCAAAACTAAAAAATAACTTAAATAAAATTAGAAATGTTGCTTTGGCAACTTCGTTTACTAAAATTGCTGAATGAATTTAATGAAATAAAGCTAAATAGAAATATGGATTTTTGAAAAATAAAAAATAAATAAAAATGACTGAATAAATAATAAAAATAATTATTATTAAAATGAAAATGGAAATATAAAAATAAAAGCTAATAAATACTAATAGTATATTACTAAAAACATAATACTAAAATGCTATTTCACATTACATTTGATCCATGTGTGAAAAAGTAATAACAAAATTATTCTTAGAGGGAAAAAATAATCTAAAATGTTTTATTTATAGCTGTACATTTTATTTATATTTTATTCTAATGAATTAATTATATTTTATGTCAGAAGCATTACATTTAAATTTATACGGAGTAACTTGCATTGAATTCAGGATATAATGTAATTTTTTTTCATTGTATGTATTCCATAGGATTCAACCACCATGCAAAATCTATTGTTTGAGCTAAAATAATGCTGTTATCAAGTTGAAATTTGTTGATAATCAGTATTAGCAAAAGTCAAGAGCTTCGAAACTGACTCTTAAACTATTAAAATGAACATGAATGGAAACGAAGGTTGAGAGGCCAGATGACAGATGAATAGCCAAACTTGTCAAATCAAATCTCAGTGATTTCTTAGTCTTCGAATGTATCTGGCAGCCAGCATATTCTAGTTAAGATTCAGTCAATATTTACCTGTAATATTATAGGAGTAATGGAAGCAGTTGGTGTTCAGGGTGCACGTTTCTTTCTCTGTAGTTGAAGGACACCGTTTCTCTTCCCCAGGCTGACGTATAGGGCTGGCGTTCCTCTGCTTTGTACTATTCACATTGCATGGCTTCAAAAAAACCAAAGCTTTCAATGAACAAGCGATTATCAATGAACAACAAAAGAACAATCAGATGGACAAACGAGGACATCTTGAAATACTCAGCATATGTGCAGCGGATTAATTTCGCTTTCACATTTTCCCTGTTATTTCAGACGTTGGCAGCTCTTTCTGAGGGAAATAAATTCCTCTCTGATGTCATGTGTAAGATGTTTTAAGCCTTCCCGCATTTTCACCGCAGGGATACTCTCAGTATCCATGGCAATTAGCTACCCTTGCAGTTTGGTGGCAGCGTGCCTGGGAATCACACTGAGACAGACGTGAGTAACCCTCCCCCTGAGAGATTCCTCAATAATGCTTATACACACACTTATGCCATAGCAAACGATTTCATGTGTGAACTCGCAGCCCGCTCCGAGCAGCCAACCCCCGCCATACACAAAAGCATCCTCGGTGTTCTTATTTAGCTTTGTATTTACTGACCGCTGGTGCACGGCTGACCAAAAATGTTAGATTGGTGTTGAGCAGCTCTGAAGAACATGCTGTGTCTCAAATGGATCTCTACAGGAGATGGAAAAATAGGAGGAAGAGGTACCAGCCTGGCTAATCTGCGTGCATTTAAACTTATCATATAAAGGCTGGTCTTTCAGGGGACATTTGCACTGAAAAGTGTTGAATAAAACAGACACACCATGCAGTTATGGTAGAGCCGATTATACATCACAACACTGTAGGGGGGAAATAAGATTGTGTGCTCTACTGAACATTAGATGTGTTCCTGATCAATGTTTCCTCTCACCAATAGGCATCGACTCCAAGGGCCCCAGTCAGTTAAAACACAGTCCCCAGGACAGGGCAACTTGCTCTCTCTGGCTCCAAGCGGCATCTCCTCCGGATCACAGAGATAGTCTTCTACAGAGTCTGAAGGTCCATCGACAGTGTTTTGCATGCACCTTCATGAAAAGAAACATCTGGTAGGATTAACACTTTCTAAAAAGCTATGTTAAGTAGTAATAATGTTGCTAATGTTGTTGTTTGAGACAGTCATACCTAACTTTCCTCGTCTGTACACCTTCCCCACAGTTCTCCTTCAGATCAACATTACTGACCTTCCAGACGCTCCACGGCTCAGCCACCCAGACATACTGACTGCAGTCGCTCAGACATGGTACCACTTCATACACCTGAGAAACACCACACAGGTTTCAGCTTGGTCACAAACTTTTTGGGGAATAATCATATTTTAAAAGCTTTAGTATTAACATTTTACAGCAAGTTTTTTTTTCAGTTAACATTTGTTTGGTCTTTAGTTATTATGAACTAAAAGTGAACTAACAATAATTTACAGCATTTATTAATTCACTGTTTCAACAAAAATATTAAGCAACTTTGATAATAATAAATGTTTCACCAAAATCATTTGCACTAAATCTGTATATTACAATAATTTCTGAAGGATCATGTGACACTGAAGACTGGAGTAATGATGCTGAAAATTCAGCTTCGCCATCACAGGAATAAATGGCATTTTAAAATATATTAATACATTAAATTAGAAAACAGTTATTTGAAATTGTAATGTTTCATGATATTACTGTTTTTACTGTATTTTGCAGCCTTTGTGAGCATAAGAAACTTCTTTCTTTTTTTTTTAATTAAGGTAATATATTACCTAATATGAATTAATGAACTAATTTATGTTACGTGCTGATGTTAATTAAAAGCTACTCAATAAACAAGAAAATTAAGGTAAAAAAAAAAGTTGCATTCAGTAGTAATGGTCATTTTCCTTTCAATTATTTCACCTACATAATATTTATGAGCCAAGCCAATCAGGTTTATAATGTGTCCTGTCAGTTTTAAGATCATTCCTATGTCCTTGGACCATACAATCACACAATCACAGTATATTCATCAAGAACTTGAATTAATAACTGATCAAAAAATGAATAATTAGCATTAAAAAAATTATCATTCAAAAATAATTGGTTAATCACATGTGCACCATCATCAATCATTTAAAACCTGAGATTTTTACCTGAGCCTGTTGCAGGATTCGCACCGTGTGACGAGAGAGAGAGAGAGAGAGAGAGAGAAGATGAAAGGGAGAAATGCAGAAAACAGAGAAGTTGTTACATGCCATTTATTAGTCACTTCCAAAACCTCAGAAGATCGTTTGAAGCTGTGTAAATTCACATAACTTTAGCCTAGCAATCTTTAATGCTCTAAAGATACGATGCACAAACAATATCCCATGATTATATGATCATATTAGCAAACCCTATTGCTGTGCATTAAAGAAACATGTTATTCCGTTTAGTCCTTTGATCAAAAATTTACAGCACCCCAGTAATTAATCATTAAAACAAGACAAGCACATATTCATTAAAAAATATATATAACAGGCTCCCTGCATACCTGATTGACATGGTCCAGTTTGGGGCAGGGCCTGCCACCGTTATATGGTTTCTCTCGAAGCCACTTGGACCGTACTTTGACTCCACTGCCACAGGACTTACTGCAACGGGACCAGTTTGACCACTCGCTGAGCTTACAGTCAGATGGACATGGGATGATACACGCTTCCTCTATGTAACCTACAAGAGATAAGAGAGATGAATGAAACGTGGTGTTTCTATTATAGTAAGTCAAACCAACACGATACAGTTATGATGCTGGTTACTGGAGTTAGTCTAATAAACTGTGACAGATGAAACAGCATCGAGTGTCTATGTTAAAGCAGCGTTAAGGTCAAGGTTGTGGCACTGATATGGTCTGCTGAAGTTTCATTTTACATCACAACTTGCAAAGGTCATATTCTTTCTGGAATGGCAAAGCTGTGTGAGACAGCTCAAGTCCTGAACATTTCAGAGGCTTATTCAAACAGCAGGTTTTAAGTATTCCATGTTAAGTGCTCCATAATACATTGCTCCTTCAAACCTATAAGCACAGCAATATCAGATTTAAAATGGACGACTGATGTAAAAAAAAGAGAAAAAAAAGAAGCTGAGCAAACATGATGGAAGGTTGCAGTTGAATAAGTAGATGGGATTCCAAATGATCACCAATAGGAAAGTAAAAAATGATATATATAATTTGTTACTTTCCTATTGGTATCATTACATTACATTATATTATATTAAGTATTTTCTCCAAAGTGTTCAGAGACTATTTCAATTTTAAAATAAGACTATTGTGGTAAACAGTTTAATAGACATCACAAAAATTAGCAATCAATGCGATTGATATCTTGAATTGTGCCATGAAATAAAATGGTAATTGCAGTTTTTTTATTTCACAATTCTGCTTTTATTTCTCACAATTTTTAGGTTATACATTATCTTAGAATTCTGAGAATAAAAGTCAGAATTGTGTGTTAACTAAAAGTCAATCATGCAAATTGCTAACTCAGATTTTCAAGAAAAATCGTTAACTCTAAATTGTGAGATATAAAGACAATTGTGAGAAATAAATTCAAAAGTCAAAAAGATGTAATGAATTTACAATTCTGAGAAACTCCAAATTGTGAAACTAATAATAGTGATAAAGTCAGAATTTTTAGATAAAAAGTTTAAATTATTTTTATTTTTCATTCTATGTCAGACATGGCCTTCCACATTAATTGCTCCAGTGGTGGGAAACATCTTAATTCTAGATAATTTGGAATTCTACATTTAAGAAAATGTCATTTTTAAATTCAAATTAAGATTATTATTTTTTAATCTAATTTAAATTAAATGTAAATCTAATTTAAATTGAATTATGTTAACAAAATTATAGTAGCACTAAATTAATAAAGTTAAATTATTAACAAAATATTGTTCATATTTTATTAAACACCTTACTATTGTTAAACAACTCAATCAAAACTCATTCAGTTTTGTCTTACATAGCCTGCTAAACTGGATAACACAAGATATTTTTTATACAGTCATGAATATACACTACCCCCTCAAAAAAATAAAAAAATAAAGTCAGGGTATCTGTATATACTTTTGAACCAAAATCCCTATCACAGAAACTTCTCATAGTTGGATTAAACACGCTCAACCCCCCACCCCCCACCCCCTTACCCCTACCCCTACAAATTGCCTTGGGCAACATGTCAGTCTAACAGCCTCACAAAATGGCAACTACGCTTCAAATCATGAGGGGTATGGGGTCTGATTGGAGTGAGGGATGTCTCAGAGGAAGCAGGAAGAGAACAAGAGGAGGCAGAGAGAGAGAGAGAGAAACACCCTGCCTCCGTCAGCACATCTTCACTCTAGGGATGCCGAGTCTTTGAGCCAGTCGCAGGCCTCCAGCTGAGAGCGTACAATCCATACTAGAGGATTGTGACTCATAAAGAGAGAGGCCTTAACGTCACAGAGCTCCTGCATTGGCCACGAGATTCCACATGCTTTCATCTAACGCTGTAGTTTGCCACAGTCTAATCTTGGGCTCAGAGGAACGGATTGCCAAATGCTTGTTTCTGAGCTCCTTGCTGCAGGAGGTGGCGAGAGTTGCAGAGCGGAATTAGATTACGAACACTGTTGCGGAAATCTTATTTTCTATTAAGACAAGCGCTTTGCTTTCTTTACTTGGGAAGGATTCACTATAAGGAATGTTTTTGATAGACATAAATGCTTTAGTCGAGCATCACGTAAATAGACTTGATTAAAATTGATTTTTCATTTCTCTTCCTTTTAAAGTACTAATATTTAAACATTCATAAATCAAGATATATTTACATTAGAAGCAAAATGACATATTACTGTATATCTTGTTTTTTGACAAATTTGACAAAGTGAGTTCATGAAACAAGGAAAAAAATGGGAGTAAGAAAAATAAATTTAATTCAAAGTGAAACAAGATTTTTTTTTCTCTTCTTGTTAGCAAAAACTCACTTATTTTTCAGAAAACAAGACTTGATATATTAAATTACGATAATAGATATATAGTAAATTTAATAATAGTGTGAATGAAGAATGTTTAGATGTTTTTACTTGAAAAAGAGATAAAAAGACAAAAATACTCAGAGAATAATTTTAAATAATAGGATTTCTGTTTAAGCTAATTGTTTTAAATACATAAAATCTTTATTTATGAAAAATATTTTCTACTATCCAGATTAGTATATAAAAAGTGAATATTTGATTTAATTTTGCACTCATATTTATTGTTATCTTTGTAAAAAAATATATTTATTTTTAAGAGATATTAGATTATTATTTTGCACAATTTTTGTATAAATAAAAAAATATATATTAAAAGTACTATTTTTGTTGTATTATTTTGTGGAATGAGCAAAATGAATGAACATAAGAAAATGTTGCCTAAATTTACAAGATGAGATTTTTGTCAAAAAAATAAAAATAATAATAATAAAATAAAAACAAAAAAAAATCTGTGCAAACATTAACACTCTTCTAGACAAAGTAACACCGGCCAAATCACTGACGTGAGTGGGACAATCTCTTTATGTGACCAATGGCATAGGGAAGTAAATGAATCATTATTTTTACAATGACACTAGTGGCGCAGCTTTTTTCACCCACCGTGACTGTTGCAGCGTGACGTCTCCACAAGGCGGTTGTCCTGGTCATAGCACACCATGGCTTGAAACCGGTAACCCTGGCCACACTCCTTGATATCACCTTGCACTTTCATACCCAAAAGACCCTCTACTCGCCCACCCTCGGGCAGGATGCAGTCAGACCAATTCCCCACGGACTGGGCATTGTACTTGTTGCAGGGGCAGTACTGGGTTTCGCTAAGAGGATACATCTGTGTGTTTTTACATTGCTCTCTCTTTTTGCTTTTACCTGTGCCAGAAAAATCACACAAACATACAGCAGTTAGAGATATTAGATCAAAAGTTCATGTTATCCATTTAAATATGCTTTCATGTTTAGGGAAATAAATCTTTTGTAATAATACATACTGAATGTACCACTAACAGAATGATCCTGTAATAGTATCCAACTCCTGTGGTCAAAACACACTGATCTGGTAATCATGAGTAAGTAGACTTATCCAAATTGAAAGACCTATTGCACTAATCTTATGTAATCCTTTTGGAAAGTTACTTGACTTACAGCAGGTCTTCCAAAGGGCAAATAGGTCTTTGGCACACACATTGTATTTTGTTAACCTCTAAATAAGCTTCTCATGGCACATTATACTAAAGGTTAAACCACATTTCTAACTCAACTGAGGTACAGGTGTATGCATCTAAAAAAAAATAACATTTTGCAACAGAGGGTTTTCCGTTGTACATACATAACAAATCTACTAAGAAAATGAATCAAAATTCACAATTATTTTATAGCAATTACAGCACTAAATCTGCATGTAGTTCTGTGACAGAAGCATCTCTTCTATGCTTTAATTTTTCTCCATTTTATATTACAAACAAACAAACAAACAAACAAACAAACACACACACACACACACACACATGACGGTTTTTGTGGTTTACGGGGACTCTCCATAGGCGTAATGGTTTTTATACTGAACAAACTGTGTGTGCTATTGCCCTACACCAACCCTACACCTAAACTTAGCCCTCACAAGAGACTGTGTGCATTTTTAGATTTTCAAAAAAACACCATTTAGTATGTTTTTTAAGCCTTTTGAATTACGGGGACATAGGCAGTGTCCTCTTAAAACACCTTCAAATTGTAATACCTCTGTCATACCCATGTCATTAAACAAATTTGTGTCCTCATAAACCACATAAACCAGCACACACGCACGCACGCACGCACGCACGCACGCACACACATACATATATACATACTGTATATACATACACACAGTATCGCACAAAAGTGAGTACACCCCTCAAATTTCAGCAAAAAGTTTAGTATATCTTCCCAAGGGAAAATACTACACATAAAACGTGGATATATTTTAGAGTAGTCAATGTGCAGCTTGTATAGAAGTACACATTTACTGTCCTCTAAATATAACTCAACATATATCCATTATTGTCCAAATAACTGGCAACAAAAATGAGTACACCCTAAGTGAACATGTCAAAACTGTGTCCAAAGTGTCAATATTTTCTAGGGGCACCATTGTTATCTAGCACTGCCTTAATCCTCCTGGGCATGGAATTCACCAAGAGCTGCACACGTTGTTGATGGCATCCTCTTCCACTCCTCCATTATGGCATCACAGAGCTGCTGGATGTTAGACACATGTTGCTTCTCCACCTTCTGCTTGAGGATGCCCCACATGTGCTCAATAGGTTTCAGGTCTGGAGACGTACTTGACCACTCCATCACCTTCACCTTCAGCTTCATCAGCAAGGCAGTTGTCATCTTGGCGGTGTGTTTGGGGTCGTTATTATGTTGGAAAACTGCCGTTCGGCACAGTTTCTGAAGGGAGGGCATTATCTTCTGCTTCAGAATGTCACAGTACATGTTGGAATCCATGTTTCCCTCAATGAACCGCAGCTCCCAGTACCAGCAGTAGTCATGCAGCCCCAGACCATGATGCTACCACCACCATGCTTGACTGTAGGCAAGGCACAATTTTCTTGGTACTCCTCACCAGGGCGTCGCCACACATGCTGGACACCATCTGAACCAAACAAGTTTACCTTAGACTCATCAGACCACAGGACATGGTTCCAGTAATTCATGCTCTTGGCCAGGTTGTCTTCAGCAAATTGTTTGCAGGCTTTTTTGTGAGCCAGCTTCAGAAGAGGCTTCCTTCTGGGACGACGGCCATGCAAACCGACTTGTTGCAGTGAGTGGCGTATGGTCTGAGCACTGACAAGCTGACCTTCCACTTCTGCAACCTCTAAAGCAATGCTGGCAGCACTCATGCATCTGTTTTTTGAAGCCAGCTTCTGCACCTGACACACAGCACAAGGACTCAACTTCTTTGATCGACCCTTGCGAGGCCTGTTCCGAGTGAAACCCGTCTTGGAAAACCTCTGTATGACCTTGGCCACTGTACTGTAACTCAGTTCCAGGCTGTTACTGAACTTCTTATAGCCTCGGCCATCTTTGTGGAGAGCAACAATTCTAATTCTCAAATCCTCAGAGAGTTATTTGCCATGAGGTGCCATGTTGAACATCCAGTGGTCAGTATGAGAGAATTGTACTCAAAGCACCAAATTTTAATATATATGTATATATATATATATATATATATATATATATATATACATACATATATACATACATATATATATATATATACCCAACCCGAATTCCGGAAATGTTGGGACGTTTTTTAAATTTGAATAAAATGAAAACTAAAAGACTTTCATATCACATGAGCCAATATTTTATTTACAATAGAACATAGATAACATAAATGTTTAAACTGAGAAATTTTACAATTTTATGCACAAAATGAGCTCATTTCAAATTTGATGCCTGCTACAGGTCTCAAAATAGTTGGGACGGCGGCATGTTTACCATGGTGTAGCATCTCCTCTTCTTTTCTAAACAGTTTGAAGACGTCTGGCATCGAGATTTCTGGAGTTTTGGTGTTGCAATTTGATCTCATTCTTGCCTGATATAGGTTTCCAGCTTCTGAAGAGTTTGTGGTCGTCTTTGATGTGTTTTTCATTTAATGATGTGCCAAATGTTCTCTATAGGTGAAAGATCTGGACTGCAGGCAGGCCAATTCAGCACCTGGACTCTTCTACTACGAAGCCATGCGGTTGTAATAGCTGCAGTATGTTGTTTTGCATTGTCCTGCTGAAATAGACGTCGTCTGGAGGGGAGCATGTGTTGCTCTAAAACCTTTATATACCTTTCAGCATTCATAGTGCCTTCCAAAATGCAAGCTGCCCATACCATATGCACTTATGCACCCCCATACCATCAGAGATGCTGGCTTTTGAACTGAACGCCGATAACATGCTGGAAGGTCTCCCTCCTCTTTAGCCCGGAGGACACGGCATCCATGATTCAACATTTCCGGAATTCGGGTTGAATGAATATATATATATATATATATATATATATATATATACACACATACACATACACACACACACACACACACACACATATATAATATTATATTTTACATATATACATATATAATATTTTTAAGCATTTGTTTTGGCTTTAGTACAACAGCAATACAAAAGCCAATTTTAGAAATGTCAAAGTTTGGGGTCAGCAAGATTTTTTTTATTGTTATTTTGTTCAGCAAGGATGCATTAAATTGATCAAGAGTGACATTTAAGACATCTACAAAATTACTAAATATTTCTATTTCAAATAAATGCTGATCTTTGAACTATTCAGCAATGCCTACAAATATGTTTTACAGTTTCCACAAAAATTTGAGCAGCAAATCAAAACATTCGAATGATTTCTGAAGGATCATGTGACACTGAAGACAATTCAGCTTTTCCATAGCAGGAATACAATTCATTTTAAAATATATTTTATAAATTATTATAAATTATAAATGCACGTATAAAAGACTATAAAATATATTTATAAGTATATAATATATTTATAATGATGTAAATGATGATGATGCATCTGAGGGAATTCTAAAGCAAATGTAAAGCATCGAAGACGTAGGTGAGACGAGCCTTTTTGTTGAATTGGCATCAGGAAGTCTTAAAGGGGTGGTTGATTGCGATTTCACTTTTTTAACATTATTTAGTGTGTAATGTTGCTGTTTGAGCATAAACAATATCTGCAGAGTTGCGACGCTGAAAGTTCAATGCAAACAGAGATATTTCTATTTAAAATTCTGGCAGTTTAATGCCTACAAAAACGACAGGTAAGGGACTACAACGAGTTACTTCCCGGGTCTGATTCATCACGGACCCAGATAAACCCCGCCCCCGGGAACACGCAGCAAAGGGGGCGAGGCCATGCTGCGCTGCTTTAGAGAAGAAGAAGAGAAAACTAGGGATGTACGTAAAAATCTATTCATATGAATCGAGATTCTGTCTTCTAACGATTCTAATGGATTCTCAAGTTTCAAAATCATTAAAGCAGCAGTTCTTAATACTGTTACTCTGTCGCCCTGCTCTGCATCTCTCTCTCTCTCTCTCTCTCTCTCTCTCTCTCTCTCTCATTCAGATCGTCAGATCAGCTCCAACAAACTGTTCCAATTATACACTTATTTTCACACAGCAATGAGAAGCATTACAAATGGACACGCGTGCGGTTGCTGTGCTGTATTGAAGCTTTAATCAGGATAAAACCGTATTTTAAAAGCTAACAGAAGCAGTAGCATTTACAAATAGCAGCGTATTTAAAAGTATGCGACAACAACAACCAAACATACCATTAAGAGCCGTGCTTGCACAGGTTCTGCACGATCCTCTTCACTAATATCCACTGGGTCTCAATCTGGCTCAAATTGATAAGCATTATAGACAACGCCACTGTTTACAATTCAACCGGAGCACATGCCACTGAGGAGAGGGGCGGGACGTTCAGACGTGCAGTAGAGGCGGTTTAGCCAATCACAACACACTGAGCCAGCTAACCAATCTCAGCCCATCGCATTATTTCTGAAGGAGGAGCTTCATAAAACCAGGAAATAAATCGAGGCGTTTGTCAGAGAAAGGACAGAGAGGTGTGGAATAAAGGTAAAATTATGCGAAAAATAATGCATTTTTAAAAAAACAAGCATGAACACATGCTAGACTGCACCCCATAAACACAATCAAGCCTAGAAAAAAAACAGTCAACCACCCCTTTAAGAATTAGACTTGCTGATCCAGCACTTACCAACAAGAGTCCTTTTCCTAGTTCGGACACCCACACAATCAGAAGCGCAGGATGAGAATTTGGACCAGGTGGTCAGCTGGCAGTCATCCTGGCATGGATGCTGGCAGGACTGAGTGAGTTGAGGCATAGGACCCGCAAACTTAAGACAGGCCGCAATGTCTGCAGGTCCACCATCCAACTTTTTACACGATACGGCTGAGGGAGAAAAAAAGAAAGAGATCATAAACCAATTGTACTACCAGAAAAAGAAACAAAACTAAAAAGGGAGAACATTTCTCTGAGTTAATACTGATAAATATCAGTCCACTCTCACCTATAAAGCCACACACATTGAATAACGATAAGCATCTTGTGATGGATTACACCGAGAGGGCGGTTAAATGCCTATTGACTCAAGTAGCCAGACGGATCCAGATTTATATCATTGAATGAGGGTAAAAGCTATTGTATTGGATTTCTTTTTCAGACATGCTGGTGTATTGAGAGATACTATTATGGGTAATGCTTGTTAATGCAAGCAATACTGAGAAGTTGATATATAAAGAAGCTTTTTTAAGTACTATGCGATTTTAAGAACAACCTGCATACTGTACTATTTCACTGCTCACACCATCCATTTTTAGAAGCAAGATACCACATTTCTTATTTAATATAGTCTAAAATTTTAACCCAAGTTAAAGTTCCCACATAAAAATGCTTTTATGTCAGTGGAGCCTTCCATATGCGGTAAATGCATCTCTGTCAGTGATTGTAAAAATTATTGTCTCCAGGCATATATAACACAAGACTCATCTTTAATTTTCAGATTCGTTTTTCAATCACACCATACTAATGGCCTGAATTTGAACCCTGAAAGGGTTTACTGGTAAAAGTCAGAGCAAAGGATCTCACTTGTGACTGCTTCAGACAGCTTCCCGAATCTCTGAAAGAAGCATTTACACATCCCTTTGATGGTAACAGATCGAATTACTACCAATCTCATGCGTTTACCACAGATTTAACAGTCTCTCCAGCTACAGTGTGAAGCATTGCAACTATGAAGTTTTATTGACATTGAAAGATGTTGCATTTCATTTTAAGTTGATGGCGAGGGTTTTTCTGTACCTCTAGCCTGTAGTCCTGGTCCACAGGTCTCTTGTGCTCCAGGACTGTCCTGACGAATGGTCCAGGGCACCAACTGACACCTGCGCCACTTGTGGGTTTTCCACCTATAGAGCAAAAGCAATTTTATATATATATATATCGTATATAAAACTTAAAACTGGCCTCTCTCTCACTCTCTCTTTCTATATCATTTTAGTCCATGAATTTCATAACATTTCTGTACTATAATTGCAAATAGAGGTACTATGTTCACCTGTAGCCTGAACAAACAGACGAGGCATCACATTCCTTCTCCTGGAAGAGCACTTCTGGACAGTCTTGGCCCCCGTTAGCTGGAAGCTGAATGATAATGCGATTCCTTGATTGCTTCTTTTTGATGGCACCACCTGGATATAAACAAGAGGATGGACAGAAAATATAATCCTGTCTTGAATAAATATAGAAAATCTTGCAAAAACACCATCCCTACTCACAAATCTAATCTCTGCATGACTTTGTTGCATTTAACATGTTTTTATCCAACCTTAGCTCTTTATATCTCTGAAAATGTCAGTACATCCCAACTACCATGAGCTTTATGGTTTAATGACTGCAATTGAGAAATTAAATTATGATAATGAGGCCACAATTCTCAGCTTTTTATTTTTGATAAACTCTGTTCAGTGATTCATACTCTGACTGAAGTTCTCCACTGGGTGAAGGCATCTATAAATATGTGCATCTGATTATTTGGTCTTTTCATACCGTTTTCACATTGTTCTTCTGCAAAGCTCAAATTTTGAGGGTAGTTCTTTGTAAAAATGTAAAAGTTAATAAAAACAACATACATTCAATATTTACTGTAAATGTAACAAGTACTAAAAAGAAGAAAATTAATGAGGGAAGTGAGGATCTGCTCAGTGTTCAGTGAGGAAGAAACTGTCAAGCAGATGGTTTTTAAAATGCAATATTTTATACAAAACACACTGGAGTGTGATATTCGCCAAAAAAAAAAAAAAAGATTTTAATAAGAAATGCAATGCTTGTTTGCTTCATATAACAAATGGTTAAGATATTGGCAGCTTCTTATAATATTTGTTCTGGTTCTTAAAGGCGGAGTTGCCAAGCAACATTTCCTTGATAGAGTGTGATTGTGGGAACAAATAATTGGTTTCTTATCACTTCTGATAGAATCTTGAAAGTGACCCATTTCTTTGTCAATAAACTTCAGCCTTTAAAAAACATTTTTCTATTTTACTTTAGTTCAAGAGATGCATCAGCAGATTTAGAGTATATGCAAGTTTCATAAGTGTGTGTTAAAAGTACCTGTCTGGCAGGAGGAAGGACAGGGTGTCCAATCACTGTATGGAGTGACAATGCAGTCTCTCTTGCAGGGCAGAAGACACGGCCTTACAGTCTCTGGACGCAGACTCTCTGGACACCTGCATATAAAAACAATAAAACAGGATGTACAGATGCTCAGATTTTCTTTGGAAGAAGCACATCTTTGGATCATGTTGGAGAACAAGATGACAAGTTTGACACAAACTTGTGGAGTTCATGAAACTTGAAGCTAAAGGGAAACAAACAATATACCAAGACATTCTAAAAAATAATGGTCATTTTTTAATTTATAACTTTACTTGCTATGCTGGTAATATATTTAGCACTGAAAAAAATAGTAATAATAAATAATTATAAATGCATCATTACAATTAAATAAATTATTAATTGCAAAATGTAAGCGTTTCATTAGTTGGACTCCACTGTGTACATGTACTTTTGTCTTAACTTACAGTCGATATTTATGTACAGTATACCACCTTTCAAATGTTTGTGGACAGTACCTTTTTATTATTAAACTGATTAATACTTTTATTTATCAAGGAAGCATTAAATTGATAAAAATTTACTCTAAAGACATTTATAATTTTCATGTGATTTTCATGTGACACAAAAGACTGGAGTAATGGCTGTTAAAAATTCAGCTTTAATGGCTGTTAAAAATTCAGCTTTGCCATCTCAACAATAAATTACATTTTAAAACATTCAAATTTTAATATATTATTTTAAACTATAATATTTCACAATACTGTATTTTTATCAAATAAATGCAGCCTTGAAGATGAAGTTCTTTCAAAAACAAAGAAAACATCTTTTGAACAGTAGTATATACATAAATAGCAGAACGCAAATGTGGTTTCACCCTCAAATATCACATTTTTGTCTTCATTATATGTCTCAGCACATACCACACATCTTTTCTCCCTGCATCATTCCAATATCTTTGCTTCTTTCACATGAAATCCCATAACGATCAGCATGTGGCTCACGTGTGTATATCTGCGTGTGTGTATATGAATGTGTAGATTAGTGGGTAAAGCCCAGCACATGAATAACCACGGGAAGAAAGCGGGACTCATTTCCATTGCCAGCATGGGGTCCCTGAGCTACACACCCTGTTTCCACAGCCACTGACAGAATAATGCCACTATTAAACTGAATAAATAAACAGACAATTTATTTTCCCAGTAGACTCCTTCGGGTGAAAGACCAGATTCAGATACTTAAAACTACCGGCTGAGAGCTCATCAACTTAAAGTCTCTATCTGTCAATAAATATCAAGCGACAGACATCGAGATTGAGTTTAATAAACAGAATACATAACCTGCTTCAATATCTGCTCCAACACATGCCAAGAAAGATAAATAAATAATAAAAGATCTGGGCTATTCACTTATATTTCCTTATAACAACAACAACAACAACAATACAGACAAAGAAATCAATTGAGTAATGGAACGTCCAGCTTAAATTAAATGAATGCAATTTATAGGAACACATTTAAAAACACATACTTTTTAGGTGGCACCTGTCCCACATTGACCCGGACACAAATGACTTTACGCGTCTGCATTCCGACCGAGCAGAACGCCTCAGTGCCGACTCCTGCTCCAGTGCGGCTGAGCGAGCTGTTGGCAGACGGAATGGAGGTGTCCTCTATGCACTGACCCCAGGGCCCCGTCTGCCAGTGGTACACAGTGCAGGGATGATCATTGCAGTTGCGGACCTCCTGCAAGGCGCTGCTGTTGGGGCACTGACCTCCACCTAAAAGACAAAAAGGGTCAGGAAGGTGTTACAATACTGGGTAAATCATACACCCAAACCGTAAAAAAAAAAAATCTTCATATTGACCAGGTATTTGACCATTTTGTACATTATTGGTAATATAATGCATAGGAAGTTAGCATCTACAATAAACATTACTTTTACGACCCATGGCTCAAGGGAAGCAACAAACAGAGGACACACGCGAGACCAAGGTGTTAACTCAAAATATAATTTATTTAAGGACTAGAGTCACATAGAAGTAATAAAGAAACCATAAAGAAAACAACTATAAATTGGAAAACATCAGTAATGTCAGAGTGTAATGTAAAATGCATGGATGTAAGGAAATATAGTGTACTGCAGTGTTGAGGTGCCAAAGCAAAACCCAACCAAACCAAAAGTCCAAAACCGAAGCCACCCTCCTGGCTCAAGCGGAGGCCTCTTTTAAACGGAGCGTCTGATAGAGAACAGGGGTTTCAAATGGCTGCCAATCAAAGTAATTTGTGGGCTCAGCAACATTTCCACAAACAGACGACAGGGGTCATCACATTACAAAAACCTATAGTTTCAGCACTAGCTTCTAATTGGTTAATACAACATTCCAGTTGTGCTAAAATCCAAATCTGAAACAGATACGACGTGACACCTATTCACCATATTGCTGTCAGCTTCCATAGCAGATCATTATTTTTGTTGCATAGCAACATATGGTTTTGCCAGGTAGCATACTTTCTAGCAGAAAAAAATAAACTTAATGAATTTGCTTAATAAAGTAATTTTCAATGACAATGTTGTAACTGTATTCTAAATATTATTAATGTCATTTGCATTATTAGTACCCCATTACTTAACTAAACCGCCTAATTTAACAGTATTACTATATCAAGCAATGGTTCACCCCAGAAAATGAAAATTTGCTCAGGATGAGAGTTTAAACTGCTAATAAAAGCATCCCAATAGTCCACACATAATCCACATGACTCCAGTCCATCGATGTCTTGTGAAGTAAAAAACTGTGTTTGTAATAAACAATCCATAATAACACTTCCTCCAATAAAAGTCCATCTCCTGTTGTCTTCCTACATCAAAATCCCCCCACAAATGTGTTTTGGACTCTTTCTGCTTGTAAACGATGCTTGATCTGTGCATATTTCACTGCAGAAAGCTTTATTATAGATAGAGGACTATTTTGGCTGGAAACAGCTGTTTTAAGTTAAAAACGTCTTGAACGTTTCTTACAAAACAGTTTTTCACTTCACAAAATGTTAATTGATGGACTGGAGTTGTGTGGATTACTTATGGATTATTGTGATATTTTTATGTTTGGATTCTCATTCTGATGGCACCCATTCACTGCAGAGGATCCATTGGTGAGCAAGTGATGTAACGCTAAAATTCTCCAAATCCATTATGATCCAAATCCAAACTCATCTACATTTTGGATGACCTTAGGGTGAGTAAATTTTCAACAAAATATCAATTTTGGGGAATTATTCCTTTAAATGACATCCTTAAAATAATGGTAGAATAGTATATAAAACATATAGAAATTGATGTAGATGAAACATAAGTAGAGTCTAATGCAGGGGTGCCCAATCCTGCTCCTGGCGATCGACTGTCCTGCAAAGTTCATCTCCAACTCTAATCAAACACACCTGTAGCAACTAATTAAGGTCTTCAGGATCGCTTGAAAATTGAAGGCAGGTGTCTTTGATTAGATTTGGAGCTGGACTTTGCAGGACAGTCGATCGCTAGGAGAAGGATTGGGGACCCCTGGTCTAATGCATGAGTCAACAGTCAACCATGACTGTTAGGATAAGAGCTGCTCCTAGATTTATTTACCAGGCTTTGCTTGGTTTTCATTACAACCTGCAGTCACACGCAAAGTGCCAGAGTCCCCACAGAGCGGTCAGCCATTATCTCAATGGTGCACATTAACAACCGCACACCGATCAATGAGAAAATGGTAAACAGGTGAATGAGAAAAATGGACAAACCATGCATCAAGCAGTTCTCCTTGTTCAAGAGCACCAAAAATAATGAATAATTGACTCATCCTTTGTAGCAGAACACAGTCCTTCAGTATCAAATTTATTAAAAGGTTATCGACTATTATCACACACTTCATTAGACATGTGAGAACCATTAGAAAACACTTGCCGTTAGCAGCACAGTCACAATAATGGCCATGCAAGAGAGAAAAAACTCTTTACAGTTACAAAAGGAGGGTTATTTGACTTCCAAAGCATCTCATAGTGGTTCAGGGCATGCCAGGGCAATGCATTAGCAGAGCTTCAAAAAGCTTCACCAGAATCACATTGTTTCAAATGGGGATTAACACTCCCTCCAGTTATTTATTGACCTGTGACTCAGATGAAGACTAATCCTTTGTACAATTACAAAAGTGAGTCCGCGCACAGCTCAGAGTAATTGCATGTTCTTGGTCCATCTCTGCACCATTAAGAGCTGCAGTTCATATTGCAGCTCCAGTCATCCACATTTAGTTTTGTGTCAAGCTTCTCTTGATGTTGTACGCAGTTGTCTGCATGACATCCTCAAGAAATGGTGCATTTAAAATTGTCAAGCCCTCCATTTAGAAAGAGCAAATATGTGTTACATATCTGACCATGCATTAGTATGTAGAATCATACATATTTTAACATTCCATTAAAATTGTATCCTTTTTATATACACTAGGCTGTCAGTGTTGAAAGAGGTTTTTCAAGGCCCTATACAGGGGTCACTGACTGGTTTACCACTGAAATGATGCTGTGCTCAGTGGGGATCTGTAAACATCTAGAATAGTTGCAAAGAAGGTCAAGCACACATCGTGTCACGAATGAATTGAATGCTGACGGAATTTCAAGTAATGTTATGTTACTACATTACAACCTGCTCAAAAATAAGTCTTACGTGTTCAAGACCAAATTTTAGTTACACAATTACATAATTTTATATTAGACACAATGAATATAAAATGGCTCTTCTTAACTGTTAAATTATTTCCCATATTAGCTGTACAGTATCATTCAAAAGTTTGGGGATGGTAAGATTTTGTTTATCTTTGTTTTTGAAAGAAGTCTCATTCTCGCCAAGCTTGATCAAGATTGTATTTAATTTATTAAATAAATCATAAAGTATTATTAGAACTGAAAATAACTGTTCTTTTATAAAATTATTTTTTTTTTTTTTAGATATTTTAAAATGTAATGTATTCCTATGATAGCAAAGCTGAATTTTCAGCAGCCCTTACTCTTCAGTGCCACGTGATCCTTTAGAAATCTTTTTTTATGGTTCTCAAGAAAGCATTATAAACTTATTATTAATATTGAAAACAGTTTTTTTTTTTTTGTCAACCATCAATTTAATGCATATTTGCTCAATAAAAGTATTAAAATTCTCAATGAATGAATGAATGAAATAGTAAATCTAAAAGTAGAGTACAAACATTTTATTTTAATGGAAATTAATTAGTATATGACTTTTTACAGTAAACATTGTCCCAAATCAGTTTTACCATTCTTTTAGAATTCCCTTATTTCTTACTATTAAAAACTGCACTGTCAATTTAATCAAATAATCATGAATATTATGTCTTTAAAAGGCAAAAAAACAATCAAACTGAGAAAATTTGATAAAAAATATTTCATCAAACATATTCAATTAATGTTAACAACATGAACCAAATTAATTAAATTAAATTACTATGAATAATCTTAAGTTAACATTTTCTTTGAAAAATAAATAAATAAATTTAAAAAATAATTAAATAAATAAATAATGCTAATAACAATAATAAAAGTGGTTTTTTTCACTATGTGGCCCCAATTTGAAAACCTATGTTCTATAGGAGGCCCTCACAGACTACAAATTTAATAGACTAAAATGAGGCAACTGGAGTGTGGGATTGTAAATTTCTGATCATTTTGAGACGGCTAGGTTCTACTCCTTCGGATGAGACGTTAAACCGAGGTCCTGACTCTCTGTGGTCATTAAAATCCCAGAATGTCCTTCGAAAAAGAGTAGGGGTGTAACCCCGGCATCCTGGCCAAATTGCCCCATTGGCCTCTGACCATCATGGGCTCCTAATCATCCCCATACACTGATTGGGTTCATCACCGTCTCCTCTCCACCAGTAAGCTGGTGTGTGGTGGGCGTTCTGGCGCAATATGGCTGCCGTCGCATCATCCAGGTGGATGCTGCACATTGGTGGGGGCTGAGGAGATTCCCCCCTTCTATGTAAAGCGCTTTGAGTATCCTGAAAAGCGCTATATCAATGTAACAAATTATTAAGTAATTATTACTCCGAGAGGCTTAGCTACATAGACAGCAAATTACCAATGCTTCATACTATTCTCTCCATCACCTCACAAAGAGGCAGATTGCAAGCAGAACAGGATTTACTAAACTTCATGCAACTGTCAGCACACACCTGCTTTCTCAGACGCTTGTCATCAATTTGGTCCACCGTCTCCTGAATCGTTTGAAGGCTAATATCCAAGTACTGCAGCACGTAGCACAATTTGCCACAGGGCAGAGAGCATCATTGCGCATATGTGGCCACAAATTTGTACTAAAACTGTAATATATAAAGCAACCACACTCCACAGATGTTCCAAACACACTAGCTTTGACCGTAAAATTATGTGATGTTAAAGCAAACCAAGCCGATTTGCTCTCAGTCAGCAGTGCAAGTCCTGTTCCCTCAAGCTGCATATTTGTGGAAATGGATTTCTGGCCGGTGAGTGGTGGAAGGAAGGAAGAGGTTTTAGCCCAAAGCAACCACTTATCCATCAGTCTATTACACATCAGATACACACTTACAGCCTGAGTTCACCTGAGGTTTGAATCACTTAATGCACAGAGACCTTCATTACCTTGTGATGGGCTTTTTTTTTGCTCACATGGAAGAAAGTTAAACTAACATAAGGGGGCAAATGCAGTAAGATATTTGCAATCTGCTCATGTCTACTTGAGTATACAAATCCACATAAGCAGAAAAAAGATGGTGATTGATTATATCTAAACAAGCAGGAATCTTTGGAGAGACCCAGGCAAAACAGTCTAGTTTTGGACTAAGGGCTATAATGCTAAATCATTTTAGCATCAGGATGCTCAGAGGAAAAGAAAGCACATGATACATACAGGGCATCAAGCAAAGCAATGCCACATACTGAACCACAAAAAAATGGTGGATTTAGGCTGAAACAATCGACTCCACTGCAGCCTCTGCAACCGAGAAGGGTCTGGCTGCAGACATGCACTTGCACTCTCAGACTTGCACTCTCAGACACCTGCACTTCCGCAAGTGACGTCACTTGCAGTCTTTTTTGTTTTTTTATTTTATTTTATTTATTAAGTATTTTTTTAATTGAATCTCTCAACATATTACACAAGTATCCAGGTGGTGAAGACAAGAAAAAATAAACTAAATTACGAAGTCGCTTGTAACTGCTACTTGCACGCTTTGCTGCCTGCTATGTCACTTGCAATCCACACAAATCATGCGTGTTGCCAATGGAGACAAGACGCTGTGGTGGTTAAACGATTAAAACTAATTTAATATCATAACATACATTTCTCCTCTACGTTTTCTCTTTTTTTGACAGCTTGTGCCATACAGGTCATTGTTAATATGTAAAACTAAAATTATTAATTATTATTAATTATTAATATGTAACAACATAAATATGTAAAAATCGGTGGTTAAACGATTAAAACTAATTTAATATCATAACATACAGGATTCTGCAAGTCATCTGTAAGAGAAAAAGACAAGACCCACAAATCTGTGGCCACAGAACAGCAGAACATGAACGCAATGCTCTCAATAAGCGCTTTTAAACCTCCCGTAGAAAATTATAAACACTTAATATGGCTTAATGTGTTAAGATAGTGTTATTAAAAGATCAAATTCGATATATAGTTTATTCATTTAATATACTACAAGGCAAGCATATGGCCATGAACACTTTCACTTTTCATCCCATACAGCAAAACGCTTAATGTGGCATAATAACAGACTAATATGATAAAGACCAAATTCAGTATTTATTATTGTTATGCAAACTAGGCTATACAGACCATATGAACGCCCATTAAGAAATGCATTAAGTGATATTCAAAGGTCCAACTCCGTGCAGGCAAGCAGACGAGCCCAGAACGCAATGCGTTAAGTTGCACATTAAAAATTTCCCTCCTGTAGAAAATCATTATAAGTAAAAGAGTAATGTAGCTTAATGGACAACGACAATGATACAAAAAGGGCTGTAGACATTTTATTCTAAATGGGAAAACGCGAAACTTTGCGCGTTGCCTTTATTCTGGGCTCACCTGCTTATTAATTATGTTTTAATAATGAAGAGGAGCATATTTGGTCTAAATAATATCAGTCCGTTATGCCACGTTTTGCGGTATGGGAGGAAAACACTATATACATATACATTATATTAATAAACTGTATATTGAATTTGATCTTTTAGTAACACTATCTTAACACATTAAGCCATATTAAGTGTTTATGATTTTCTACGGGAGGTTTAAAAGCGCTTATTGAGAGCATTGCGTTCATGTTCTGCTGTTCTGTGGCCACGGATTTGTGGGTCTTGTCTTTTTCTTCCAGATGACTTGCAGGACCCTGTATGTTATGATATTAAATTAGTTTTAATCGTTTAACCACCACAGCGTCTTGTCTCCATTGGCAACACGCATGATTTGTGTGGATTGCAAGTGACGTCACTTGCGGAAGTGCAGGTGTCTGAGAGTGCAAGTGCATGACGTCGCAGGCAGCGAAGAGTGCAAGTATAGCAGTTACAAGCGACTTCGGAATTTAGTTTATTTTTTCTTGTCTTCACCACCTGGATACTTGTGTAAAATGTTGAGAGGTTCAATTAAAAAAAATACTTAATAAATAAAATAAAATAAAAAACAAAAAATACTGCAAGTGACGTCACTTGCGGAAGTGCAGGTGTCTGAGAGTGCAAGTCTGAGAGTGCAAGTGCATGTCTGCAGCCAGACCCTATTGCTGCAACCTGCTTATAAAATTGCTGAATATATTTATTACTTTAAATTTTAAACATATTCTCAGTAAAACTCCAGATACTTTCTCACTGCTTGTGTAAAATAAAATATTACAAGTATCATACACTCTCAGAAATAAAAGTTCAAATTGTATGCCTTTGTACTTAAAGAGTCTATAGTGGTACCTTAAAGGTACATATTAGTACCTAAAAGGTACAAAAGTGTACATTTTGAAACAGTGACAGCTTTTGTACCTTTTTTTTCTGAGAGTGTATGTATGAATTAATCTTTATTAATTTAAATCATTATAACTATTTCCGCACCAAAATAAGTTATTTAAGCCCTTAAACAATTAATTAAATGTCAAAATACACAACCATTCAAAAGTTTTGGGTCAGCAATGAAATTAATACCTTTATTCAGCAAGGATGCATTAAAATGATCAAAAGTGACAGTAAAGATATTTGTAATGTTACAAAAGATTTATGTCAAATAAATGCTGTTCTTCTCAACTTTCTATCCATTAAAGAATCATTGTTTTCAACAGTGTTTTTAAGATTGACAATAAGAAATCTGCATATTAGAATGAAAAAAAACATACTAACCCAAAGTTTTGAATGGCAGTATATGTTCTCTGATTCATAAACTCTAGACACTTTATTTCCACTGTTTGTTATAATACATTACTGATTAATATTATATTGAATTGAATTTATTATTTTGAATTATGAATATTATTATTATTTATTTATTTTAACTTCTCACTGTTGATACAAAAAGAGCCAGTCATCATGTGTAATTAATTTGCTTTGGAAAGTTTTTCAAGGTTTTCAATACTCATATGACTCATAAACAAGACTGCAAAGTGCTGTTTGTTTGTGAGCAGGCAATGCAGCAACATAGTAAGGTACATTATTGTGACGAGTGGGGCGGGGCCGAGAGCCGTGGGAACGGAGCGAGGCCGGTGGAGTTAATGATAATGAACGACACCTGCACCACTCACCGGTCTCGCGTCCCACGGAGGAGCTCCGGAAGGATAATAGGAGGAGTGACGACAGTGGAAGACGAGCGAGGACCAGGCCTGGATTTTAGTTTGTGTTTGTATTGTGTGCGGCAGTCGTCCGTGAGGGGCTGCCGCTTTACTTTTATGTTTATTTATTTGTATTAAAGTTGTTTGAATGTTTCGCCGGTTCCCGCCTCCTTCTTCCCGTTCTACGAACTTTGTTACAATTATTGTTCAGCTAAGTGAAAATCCAGTTCTGAGAGGTGTTTGAAGATCCTCTGCCCAAACACCAGCTCAACCCACACCATTTTGGTGGAAAGAAAGAGTGGTTTGATAATAGTAAAAACCCTACCGTCCCCAGCGTTGTAGGCCAGAATGGAGCGTGATCTGGTCTGCTTGCCCTCCGAGTTCTTCCCTGAGCAGGTATTGGAGCACTGAGACCACGAAGTCCAGGGACTGAGCACACAGTCTTTGGGGCAGGGCACCTCACACAGCACAGGCATGGGAAGGATGGCGTCCCGGCACAGCTGCCTGTCCACGTATTCACCTGAGAACAACAAAACATGGGGTCTGGTATATTCTAACATCCTAAATAAGGATCCCGGAAGATCAGCAAACATTTGAGTATGAAAGGGCAAACTCTAGCTAATTAAAAACTAATATCCACATAGAAATACACAAATGGGTTTCAAAAAGACAAAAGCCAAGCAAAGTGAAACCACTCATTTGATGCTGTGTTAAATTGTGTGAACATTAATACACATCTCACTCAGTGCATAAATAAATCTACCCACACAGAGAATTCACACTGTGCAAGTGATGCACCGACAAGTGCTGTTATCTCTACTCTATGCCAGACTGTGCACGGTACACAAACACTCAGTGAAAACCCCCCATTTACACATTAACAATGCATACAGTATATGTATGCATAAACCAGAATATTGATACAATTCAAAGGGCCCAAGACAATATTTGGATTTATGTCCTATATAACATATAAGATCTTAGTGGGCCGGCCCCACTCTCAGTTGTGTCCCATTGCTAATTTCTAGCATAAAAATCTCCAAAGACACGGGTAAATTGCATATAGAAGCCCTTTGCATAGTTATGGCATGCATTTCGCCCAAAAGTTTAACAGTAGAAGGTAGTTCATTAGACTTTAATGTGCTTCTTGCACATACATTTTATATTACTCTTTCAATGTCAAACAGGATGTGATAGCTGTGCACCCAAGAGGGACGATGATCCGGCAACGTTTGCAATCACACAATCACATGTAATTATACGTAAATGCTGTCCCAAGAAAAACTTTTTAAGTGTATAACATTTAACTGAAATATATGTCTTATACATGAAAGGATCAATATTTTTATAGCAAAAAAAAAAAAGCAAAATCAATCAACAACAACAAATAAAATAAAAATTACAAGCAAAAACAAACAAACAAACAAACACACAAACCGTCAGAAAAAAAACCTAAAAAAAATGAAAATAAAATCAAACCATCAAAAAAAGCATTAAAAAAAATCAAACCATCAAAAACAAAAACAAACAAACAAGGAACAATCAAAACAAATCAGAAGAAAAATAAAATCAAACTATCAGAACAAAGTACAACCAGACAAAACATACTTTGCTCACAGAGGTCATCTGGAAGACCTAGTTTTGGACACCAACCCCTTTGTGGACTGTGTACCAGCCCCTGTATCGATCGGTGAACCCCATCCCTGAACAAAAGCCCAAAGTGACAGAAAACCCACCGAGTCAGATGACACGGCGGGACCTCATGGGACACAACAGATCTATTCTCATCAGCACCAGACAACAGGAATCAATAATTGAGAGAAGAGGGGAGGCACTAGGGAACAATGAGGAGTGGTTGAGACTGGGGGTGGGAAAGAGTTAGACGTCCGCACACCGCTGGTATTTATACATAGCATTTCACGTCAAGAAAAAAAAATCATTACAGTACATTACAGACATTTATGTGCCTTTTTAGAAGTTTAAAGCTTAAACTGCTAGGTATGTTTTGTAACAAAGTAACTGGTTTAAGCTGATCATTAGCTGGTCACCATCTTGGATTAAACAAAAATAAAATAAAATACAAATAAAATAAAATAAAATAAAAAAATAAAATAAAAAAATAAAATAAAATAAAATAAAATAAAATAAAATAAAATAAAATAAAATAAAATAAAATAAAATAAAATAAAAAAGTTGCACTTAAGGCAAATCTCATAGACTTGGGGAAAAACATATCACCTGTTCTCATGAATAACTCAGTGAGTACATGCTGGGGAAAATGTAATATCAGCTGTACAGCTAGCCCTTATACATCTCAGAGTGTTAAACCTCACCTGCGTCTGACTGTCCCCTGATGGAAAAGTACCAGACGGCATCTGACATTTCCTCTATTGAGCGCTGTAACATTCTGATGAGGCAGCACACTACTCTTTCCAAAGTTAATGAGGGAGAGAGGGAGTTCAGCTAAATGCAGACTGACTCTGAGGGTCTAACAGAGTTAATTTCATTTATATAGGCGGCTCGTCACCAGTGCCAGAACAACATATTCACCAGCTACCCGTCTGCGAGGCAGGACAAAGAAAGAGGTGACCTTGAACAAATCATATTATTCCTCACTACAGCAAGGTATCTGGACTTAAATGGGTCAACGTGTTGCAGTAAGCCTATGGCTAGAGAGGAACAGAGTAATGGCCAGTGTGTCTTTCAGTTTTTGGATATATATTTTCATATATTCATATATGGACGAATAATATCAAAACTGTCAGACCACATCATCTATATGATATATGGAAAGTTCATAGTATATAATGTATTTACAAAATGTAAAAAAGGAGCAAAAGTATGTGTTTATAATTTACCCAGTATTGTAACACCTTTCTTTTTTTGCCAATACTGTATGACTTTTTCTGTTTGTTTTTTTGTACAGTGAAAGTCCATGGGGTCAGATGTTGTTTTGGACTCCACTGACTTTCATTGTATAGCTAAAAAAGTAAAAACATCATTTAAAATATATTATTTCGTGTTCCACATAAGAGAGAAAGTCATACAGGTTTGAAGCGACATATTTAGTATGTTAATTAAGGCATTTTGGTCCCCAGGCCAGATCTGACCCACAAACTACTGTCTTAATCATTAAATTACCATTTCAATGACAAAACAAGCAGTGCTATAGCATGCATGTATCATATTTTATCCCTGACCATTTTGACCCACATATATATTCAATAGGAGAAAATTGAGCTGTGCATTTCAGGGTTAATACAGAGTGATCAGTTTCTTTATTTAATTAAATTGTCATCAAACTATTTAATACATGGCTGTTAAAGCTATAGAATCAGTGTGCTATATAAAGTACAGTTGTTATATGTGGCATGTTAAGGAAGGTGTTTCAGGGTCACTGTCTGGGAGATGAGGTTCGTTGGAGGGCTGGGGGGAGGTGGCAGTCATCTCTGTGGTAACAGCTGAGGCACATGCAGTATGACACCTTCAGTTGGTGTGAATGGGATGCTCGATTATGAGCCTTGCAAGACTGATTGAGTTGCACACACACACATACACACACAGGAGCCTTTCTCTGCCTCTCTCTTTCTGTCCTCACTCTCCACCTTTCTCTCTCCCCCGAGTCCTCATTAGCGCTGTGAATGCTGAGGTTCTGGAATGTCGCAGTAATTGCCATGTCCACACATTGAAATTTACTGGAACAAGGAGGGAAATGTGAGGATGTAAAATACAATTACGGTGTGCGCTCATAATTGATTCATTAATGCAAGCTGAGTTGAGCCGCACCTCCAGACAAAACATTAACAATATGGAAGGCAAACAAAAAGAAGTCACAGAGTTGGTGGTTCTATTTAAAAAAAAAAAAAACGGAATATTCTATTTGTCCCTCATATCCACAATAATTTAAGGTTAATTATTTTTGATAAGCTCGCTGAATGAACCTATTTCACTTCCACATGTTGGAGACAGGCTTTCCACTTGGTTTGTTAAACTATTCACTCAGCTATGCTCTAGTCTATATTATATGAAATTAATTAGATTGGATGAATCAGAATTGCGGGTTTGCGGCACTGAATTTCACTCCCTCATCAACCAGAGCGAAGTGTTCATCCATAAAATCCCATTAAAAAACTGTTAGTACAACATAGCTGGGTCATTTCATTTCTCAAATATCTATGAAGTTTTTAGGCTGTATAAATAATGTAAATCAAAACCAAGACAGATGGGAGATTTTCCAGCCCTACATAATTGAATATAAAAGTGGCTTTTGACAAAAGCTTCTCAAACAGTAAGAGTAAACAATGTAATAACTCTAAATCCACGGAGAGCAATATTAAGTCATGTGTTTCATGTTCTTCTTTGTTTGTATGTATGTTACCATTAATGATTTTGAGATCTATAAGATTTTTTTATGCTTTTGAAAGAAGTCTCTTATGCTCAACCAAGACTGCATTTATTTGATCAAATATATATATATATATATATATATATATATATATATATATATATATATATAAACATCAATATTGTGAAATATTATTATAATTTAAAATAACTATTTTCTATTTTAATATTTATTAAAAATGTAATTTATTCCTGCATGGAAAGCTGAATTTTCTGCATAATTAATCCAGTCACATGATCCTTCAGAATCATTCTAATATGCTGATTTTGCTGCTCAAGAAACATGTATTATTATTATCAATGTTGAAAACAGCTTTTTCTTGGAAACATTTTTTTTTTTCAGGATTCTTTGATGAATAGAACATTCAAAATACATCTTTTGTAACATCATAATTGCATTTACTGTCACTTTTGATCAAGTTGATGTGTCCTTGCTGAATTAAAACATTCAAATTAAATTAATTTCTTTCTTTCAAAAAAAAGGTAATATTTGTTCAATAATTCACCTATTTTTTAGATTTTTTTTACCTTTTTGAATTAAAATGATTAAAATTATGGGTGTTGGATTTACAATAATTTAAATGGATGTCCATGTTTTCTAATAGCGTTACAACAAGTTACAACTTACCACAAAAAACTATGTTACAGAATCCCAGCTCTCTTCTCTTTCTGTATATTGAGGCATTAGTGTCAGCTATGGTCACAGATCCAGGCATGTGCTTGTCCCCAGGTAAACTGTATTTTTCTCTGATCTCACATATGGTGCAGATGGTGCTGGTGTTGGTTTCTCTAGCTACCGTGTACTCAGTCAAGCCAATAATAGACGCTATTGGAGAGTTTGGGGCCTTTGGGCTAGTTAGATGGTAGACCGCCCCAGCACATGTGGCTTTGTGTTTAGAAGAGTAAAAGGCAGCAGTGCCACTTCTTATTGCTCTGAATTTCCCCCCTGGCCACTCTAACAATAGAGAAGTACTACCAGCCGCCTGTGCAAAAACAGCAATTACGACATTGGGCGTGAGTCCAGAACATAAGCCCTATGGACAGAGTTCAAGAATGGACCCAGCTGTACAAGAACAAAACAATCTGGGTTTGTTGCTGCATTCGACACACTGCACGCCGGGACACAACCTTTAAATAGAAAGTCTATTCAGGCAAAGATTTTAAATTAGTTTGAATGTTTATGAGGGGACAGTCCCATATCATGCAGATGGAAGATGTACGTATCACTTACCGTCACTGTTGACGCACTGTACTTGTGGGTTCTGGGTTCCCGGTCCACATACTTTGTCATTGTCAGGCACACACTCCTCCAGCTTCACCAGCAGCCATTCGTAGCAACTGGGCTCCTCACAGGGAATTGCCTCTGTCAGGTGGGGGCAATTTCCTGTGCCACCTGTGGGCTCATTCATGATTTTCCTTTTCCTCAGTTTGAAACCTGTCGAAGAACACAGATGAGACTCAAAGTTATTATTACATTTACATATTTAGCAGACGCTTTTATCCAAAGCGACTTACAGTGCATTCAGGCTATACATATTCTTTATCAGTATGTGTGTTCCCTGGGAATCGAACCCACAACCTTTTGCGCAGCTAACGCAATGCTCTACCACTGAGCCACAGGAACACTAGGAACACATTCTTGTTATTGATTCACTCCATTGAGTTAATCGGTGGAAGTAAAGAGCGCAATAGGGTTGAATCATGTAAACTAGTCAAACAGTCAACCAAAAAATAATTTATTAGTAAATGTATCTGTTCAAATGACTGAACATTTTCAGTTTATTGCAAAATGCAAATTCAAAAAGCTTTCACTTTCACATAATTTCAAATAGGCTATAACATGCAATACAGGTCATTATACAAGACAAGCAAACGAACAAAAGACCTTAAACTATTCGTTAACTGAAATAAAGATTATATGTAGGCCTATATATAATCTTTATTTCAGTTAACGAATAGTTCAAGGTTTTTTGTTTGTTTGCCTGTTTTGTATAATGACCTGTAATTGCATATATACAAACCCGATTCCAAAAAAGTTGGGACACTGTACAAATTGTGAATAAAAAAGGAATGCAATAATTTACAAATCTCATAAACTTATATTTTATTCACAATAGAATATAGATAACATATTAAATGTTGAAAGTGAGACATTTTGAAATGTCATGCCAAATATTGGCTCATTTTGGATTTCATGAGAGCTACACATTCCAAAAAAGTTGGGACAGGTAGCAATAAGAGGCCGGAAAAGTTAAATGTACATTTAAGGAACAGCTGGAGGACCAATTTGCAACTTATTAGGTCAATTGGCAACATGATTGGGTATAAAAAGAGCCTCTCAGAGTGGCAGTGTCTCTCAGAAGTCAAGATGGGAAGAGGATCACCAATTCCCCCAATGCTGCGGCGAAAAATAGTGGAGCAATATCAGAAAGGAGTTTCTCAGAGAAAAATTGCAAAGATTTTGAAGTTATCATCATCTACAGTGCATAATATCATCCAAAGATTCAGAGAATCTGGAACAATCTCTGTGCGTAAGGGTCAAGGCCGGAAAACCATACTGGATGGCCGTGATCTTCGGGCCCTTAGACGGCACTGCATCACATACAGGAATGCTACTGTAATGGAAATCACAACATGGGCTCAGGAATACTTCCAGAAAACATTGTCGGTGAACACAATCCACCGTGCCATTCTCTGTTGCCGTCTAAAACTCTATAGGTCAAAAAAGAAGCCATATCTAAACATGATCCAGAAGCGCAGGCGTTTTCTCTGGGCCAAGGCTCATTTAAAATGGACTGTGGCAAAGTGGAAAACTGTTCTGTGGTCAGACGAATCAAAATTTGAAGTTCTTTTTGGAAAACTGGGACGCCATGTCATCCGGAATAAAGAGGACAAGGACAACCCTTGTTGTTATCAGCGCTCAGTTCAGAAGCCTGCATCTCTGATGGTATGGGGTTGCATGAGTGCGTGTGGCATGGGCAGCTTACATATCTGGAAAGGCACCATCAATGCTGAAAGGTATATCCAAGTTCTAGAACAACATATGCTCCCATCCAGACGTCATCTCTTTCAGGGAAGACCTTGCATTTTCCAACATGACAATGCCAGACCACATACTGCATCAATTACAACATCATGGCTGCGTAGAAGAAGGATCCAGGTACTGAAATGGCCAGCCTGCAGTCCAGATCTTTCACCCATAGAAAACATTTGGCGCATCACAAAGAGGAAGATGCGACAAAGAAGACCTAAGACAGTTGAGCAACTAGAAGCCTGTATTAGACAAGAATGGGACAACATTCCTATTCCTAAACTTGAGCAACTTGTCTCCTCAGTCCCCAGACGTTTGCAGACTGTTATAAAAAGAAGAGGGGATGCCACACAGTGGTAAACATGGCCTTGTCCCAACTTTTTTGAGATGTGTTGATGCCATGAAATTTAAAATCAACTTATTTTTCCCTTAAAATTATAAATTTTCTCAGTTTAAACATTTGATATGTCATCTATGTTGTATTCTGAATAAAATATTGAAATTTGAAACTCCCACATCATTGCATTCTGTTTTTATTCACAATTTGAATAGAAATAGAAATAAACTTGAATTGAATTGAATTTGTACAGTGTCCCAACTTTTTTGGAATCGGGTTTGTATATATATATATATATATATATATATATGTATGTGTGTATGTGTGTATGTGTGTGTGTGTGTGTGTGTGTGTGTGTGTGTGTATAAATAATATAAATAATTTTATACAAATAATATAAAAAAAATCACCCCCCGGCTCTTAATGCATCGTGTTTCCTTCTGGAGCAGCAGTGAATGTTTGAACCTTTTTTAATAGTTGTGTTTGAGTCCATCAATTGTCCTCAATGTGAAAAGATGGATCTCAAAATCATACAGTCACTGCTGGAAAGGGTTAAAATATGCAAAAATGCTGGAAAACTGAAGAATCTGAAGGACATGGAGGATTTTTCTGAAGAACAGAGCTCAGTTTAACTGTTCAGAACAAACAAGGGACTCATGAACAACCATCACAAAACAAAAACAGTCGTGGATCATCCAGGTAACCACACACAGTATTAGGAACCATGGGTTCACACACTTTTGAATGGGGTTATTTTCATAATTTCAGCTATTTTTTTTGTCTTTTATGTAAAATACATAAAACATATTTTATGTAAAATATCTTACTCAGGACAATACTAAATAAAAAATAACATGCATTTTGTTTGATCTCTCTTATTTTGTTAAAATTACTCACATTTTCACAGGTTCTGCAAGTAGTTCACAAACTTTCAAGCAGTGTATATATATATATATATATATATGTGTGTGTGTGTGTGTGTGTGTGTGTGTGTGTGTGTGTATTAGACCTATATAAATAACTGATAAAAAATATTTTATAAACTTAAATGAAAATTAGACATATTGCCTTGGCAACTAAAATAAGTAATTAATATAATATAAAATAATATATAATTAATGTACTATATACAGTATATACTATTTACAAAGAATACATAAACTAATCACTTTACCCTCTTTGGACAGTCATTCTTTGAATTAGTCATATATTTTAGTCATGCATTTTAAAATAAAGCAGTTTGTGGACAGAGAAATACTTCTCCTGAAGTTCACACCGAGCCACTGCTTGCCCAACTAGTGTCTGAACTAATCGATTAGTCGGTGCAATCCCTTGCGTTAGCCCTCTAAACTGTCACAATGTGTCATTGCACAATCACTGTAATATTACATTAAACATATCGGTCCATTAAGCGTGCAAGATGACAGAAATTACTGGAGCAGCTCATCATAATGAGCTCATTATGCTTGCCTTTCACCAAAGGGACTAATGCATTCAGCAATCCATTAATACATAACAGGCTTTGATGCCAGGGGTATTCCCATTCAAGTGCAGGAAAAGGGCTCCAGAGGAATGAAAATGGATGGACTGGACTCATGACCGGCGCAAGGTCACCTACACGTACCCTGCCATCACCCTCCCCTCTCTGGTCCCTGACCTCTGGTTTAATCCACATTGCTGTCTGGGGCCGATAAGGTAATATGGGAGAGGGGGGCCTTTAGGAGTTAGTTGGAGATGCCAGCGTTGTCCCTTTTTCTGATTACTTCTGTCCGGCGCTCTCCTCCTGGCTTTATTTAATCAGAAGGTCAGCGTAGAGCTCATTGTGGGTGTGTGAGGGGATTGTATCACATCCTGTCAGTCAGCCCGGAGGTGTCTGATGGCATATGCTGCCTCTGTCTCTTTATCAGACAAAAGCACGATATTGAGTTTCATATGAGCCCCTCTTAATCAAAAATAGACAAAAGGTACAGCCGCACAAAAATCTCATCAGGATCTCATGGGTCATCACATCTAAGGTCCACAATGACTTGTTATTGGGACCTCAGGTTGAGATGTCACATGTAATTTGTACTTTATCTCCCATCAAGCTTATTTTTGTAGCTTGCTGAGATTATAATAAAGATTACTGATATATTACAAAATAACAGCCTTGCTGTTTTAATAACAGTTTATATCTACATCATTTGTAGAAGGTAAGACAGCACTGGATTTGGTTGTTACGTGACATCAAACCAGGACTTCACAGCATTTTTGAGAATTGAGTTCTGTTGCAAAGAAGAATTTGGTTAAATTTAATTCTAGAATGTGAATTGAGATTGTGAAGATTTTCAGAAACATTCTATGTTATCTAAATTAAAATACTTGAAATATTGTTAAATATTGTTGTAGATTTGACTTTATTTTATAGGGGAGCAGGAAACATAAACAGGTAACCGGTAATATAAACTCATTTGAATACATACATTTTAAATATTAAAATATGCAATATTAAATCATTGTATATAGTAAACAAACTAATCAAACTGTTATAATATCATACAATACACATATAAATACATATTTATAATCACAACAATTATATAATATTTGCTTTTTGGTCCCCAGTAAAATAAATAAATCATCATACAATATATATATGAATTATATATAAATACATTGAATTCAAATAATGTCACTAAATTCATCTTACTTTCATCCCAGTTCAAACTCTTGTGGTGTTTGGGAAATTCAACTGAAATTTCTGAAACTCACGAATTTTATATTCTAAATTTTTCCCAACTTTGCCTCAATACAGATTTTATATCCATGACCCTAAAGCTAATGATCACGGATGTGTTTTGTTAATGTAATAAGCACTGATGTTGTAGCACCATGTTGTTCTATTCTGTCCTTGTGCAGGAGATACTGTAAAAAAAAGCCTTCACTCCTTTCGCCACATCTCCCTGAATAATGAGAGCCCACATACTGTACATACACAAGTGCTGAGACCTGCCATTACAGCTATATAGCATGAAGTATGAACTGTAGGCGTTTGAAAAGAGAGCGTGAAACACAGATTCACAGAGAATCCATCATTAAGATGCATGGTGGAGAATTTCTTCCTATCCCATCCTTTTGAGTCGCTTCATTAGGGTAGAGTCAATATGCATTAGTCATGGCACGGGTCGCTGTCCCAGCCATAATTAACGAGGAAAGCAGCCAGCGTGCCAGCACCTTTGATACACTATACCAACTGTCAGCAGCATTCGGTAAACCACCATCCTGTGAATCCCGCAGATTTGGTTCCTTCCAGAGACCATCAGAAGCTTGTGTTTGTCTCTTTGAAGCTATCTAACCCTTGATTTGTCTTTTGTTTATTTCCTGACATGTTTTGTTTTTCTGTGGGTCCCTATTGTTTGTTGTTCCCTCTACAATGCTCCTGGTTCATAAACCTTTAAGAAAATGAATCTTCTGCCCCAGTAGGCGTTGATAAGTTTATGGCCCGGATGCTGATGGCGCAGATAGAGGTGAGAGGTGGGGTGGAGTGAGTTATGTGTTGAAAGGCTTCCCGTACACAATTCATGTGATTTACAATGAAAGAGTACGTTTTATTGATCCGCTCTGTTTTAGCGAGATGGGTGAAACGACCGCTCCCCAAACACAACTGTAAATGATGAAGTGGTCCTCTAGTTCAAGCTTACCCTTCTTTGTGGACTGATCCTGGCAGTTTTCAAAGGTGCAGGGCCCCCATGCTCTCCAGGAGGACACCTCACACTCCACAGGACAGGGAATATGGCAGAGCTGGGTCGTGTTAGGAGAAACGCCCAAACACAGGTCACTGTTCACTGGCCGCAAGCCTGAGGAGACACAGACAAACATTGTTACAGAATCCCTAAAAATAGATGTACCGCAAATGGAATAAGAATATACAGCTCATTCATACAAGTATATCATTTACATAATAAGTCCAAAACTATTTCAGATATTTCATTCACACACACACACAACAGTTTCATAAGATTTTGTTTTTGAAAAACAAAGGCAACAAATATAGTACATTTTTTTGTATTTTGCAATATTATAATTAATTTTTATTTTTTAAATATATATTTTAAATGATCCATTGATTCTATAGAAATCTTTCTAATATGGGGATTTAGTGTTCAAAAAAATTATTATTATATTTTTTCAGGGTTCTTAGAATTAATCTTTTATAATATTATAAATGCCCTTACTGTCACTTTTGATAAATTGTATGTGTCCTTGATGAATAAAAGCATTACTTTCTTTAAAATAAAAATGGTATAGTGTATATATTGAATACTATTCTTTTAAGAAGATTATTATTATTATTATTATAAAATAAAAACTATTTTGTACTATTTTTTTCTTTTTATTCTAAATGTAATGTAAAAATGATAGTGGACTTTTATTCAGCAAGGAAACATTGAGAATACATATGATTGGGTAATAGGTGCAGCAAATGATGTTGGTTGAACTGTGTTGCATTGGACTTAAATTTATATCACCCACACATATACCAAAAAGTACCTAAAAAGGTAATGTGAAGCATGTCAATGTTTGAAAATTCGAACATGAAGAGATTAAATGACATGATGAACATCATTCTCATAAACAAGTGCTCCTGATTGCACATGTTTTGCTACACATCTCCCAAGACCCCTTTTGTCCTTGTTTTCTTTTTATCTGTAACCAGCACTCAGTGCAAGTGTGCTTTCAGCTCCGAGCCGTAGGTGACTTTCTGCAAGGTCAGTGCATGAACAGATCTGCTGCCGATACCCTTTGACAGATCTTCTCTTCATTCACATGCAAATTGCTTCGTGTCCAAAAAGTGCTCTCTGTGAGCCCTGAGCCATTTCTAAAATCATTCAGTTCATGTGTTTTGTGTGTGATTGCATGGCCAGAGTCATTAATGATTTATATGAGCTTGTTTAAAACAGAAATTAAACGTTTTTTTTTTTGTGAAGTGCTCCTCTGGGACAAACATCCGCCGAAACGCTCAATTTAGCATGCTGAATTTACTTCCAAAAGTGACACGTCAAAAAAAGAAATTAGCTGTCAAATTGACAAAATTGATTTGCAAAAAATGTCAAATTGACTTGCAAATGCAAGTTCCCTTATTCCCACAAACAGACTTGTCTCCATGCGCTCCGTATTTCTTATTAGGATGTAGTTGTGCTGTTGAGGTATTGAGGTGGGCAAAAACCTGTCTGACTTCCTGTCTCGGCGGCTCACGTTTCGCTGCCATGTTAACCCAGCCTGATTAATGACCCTCTCCTTGTAGTTTGACCTTGTTCAGGTGGCACAACACTCGCTTGGAGGCCAGATGGTCTGCTGCTTGCCCACCCAGGGTTTCCCCGGCCTAATTATGGCACCAGTATCCCATCAGTCCCTCTGTCCGTCTGACAGCCGCCAACACATTCACCTGCTTGCATCACCATCATCATCATCAATAACCCGAGCCTGCCCGCCGGGCGGTGCTGCATGGATGCTCTGTAACAAAGCCACTGCGTTGAATATCTCATAAAGATCCACGACGGGGTGCAACATTGATTATATTCCGGAGAGCGACCCGGCCGAGCCGAAACGAATGAACACTGTTGTTGTGTTCTGCTCTCTGTGACTGAGATGTGTTAATGGATAAAGATCGCGACAGCAGCTGCTTTCCCCTGTTGTCTAAATGTCTGAAGCCACCCATGGGGAGAGGAAATCAAGCACAGCTTCCCCAGGCCCAAACAGAAGAGCAGGAAGCTGAATGGGAAGCGGCATTGGCAGAGAGGAAGACAACAAGCTGCTTTTGATATGTAAAATGCATACTTTGTGTTCAGTGCCATTCTGGCATTCATTACATGGGTTTAGGAATCCATAATCCCAAAATGATTGAAAATGAATTTGGAATGCAAACAAAGCTTTCGTATTTGTGGAAACAATACATTTCACTGATTCTTCACTACTGGCAAAACAGAACACAAAACTGAAAATAACAGTTTAGGGGGGGCTGAATGTAAATTCAGAGGTATGTTTCTGCACATCTACTGATTCCATTTCCACTTCCTTGCATTTCATTTAATATGAGTTAACACTGCCAGACACAAAAATAAATAAATAAATAATTAATGTGAAATATGTTAATGCGAGACTACAGTTTCAAACGGTTTAGTTTCAACAGATGGAGTTGAAAACAAAACAAATAAGCATAGAGTATATACACACACACATTAAAATTAAATACAATAAATGTTGACAAAAAGCAACACAGCAGTGAAATAAAAGGGTATATATTTTTTTTATACAGTTTATGTATATAGTTTCATTAAAAGATGCAGATTTTTGCACACTCTCACACACACATTCTGCCTATTTTTTTCAAACTCAGTTCTGGAACAAAATTAAGGTGAGTAAATGAACGATATTTTCGTTTTTGGTTGAACTATCCCTTTAAAAGTAAGTAGGAGATATTGTGAGGTCATAATGTTAATAATGACACAATAAAATGTGTGATGGTTTATTTTAAAAGTGGCTATGTGGCTGCTTTAAAAAACTAATGGTAGATAAAGTTGTGGGACATGCCTTAAGTATCAAAGTTTCATATGTACTTGCATCACACATTGTACTGAAATCGTAGTGTAGACAAACATAGTTTGGATCATAGGATTTAGCTATGATCCCTGGAACTGAACGACCAGATTAAATCTGCTTAAAGCACACGGTGTCTGTCCTTGAGTAAACCACCGCTCCTGATGCTCTCATTGTCTGGCATTAATGTATATAAATACCTGTGAATAATTCCAAAGGCCCAGTGGCAAATGTCCATTTTGTCCAAATGCCCAAAAACTTGGAAATGTCCAATCATGTGGAGCTTGAAATTAAATCCTCTCAAATCTGTCTGAAACTCCCTGAGGGGAAAAGTGTCTGATTGATCCTTCATTGATTAAAAGGAAACCAGGAAAATTAGGAAAAAAGTAGGGCTGGCAATCAATTAAAAAAATTAACTGAATTAATTATGTGATACGCAGATTAATTAATCAAGTTAATTGTAATTAATCACCAGTGATGGGAATAACGGCGTTATAAATAAACGGCGTTACTAACGGCGTTATTGTTTTCAGTAACGAGTAATCAAACTAATTACTGTTTCCCCGTTACAACGCCATTACCGTTACTGACAATAAAATGCGGCGTTACTATAATTTATTATAATATTATTATCATTTTATTTTTCAGTTCATCTGAATGGATGCGCAGTGTAGCTGTATTTGACATACCGTAAACTCTAGTGTGAAGCGCACGACTCACTGTCGCTTTGTCTCTCTCACACACACACACACACACACACACACACACACACACACACACACACACGCATGCACGCACGCGTGCGCAAAGAAAGTTACAGAGCGAGAGAGTCTTTCATAACATGCAGAATTGACGCGCTACATGTAAACGATATTCTTTGTTGTATTTTCCTGTCAAAATAACGGAGTTCCTTTGGAATTCTTCAGCTTTTAAGAACTGCCGGGTTCTCTGCTAGTGGGCGGAGCTAATGCGCAAACGACAATCTCATTGGCCGGCGCTCACCTATTATCATCCCTGTTTTGATTTCAGCGAATCAATTCGAGCGAACCCATACAACGTGATTAATATTCATGAACCCAGCAGCTCCTTTATCCTTAGAGCGTTTTATATTGTTATTAGTGGTATAATTCGTAGTAGTTTTGTTATTTTATCAATTATTTCCCCCTTTTTTATAGAAACACTAAATGACAAACAATATCTTAAGCACCACCACCAGTCCTAAGTTCAGTCAACATGACAAATATGAATTCCTACTTGGTTATTCTAATTACTAAAGTTATATCATCATATAATGCTAAATTATCATAATATCATATTATAATGCTTGACTAACTGATGCTAAGTGTCAATAGATAAATAGTGTCGATTAATGTACAATGTTTTATAATAATAATTTATTCTATTTAGTGTCCATTTCATTCATTTAACATATTTAATATTGGGGCATCCAAGTTATTTGACATTTGAACATTTAAAAAAAAAAAAGTAACACAATAGTTACTTTCCCTGGTAATTAGTTACTTTTATAATGATGTAACTCAGTTACTATTTGTGAGAAGTAACTAGTAACAATAACTAATTACTTTTTTAAAGTAACGTGCCCAACACTGAAATCACACATAACAATGTTTGCTAAGACGGATGATGGGTAAAATAAAGGAAACCAAAAAAGAGAGAAAGAAAAACAAATATTCAGAAAAGAGCATTAGACAGAGTTGGACAAGGTGTGGAAAAGCTTGAGGTGTGTATGTGTGTTTGTGTGGGCAGAAAGCCAGAAAGTGTGTGTGAGAGTGTGCAGGCGTTCTTGCACTGTTCCTTTTCTTTATCTCACACAGTTCTTCCATCTGTCACCACATGACTCGTCAGCGCGCCAGGCCTGACACCTCCCCCAGCAGGAAGCTGCAGTCAGTGCCATGTGCTTCTCTTAAGGCCACATTACGGATGGGATTCCAGCACTGTCTGGCAAAACTTCCTCACAGACAGGAGGCTGGACACCAAGGTCCTGATTCACCAAGAAGCACAACAAAAGAGATACGAATGTGTGGGCACTTTTTGGGTGTTGGATTGTTGTTGTCTCACTAAATATTTTCAACATGATGGTTTATACGATTTCTGCAATGTACACACCCTTCAAATTTGGGGTGAGTTTTTTTTTTTTATATAAAAAATAATAATAATACTTTTATTCAGCAAGGATGTATTACATTTATCAATAATGACAGTAAATACTTCTATATTCTTACAAAATAATTTGATGGTACTCTGAAAATAAAATAAACTATTCTGTTTTCCACAAAAATATTAAGCAGCAACTGTTTAACATTGATAATAATAAGAAATGTTTCTTGAGCATTAAATTAACATATTAGAATGCTTTCTGTAGGATCAAGTGACACTGAAGACTGGAGTAAAGATGCTGAAAATTCAGCTTTGCCATCACATCAATAAATTACAATAATAGTAATAATAATAATAATAATTCACAATATTACTGTTTTACTGTATCTTTGATAAAATAAATGCAGCCTTGGTGAGCCAAAAAAAATAAATAAATAAAAATACTTCCTAACCCCAGACTTTAGAATGATAGTGTATAGTGTTAAATAAAATAAAATACTCAGGTAGGACATTTTCAAACCAGTTTCACAGTGATTCCAGACAATATAAACTAAATTCACTTGTAAAATTTGCCATTATTTATTTACACATTTGAGATCTTTACCAATGAAAAATCTGAATATCAACAGCCAAACTATCAACTGTGCTCAACACCGATACATGAACTACTTAAGATACTGGATTTAGTTCTGGAACTTGATCTGCTCTCAATGAACTTGGTGTTATGTAGAAAATATATAGGTTAGGATTTCTTAAAAAAAAAAAATAGTGTTTCATACGAAAAACAACAGCATACTGACAACATAAATTGACTACACTGACTACAAGATGCCTATGTTGCTCAGCTAAAAGATATAATCATCAATAGACAACGTCAGCAGATCAGCATAGGCATTTTTTAAGTAAAATCATGGCCTACAGTAGCTGTTAAAAACACCATTGTGAGTTTTAGCCTATTTGTTACATTTCAAAAGGCGAGCTGCTTTCTGTGTGCTTTGTCTTCCTGTCAGTAGTGTGACCAAGCCATACCAGGCAAGAGGACAGCTGTGGACATTTGAATAAGTTTCCTGAGAGGTCGGCAGTTCAGCTCTCAGAGCAGATGGCAAGGGAGTTTCTGTGTCAGTCCGAGAGTGAGCGCAGGCCCGGCACCAACCTCGGCACATGGCATGAGGTGCTGGCACCTCCCTGTTTCTGTCGTATTACTCCAGAGAGAATTTGTATTTGGGTGTATGTGCACCTGTGTGTATGTCTGTGACGGCATTAGCATTTAAATTCCACAGTAGCTGCCTCATTAATTTGTACAGCTCTGCCTTCTTTATTCCTTAATTTCCCCCTGGTGATCTAATTTCAGTCTTTAAAAAGCAATCCAATTATATGTTGGCTTGAATTGTGAACCACAGTACAAACATCAACTGATCTTTGTCTAACAGCTCACAGTGAGCCTGTCAGTCTGTACTGGGGCAGAGGTGACCAGAGCCAAAAACAGGAAGGTGATTTTACCAAATATAACTTAGCATCAAGCATGTTAGTCACACAAACTTTTATCAAATATCACATGAGTAGCCGTGCGATATGGCTCTATATCAGCACGGCTGTGATTCAGACAAAATAACCATCACTAACACACAGAGCATTTCTCAATACCAAATGAGTATTTAAGACTTACTGCCACTGGACAAATAGCCTATATAATAACCCATAGCAGATCTATACAGGTGGAGCTGGGGAGGTGGAGAGTTTCAGAGGAAATCTGAAAATATGCTGTGAACTAGAGCCCTGCGCGGGACTGTTTTCTTAAACCCGCACCTGTCCGTTCCCGCTGAATTTCTGACCAGGACCGCCCGCTCCCGCAAACTGCGTGTTCCACTCCCGCCCGCTCCCGCAGACTTTCTCTCAAAGCTTGTGAAAAATGTACACAAATACGATCAGACTAAATATTCGTTCAAGTTAACATCCAGAATAACAGGCTTTAAACATGACTGCATTTAAATAAGATGAAGTAATGCTAAACCAAAAAAATTTTTTTTTTTTTTATTAGCGTTGTAAAATATTAACCGTTAAAACAAAGCCACAACTAGCGGCAACTCAGTTTTCAAACCTACTGCATGATGCACGCACCAAACGTTTAACTAAACAAACAGTTTTACTGTTATAACAAACAGTTTAAGTAAATAAGCCAAAGCACAACATGAAATAACTAAATAAATAAATAAACACATAGAACTTAGAAAATCTTAGGTGCAAAGATTAGGTGTAATCTATGATGACCAGCTGACCTTCAAAGAGCACATTGCAAAAGACTGCTCGATCTTGCAGGTTTGCGCTACACAACATCAGAAAAATCAGGCCCTTCCTGACAGAGCATGCTGCACAACTTCTTGTCCAGGCCCTTGTCATTTCTAGGCTGGACTACTGCAATGCTCTTCTGGCTGGTCTTCCATCAAACACAATCAAACCTGTACAAATAATTCAGAATGCAGCGGCACGACTGGTCTTCAATGAGCCCAAGAGAACCCATGTTACACCTCTCTTCATCTCACTGCACTGGCTACCAGTGGCAGCTCGCATCAAGTTCAAGACACTGATGCTTGCATACAAAACGACCACAGGCTCAGCACCCTCCTACTTCCACTCACTATTACGAATCTACATCCCCTCCAGAAGTCTGAGATCTGCTAGTGAGCGACGCCTTGTGGTACCATCACAGAGAGGCTCAAAATCACTCTCCAGAACATTCTCATTCACCATTCCTGGATGGTGGAATAATCTTCCCACCCCTATCCGGAATGCTGGATCCCTGTCAATCTTCAAGCAACAACTGAAAACTCATCTCTTTCTGCACTACTTGACTTCATCCTAAACTTGTTCTTAAAAAACAAAACAAAAAAAAAACCTTTCCCTTTATCTTTCTCTCCTTCCCTTGCTAGCTTGTACTTATTTGAACAATGACTGAGACTTGGTGTTACGAGCACTTCCTCTGTCTGATTGCCTCTTCAAGATGAATCGCTTTATGTACTCCCCAATTGTAAGTCGATTTGGATAAAAGCGTCTGCCAAATGACTATGGATGCATCGATCCGATACTCAGGATCGGTATCGGCTCCGATCCGGTCATTTTCTGTGGATCGGGTATCGGAGAGACGAGACCGATCCAAATCCGATATTGTGTGTATACTATTCTGTGTTATTGTTAAGCCCCACGAAAGCACAAAAGCATTATAAAGCACCATAAAGTCAAAGTCCAAGTGTTCTGAAGTCGTTCCATAGTTTAATGTGAGGTACAGATGAATATTTAAGTCGTTAAATTCAAGTTCATGTAAACTCTTCTCTGCTGCGTCTGTCTGTCATCCTCAGTTCAGCGTTCAAACTGCGTGTTGCGTTCGGTTAAGGCAGTCAAAACAATGAAACTCTCTTCAAGAGCGCTCAATAACTGAGATTTAAAACCGTTAAAAGAAAAGGCTCAATAAACTATCGCGCAGATTTAAAAAGCTACTTATCAATATCTCTTTCCTCTGTGCTTTGAACTTCTCTATCCGGAGCTGCTCGCTGTGACTCCGTGCTGCTTCAAGCGCATCATTCTGCGCACGGGATGCGCATAAGAGCTTTGTGCTGCTCTCTATTGGAGCTGTTCGTATTATAATACTTCTGCGCAATTAAATTATTTATAGCGTTTCTTGTACTGTCCTATCAAGGCTATTAATAATCTAATGTATAGCACAGTAATGGAGGCAGGACTCCTCTATCATATGTTGCTGCCTTCATTACTGTGCTATATATTTAAAAGAAATGTCTTTTAATTTTGTAGTTTATATTTATAAATAAATACATTTACTTGTTTTCATTAATGTATTTTACAACAATGCAAAGAGCAATGTGTAACATTTCACAAGATTTAGTCCTTCACATATTCACTTTTATTTGTTCCCCACTAAATAATGTTATTTCACTAAATGTTTAGATTTTATAAAATTGTGCACTCATGATTTTTCTAGAATAACTTTTGCTGCTAAATTATCCACTAACCTAGTTTATAATATTATTTTTTTGTCATAGATTATGAATGGGCCTGTTTACACCTGGTCATTTCATGCGTTTTCTCTGATCTGATATCTATCTGATTTATTAAAACGTTTCCATTTACACTTGGCCACATAAATCTTCACAAAACGGATATAAATCCGATCTTCAATTCCCGCGCTGTATATAAATTTAACGAAGTTCACGTCAACGAAATCAAAAGCGCTGCATTTTATTAATTATCAGCTAATTTCCAGATCAAAGACCGCAATAGGAGCGCTCGCGGCATCAGCACTGGAAAGATACGCCTGTCTTATACTTTTAATGAAGATGATTGTGTTGAGCTTCTGCGTCTTTCTTTCAGTTTCATTCGCGGCAGTTTGCGCGTCAGCTACTCGTCCACGGGGAGACTTGTTGCATTAGCGCAGTCATATCTGACTAAAATGTCATATAGCCTATAACACGGTCTCACACGTTTATTATTTTTACATTTTGGGAGGAGTAAAATTCACATATGTGGTTTCAACAATCAGATGCATTTACACATGCCCAGTTCGTCTGGAATGCGGCCCAGACCACCTCCTGAAGTGTTTTGAGCGATTGGATTTATATTACAAAACGCATGAAGTGACCAGGTGTAAACAGCCCCTATATATATTTTCATGTTATTTTTCATTAAAATGAAGTTGTCTAGTAGATTGTGTTTAACACACAAAAGAGTGACACAGAAGTATATTAACTCTACATTGATAAAAAAAAAAAAAAAAAAACTGCGCAAGGATCGGATCGGAATCGGTGATACTCAGAATTTTCTGGATCGGATCGGATTTGAAAAAATGGTATCATTGCATCCCTACAAATGACTAAATGTAAATGTAAATGTAAAATAGGTATGTTGCCTCAGGGCAGAGGTGTCAGGTTTATGTTCATTGTAAACAAACACTTTTGCACATTTATCACAACTTACTAATAAGTTTAACCTTTTTTTCAGTGACAATTGAGAATTGTTTCCAGATGTCTGACTTGCCTTGCTTTGCTTTTGTCAAGTAAACAGCCGCTTTAATTTCCTTCTCAACTTCGTGCGTTGACTCCATTTCTATTACACGCCAAATCCCACCGTTCCCCGCGGGTCTCCTGCTAAATTTTCTGATCGCCCACTCCCGCCCACAGCAAAGGTAAAACCGCCCGCTCCCGCGAGATTTGCGTTGGGTCCCGCGTGAGCCCAAACCCAATGCAGCCCTCTACTGTGAACTGCTCTAGTGAATGCTAAACAGCCATTTAAATGTAAAGCAGCAAGCTCATTGGCTGAATATGCAACATGAACCAATAAGCTTGTGCCAGGTAGTTTAACGCTGCAAATATCATCAGTTTGCATTAAGGACCCATCAGCCTGCGCCATCAAGAGTTTCATGACAGACCTTGGAAATTGCTAAGCAATTCAGTCAAAAATACAAGGCAGCGCTCTGATACAGCATTATAATATATAAAATATAAAGTTAAGAAACTTTGCCCTAAGCCAAAACTGTTTGCTCTGGAACAAATACAGGTGAATCTCAATAAATTAGAATGTCGAGGAAAAGTTCATTTATTTCAGTAATTCAACTCAAATTGTGAAACTCGTGTATTAAATAAATTCAGTGCTCAAAATCTCAACAAATTAGAATACTTCATAAGACCAATAAAACAAACATTTTTAGTGAATTGTTGGCCTTCTGGAAAGTATGTTCATTTACTGTATATGTACTCAATACATGGTAGGGGCTCCTTTTGCTTTAATTACTGCCTCAATTCGACGTGGCATGGAGGTGATCAGTTTGTGGCACTGCTGAGGTGGTATGGAAGCCCAGGTTTCTTTGACAGTGGCCTTCAGCTCATCTGCATTTTTTGGTCTCTTGTTTCTCATTTTTCTCTTGACAATGTTCAGGTCTGGTGAGTTTGCTGACCAGTCAAGCACACCAACACCATGGTCATTTAACCAACTTTTGGTGCTTTTGGCAGTGTGGGCAGGTGCCAAATCCTGCTGGAAAATGAAATCAGCATCTTTAAAAAGCTGGTCAGCAGAAGGAAGCATGAAGTGCTCCAAAATTTCTTGGTAAACGGGTGCAGTGACGTTGGTTTTCAAAAAACACAATGGACCAACACCAGCAGATGACATTGCACCCCAAATCATCACAGACTGTGGAAACTTAACACTGGACTTCATGCAACTTGGGCTATGAGCTTCTCCACCCTTCCTCCAGACTCTAGGACCTTGGTCTCCAAATGAAATACAAAACTTGCTCTCATCTGAAAAGAGGACTTTGCACCACTGGGCAACAGTCCAGTTCTTCTTCTCCTTAGCCCAGGTAAGACGCTTCTGACGTTGTCTGTGGTTCAGGAGTGGCTTAACAAGAGGAATACGACAACTGTAGCCAAATTCCTTGACATGTGTGGTGGCTCTTGATGCCCTGAACCCAGCCTCAGTCCATTCCTTGTGAAGTTCACCCAAATTCTAGAATCGATTTTGCTTGACAATCCTCATAAGGCACACTTTTTCCTTCCACTCAACTTTCTGTTAGCATGCTTGGATACAGCACTCTGTGAACAGCCAGCTTCTTTGGCAATGGATGTTTGTGGCTTACCCTCCTTGTGAAGGGTGTCAATGATTGTCTTCTGGACAACTGTCAGATCAGCAGTCTTCCCCATGATTGTGTAGCCTAGTGAACCAAACTGAGAGACCATTTTGAAGGCTCAGGAAACTTTTGCAGGTTTTGAGTTGATTAGCTGATTGGCATGTCACCATATGAGATCCAAATTAAATTGGGTTTTTGTTGAATGTGAGCCTAAATCATCACAATTAAAATAGCCAAAGACTTAAACTACTTCAGTCTGTGTGCATTGAATTTATTTAATACACGAGTTTCACAATTTGAGTTGAATTACTGAAATAAATGAACTTTTCCAAAACATTCTAATTTATTGAGATGCACCTGTAATATATTAATAAGACCAAAGACTGCCCATTAGATTTACCCAAAACAAATTGTAGCTCATGTTTAATCACTATAGAGATATCATAACCAGTGGCAAATTCCAGAACTGGCTGAGGCAAGGCTGCTCTCGATGGGCTCATGAGAGCTGAACAGCAAGTGGAGCCTGGAGCTCATATCTCCGAAAATGTCAAAGCAAATTTTCAAGTGATAAGCAAACTGTATATTTGAAGTTTAAACAACTACATTTTTAAAACTTAAAAGTACATCCTGTGACACAAATCACTGATTTAAACAACTTATCACACTTATATAATTGCTCTTCATTTGCATTATTTATTTATCTATTTATTTAGGGTCAATTCAAGTAGGAATAATAATTATCATTATATCTCACAAATTCACTTAAATGCTTAAATCTGGCATCATATGTCATAATCATATGCTGCTGTACTGTTGATGTCAGCACCAACTTGGAACATTTTTGGAATCTGGGCTCTAATTCAGGGGACTATGCCATCTTCACAGTATGGGTCTTGGCAAGTTTTGAGTTGAGCACATGGATGAACTTGTTTTAATGTTAACGCTAGCATAAAACAAAATACATGCACAACAAATGTAAGATGATGCTCGTTGCAGCCCCCGTTCTCACTAGTAAAAGAACGGTTGCCAAATCCTAATGTCTATCTAATAAATCATCTGGATTCAGTTTTATTCACTGAATGGAAAGCGTTTGTGTGCTCACATACACTGCATATGGGACTTACATCAAGCTCAAATAATGTGAGAATGTGACAGGAAATGATTGGGGAGAGATTAGAATGGGTTCGGGACATATTGTTGAACCAGCAAGTGCATTAACCACAAGCAGAGGGTTAAGACACTGAATTTGATAGTTGTGTTACCGTCTTTGTTCTTGAGAGAGCTGAGGTTAGATGAGGTTTCAGTGGGGGCTTGAACGCAGTAGACCTCCCTGGTTTGAACCCCGCCTCCACAGAGCCCTGTCTGGTTGCTCCGGCGACGGTCCTGTTGGCTGAGGAGCACATCCACCCTGCAGTCGCTCCACTCTGTGGTTCGCCAATTATACCTGCGGAGACAGAGGAAGGAAGGAAATTTGGTGAACAGATGTGTGCTGATGAGTATTTAATGTTCTCTTAATTTATCCTCTGAAGGCTAGAGATTTGTTTTTATTACACAAAAATAAACTACTTTGGTCTGTCCTTTGGAGTTATAAATACAGTTGATTTTAAATAGACTAATCAGAAGCCACGTCAGTCAGGATGAGCGCTAAGGTCATAGCTTTATTGAGCATCATTGAGTTTGATGGCTGGGCTGCTGCTTTTTGATTTATCATGTTAGCAAAAGAACACTAGGGAACAAACATCAAAAGCTGAGCTAATGCATAGAAATGTTGCAACATAAATGACACACTCTGTACTTATTATCAAATGTATTTTTTTTATTAGATTTTTTCCTGTCCAGAGACACCCTTATGAAAATGAACCATGTAGTGTAGTAAAAGTGTAGTAACCATGTTTTTTTGGTGTATTGATTACCATTTGTAAAACCACAGTTTTACTACAAATACTACAGTTAAACTATGGTTAGCGTAGTGAAACCATGGTTACTTTTTGGTTATCATGGTTCAACTTTTTGGTTTTATATGTAGTAAAACCATGGTTAATTTTCGTAAGGACATACAATTTTAGCTTAACCACCAGACTTCACTGGCTACTAGCTACTTCCACTAGCTAGACCAGCACCAAACTGTCACGGTGCACACAGCAGGGAGAAACGAGGAACACGAGTCTGTAGACGAGGCAAGACAAGGCAGAGCAGACACACATGAACACCGGGGAGTAATGAGTAGACCAGACAAACACTAACTCAATAGACAGGACTTAAGTACACAGGTAAATCAACTACACACAGCTGGAACATAATTAACTAATAATCACACTTAACAAGGACAGGAAACTAACCAAATAAGAACACAAGAGGGAAACACATGACACACACACACAACACAAGGCTGACATAACTCCCCCCTCCCAGAAGGTGCGACCCGCGCTGTAACAGTTCCACCGGGGAGGGGGTGGGCGCTCTGGAGGCCCCTCCAGGACGGAACAGACAGTACAGAGGCCAAGGCGGAGCTCTGGAGGCCATGGCAGGTGGTCTTCGTGGCCGTGGCCTCCTCCCTCGGCCCGGCCACTACAGCCGGAACCTTTCTACCCCTCAAAAAAAATCCATGGGGCAACTCAGGGGGTATCAGGAGCCCTCTGGGGCTAAACACAGGAACAGGACAGCCCACATGAACAGGAAGCCCTCCTTGGGCTAACTCGGAAGCTGAGGCTTCTTCTGGGCATAACAAGGAGTCAGGGGCCCTCACAGGGTCCCTCAGCAACCGCTTCCACTTCTGCGACAGGCAAAGCAGACGAGTTTATATTTTCAGTTTTCATTTTAATTTAGTAATTCTGTGTATTTTTTTTTAAATATTACTATTTAGTTTTAATCAGTTAACTAGTTATTAGATATAGTATACAGTTTCAGCTTTTATTTATTTTCAGTTAGTAATTTTAGTGCTTCAAATGAACTTATTTCACTTAGTTGCCAAGGCAATTCCTAATTTTCATTTAGTTCACGTTTTTTCCATACATATTACAAATAAATTAGCTTACTTTACTAGCTTATTTCAATGTCTTGGCTGACTTGTTAAATTATAGTATGTTCTGTTATGTTTGTTTCGTTTCATTTCGTTTCGTTATATGTTATGTTATACGTTATGTTATGTTATGTTATGTTGTGTTGTGTTAACATATCTTGGATATTTGTGTTATGTAAATATTTTTGATTTTACAACGAACTATTTGGGTTTTTTTATTTTTTATACAAAAAAGAATAAATCCTGCATGCTATCCACCCTTGCAAATGTATCAAAATATACATTTATTCATCGTGCCTGATGAAGGTCATGGACCATAACGTTGTGAGTGAATACATTTATATTTTGATACATTTGCAAGGGCGGATAGTGTGTGGGATTTATTCTTTTTTGTTTTTAATTTGGACCTGCTTTTGGTCATTTTCCTATGCACCTATCAATTACCTATAGATGTGCGAGGGTAATTGTTGATTTTTTTATAAAATCTTAAACAGTTACAACCATATCCAGTTAATTCATGGCCCTTTCAGTAAAGGTTTTAGAGCCTTTACTAATGAAATGATGATACACATAAATGAAACAAAAAAATAAAAATAAAAATCTTCTGGTTCAGTGTTAACAGTGTGAGCACTGGCTGAAAAGGAAAGCACCTCCTCTTTACCGTTGCCTTTGATCACCATTTCTTTTCCACATGTGTCTCGCTGATCAAAAGCTGGAGGGCGTGCTCGGGGGGAAGCGCTGGTAGTGTGTGTGTGCTGTGTGTTCAAATGTCCAATGACCTTCAGTATAACAAATCTGACTACCAGCTTTTAGAAGAGTTTAAATAAGAAGAGTAAAAAGAAAAGAGAGCACCTTTTGAAATCATTTCTTGACCATGAGCATGCACACTAAACTAAGAGGGAAATGGTCCATTGCTTTGCTTCTGTAGTGTAAATGAAAGAATATGAAAAATGTATTTCAGTTTTTGAATACAGCGGGTTGTATTTTAAAACCAATAGAGAATTCCTGCTGACTTTCCATGGTAATGCTCTCAACCTTTTTCACAGATTCAAAATGAAGTCCATTTGACCTCACAAATGCAGAGCTCCATATTCATGAGCTGTGAGTCAGTGTGTGTTTTGAGTGTGCTTCTGACAAGACTGCATTCAATATTTTGTTCTGAGGGCCTCGCTTTCCATTTATGCACTATACTTGAGCTACACATAATGTGTGAAATGAGAAAGCTTTCTTTTTTTGGATACTTGAATGAGTAATGCACTGCATAGGAAATGTTAATAGTTAAGTAGCATAATGCACCACCAGCAAAGCAGTTTCCTAATAAGTTTACACATATATTAAATATGAATTAATTAAATTAAATTGAGTCAAATAAACAGATTTTACAAACATTCACAATATTTGTAAAATCTTTTGAATCAGTTGCTTTATCTATCAGCGGTCCAACACCTACAGCTCTAGCTGTTGTCTATCGACCACCCAAATACTGTAACACATTTTTAGATGAATGTTGTGCATTTTTAACCTCATTGTGTACCTTATCAACTAATATTATTCTACTGGGTAACTTTAACATTCATGTGGACATTGCTAGTAACTCATTCACAAGGGATTTCATTTCCTGCCAGGACAGTTTTGGTCTCCAGCAATATGTGGACTTTCCAACCCATTCTAAAGGCCACACTCTGGACCTTGTTTGCTGTTCAGGTGTTACACCTCTGGACCAGAGGTGGGTAGAGTACTCAAAAACTGTACTCAAGTAAAAGTACTTCTAGAAATATTTACTCAAGTAAAAGTAATCGTCTGAATAGTTACTTGAGTAAGAGTAAAAAGTATCGGATAAAAAAACGAAGTAGTTAGTTACTAGTTGCTTTGGATCATATACTGAATATAATCTATTTTTATTTAGATATATAGATTACATTTATGTAATGTGTATGTGTGTGTGTGTGTGTGTGTGTGTGTGTGTGTGTGTGTGTGTGTGTGTGTGTATATATATATATATATATATATATATATATATATATATATATATATATATATATATATATATATATATACACACACTGCCGTTCAAAATATTTTTTATTATTTTTTAATGTAATTTATTTCAGTGATGCAAATCAGAATTCTCATTATCCTTTACACCAGTCTTCAGTGTCACATAATCCTTCAGAAATCATTCCAATATGTTAATTTATTATCAATGCTGTTCTTTTTAGCTTTCTATTCATCAAAGAATCTTGAACAAAATGTCACAGGTTCCAAAAAAATATTAAGCAGCAAAACTGTTTCCAACACTGGTAATAAATCAATATATTAGAATGATTTCTGAAGGATCATATGACTCTGAAGTAACAGCTAATGAAATTTTCTGATTTGCATTACTGAATTAAATTCTATTTTAAAGTAAATTAATTATGTAATATTCTATAACCTCTGACACTGAAACCTCTGAAAACTCCTCACATGACTGCTACTGACATCTGAACATAAAGAAACAAATGCACATTGACGGATCTTCTGTTCTGCAAAATGTAAACAAATGTAGCCTATATTTTTGCAAGCGTAAATAATGTAAAAATATTAATATTAATTGTGTCTAGAACAGGTCGCGCGCCGCTGCACAGAGCTAACGCGGGTTTGGCGGGTGTTCATTTCATACTCTGTGACAGCTTATTTAATGTATAAATTATACATTGTATTTAATGTATAAGGTACATGTACAACAAACTGGTAATAATGTCATAGTGGTATCGTGGCCTATACCTGTGGAACAGTAGACAGCACACGCGGTGTTCATCTAATAAAATATCTTCATATAGTTCTAGCAAACAAGCCTTTGCAGATTTGCTTTCAATTGACTGTAGATCCAAAGCCACGTCTTCATCGCTCTTGATGTTATCTGAGTGAACCGCTTCAGACGACTCAGCGTGTGCGGCAGGGAACTGAACGAATCATTCAAACTGATTCGCAAACCGATTCACTGGTTTGATAAAGCCTTTAAACAGAATCGACTCAAAAGAACGAATCATTCGCGAATGGGCATTGTTCATTGCCCAGAGAAAAGTAGACGGTGCATTTGGAATAAACTGAAGCATTTTTAACTTGTATTTCATTAAGATAAAGTAACGAGGAGAGTCGCCCACAGTAACGAAGTAAAAGTACTGTTTTTTCTCTAAAAATATACTTGAGTAAGAGTAAAAGTACCCATTTTAAAATATACTCTGCTCTGAACTGTATGGCAACTGCAATACCCATATCTGATCATAAATTGCTTTCGTTCAATGTTAATGTTACATTCTCTAGTCTAGATCCAAACAACAACGTTCCATGACATTCCGGAATATAAAAAAGATCAACCCCTCAGCTTTTACTGTTGCAATCACCAACCTCCCACATAGTGACCATCTCTCTTCTTCGGATGAGCTGGTCTCCTTTTATAATTCTGAATTAAAATTATTATTTTGCACCTCTCAAAACTCGGACTGTATCTTTCACTAATTCTGCACCTTGGTTTACTCCTAAACTCCGCCAACTAAAAACTAGAGGGCGGCGTTTGAAACGCCTTTATAAACGAAGTGGACTCATCGTACATAGAGAGCTGTATAATGAACATGTTCATTTTTATAAAGATGCTCTTTCTGCTGCCAAATATGAGTTTTATTCACATTTAATTGAGTCTGGAGATTGTAATGTTAAAGCTTTGTTCTCCACTGTAAGTCGTATACTGAAACCACCTGACAGCCTTCCTGCACTCCTGTACTCCACTGCTCAATTTGATGAATTTATGTCTTTTTTTATCTTTTTTAAGTAACAAAATAACCGCTATCCACCAACAGTTGGCCTCTTTGGCTAACCCATATTGTAATTTATTATACAGCGTTTCAACTGAATCCCCTCTTATTCTTTTCTCTTCTTTTACCCTGCCATCTGAATTAGAAATGTCTAATCTTATTTACAAATCTAATTCTTCCAAATGTTTACTTGACCTCATACCAACTCAAATGGTAAAAGCCTGTCTTCCCTCTCTTTCTCCTCTTATAACTCGTATTGTTCATACTTCCATTAGCTCCAGCACTGTTACATCATCTTTTAAAATAGCTGCTATAACCCAATTCTTAAAAAAAACTGGTGCAGACCCTAACAATCTACATAACTTCCGTCCCATTTCAAATCTTCCTTTCATTTTGAAAATTCTTGAAAAAGCAGTTGCAGCACAGGTCCAAGCTCATCTTAGTAATTTATACGAGTGTTTTCAGTCAGGATTTCGTCCCAAGCATAGTACGGAAACCACCTTGGTGAGAGTAATTATATTTTAATGGCTGCTGATGGTGGGTCCTTATCTATTCTTGTTATGCTTGATTCGAGTGCAGCTTTTGACACCATTTCACACAATATGTTGTTGAACCGTTTATCTGCTATTGGTATCTCTGATATTCCTCTCGCCTGGTTTACTTCATACCTTTCCAACCATACACAGTTCATACAACTAAAAAGTTTTCATTCCCATCCATTTTCTTTTAGCTGTGGTGTCCCCCAAGGTTCTGTCCTAGGTCCTATGTTGTTCTTAATCTATCTTCTCCCACTTGGTAATATATTTGCTAAATTTGTTATTAAATGTCACTGTTATGCTGATGATACATAACTTTATGTATCTACGAAGTCTGACTCCATTCTTCCACCTGTCTGCCTTACTAACTGTCTTCAAGAAATAAAAACCTGGTTCTCTGCCAATTTTCTTAAACTTAATGGCAGTAAGACTGAAGTACTCCTTATAGGCACTAACTCTATTCTCTCTAGTTCCTGCCGTTTTTCTTTATCTATTGATGGTTCCTCCGTTTCTCCTTCTCGCCAGGTCAACTTGGGGGTCATCTTTGACAGCACTCTTTCATTTGAAGCTCACATTAATAGTATAACCTGGACTTGTTACTTTCATCTTCATAATATTGCTCACCTTCGTTCATCTCTCACCCCACACAGTACTGCCATTCTTGTTCACTCACTTGTCACCTCTCGCATCGACTACTGTAATTCTCTTTTATTTGGTTTACCACACAAGCTTCCCCATAAGCTTGAGCTGATTCAGAATTCTGCCGCTCGAATCATAACCCGGACTCCATCTATACAACACATTACTCCATCTCTTCAACAGCTTCATTGGCTCCCCATCAAATTTCGCATTGAATTAAAATTCTACTTCTCACGTATAAAACTCTCCATAACCTTGTTCCAACTTATCTCTGTCACGGTACACACACGAGGGAGGAACAGGAACACGCAGACGAGGATATAAACTCAAATAATAGTATTTAATGAAGACATTAAGGCAGGACAAGGCAGGACTCAGAGACAGGATACACCGGGAAGTAACGAGTAGACCAGACGAAATCAAACTGAACAGGCATGAACTAATATACACAGGTTAATTACAGATAATGAGACAAACACAGCTGGACAAGAGTTAACTCATAATGACATGAAACAAGGACAGGAAACAAAGCAAATATGGACACAAGAGGCAGGAACAGATGACACAAAACAGAACCCTGACATAACTCCCCCTCCCGGAAGGCGTGTCCCACGCCGTAACAGTTTCACCGGGGAGGGGGGCTCTGGAGGCCCCTCAGGAGTGGGCGCTCTGGAGGCCCCTCAGGACAAACACGGACAGGAACACAGGACGGGGACCTCCAGAGTGGAACAGACAACGGAGACCATGGAGGAGCTGGGAGCTCTGGAGACCATGGTGGAGCTGGGAGCTCTGGAGGCCATGGCGGGCTGGGAGCTCTGGAGGCCATGGAGGAGCTGGGAGCTCAGGAGGCCATGGCGGTGCAGGGAGCTCAGGAGGCCATGGCAGATGGACTTCGGGGCCTTGGCCTCGGTCCCCTCGGCCCGGCCCCAACAGCTGGAACTCTTACTACCCCCCACAAAAAAATTCCCTGGTGAAGTGAGGGGGTATCAGGAGCCCTCCGGGGCTAAACAGACAAGACAGTACAAAACAAGACAGGAACGCCCTCCAGGGCCAGACAGACAGGACAGGACAGCCCACAGGAACAGGAAGCCCTCCAGGGCTAGCTCGGAGGCTGAGGCTACTTCTGGGCATGACCAGGAGTCAGGGGCCCTCACAAGGTCCCTCAGCGACCGCCTCCACTTCTGCGACAAGGGGGCAGGCGGCTAGAATGGCTTCCATGGCCACAACAAGAGGAGCCGCCTGCCCCAGACGAGTCTCCGTGGACAAGACAAGACTTGATTAAAATGTTCCTGTGGGCACAACAAGACAGACACACGGCACTCCTGGCCGTGACATGTGGACTTGATCCACGGGGCTAGGGATAGCGGCGGCCGGTGGGCATGAGTCAGCGGCGATCCGGCGGGAATTGAGTCAGAGGCGGGCCAGTGGCGTGATCTCCCGCGATCGGCGGGCATGAGGGCTCGCGGCCAGTGGACTCACGGCACTCGCGGCGATCCCGCCGAACTCCCACGCCCTCTTGCAGTGGGCTATGGCGGGATTACGAGCGGCGACTTCCTTGCCGCGGGACAGACACACAAAACTCAGGAACAAAATAAAAACGTTTCAAAAAACAGAAAACAAAACGAGGTGAATGGGCGCCGCATACTGTTAGGTCTGGTCTTCTGTCACGGTGCACACACGAGGGAGGAACAGGAACACGCAGACGAGGATATAAACTCAAATAATAGTATTTAATGAAGACATTAAGGCAGGACAAGGCAGGACTCAGAGACAGGATACACCGGGAAGTAACGAGTAGACCAGACGAAATCAAACTGAAAACGCATGAACTAATATACACAGGTTAATTACAGATAACGAGACAAACACAGCTGGACAAGAGTTAACTCATAATGACATGAAACAAGGACAGGAAACAAACCAAATATGGACACAAGAGGCAGGAACAGATGACACACAACAGAACCCTGACAATCTCTCAGATCTCATTCAGCCCTACACTCCTTCTTGAACCATTCGTTCTTTCTCACTGGGTCTCCTCCATACACCCATGGCTCGTTTAACCACCGTGGGTCATAGAGCCTTTAGCCGTGCTGCTCCTTGACTTTGCAATTCTCTCCCAGGTAACATCCGCAATTTCGACTCGTTATCTCATTTCAAAGCTAAACTCAAAACTCACTTATTCAGAATAGCTTATCCTACATGACTACTGTCTACACTCAAGTCCTTTTTTTTGTTGTTTTTTGTCATTTTGTAACTTCAGTAACAAATTATATTTTAAAGTACCTTCAGTAACTCGAGCTGCGTCGAAAACGCTAGGGGAATGCCTTTCAGCGATATCAAGCTCTGAATCATATGTGTAATCAGTCCAATTGATGGCGAGACGCCAGGTACGGGTGACGTCATGACCAGGAAGCTTAAAAGCATGTGAGGTGCAGCCAGCTTCAGCTTTTGTCATTCAGCAAAGCTCTCTGTGTGTGTCAGTCACGATCTATGTTCTGTGAGTCTTATTTAATGTTGTTTGTCAAGTTACAAGTCCAGCAACATATAAAGCTCCAGTATGTCTAAAGCCGAGGCAAAGACAAAACATAAGGGCGAAAGAAAAGCTGTTCACGTTACAGATTGTGTGTGTGTCTCCCTGCTCACGCTACATTACGAGTGGGGATACACACAGTTTGTGTGTGGTCTGCTTGGGAGCGAAGCACGTAGAGTCGGCTCTCGAGGGGGCCGACTGCCCGCATTGTGAGCGGCTTCCACTGCGTACGCTTCACTCCCCGAAGCTCTCTTTGAGGAGATGGATCAGGTGGAGGGAATGAAGACGGGCGAGTCCCTATCTTCTTCCTTTCCCATCAGATCCAGCGCCCGCTCTCTGGGATCAGAAGCCCGCCCCGAGGTTTCTTCCCCTCGGAGAGAGGGCGATGCTCCGCCTGTCTTCCTCCGAGGAGGTGGACATGGAGGCGTCGATGAGCTTTCGTAAAGCAGTTGCACAAGCATATTGTGTGCTTAAGCATATTGTGAACGAATATCATTATGAGCAGCATGTCTGTGGAGCACAGCTCGTGCAGTCAGCTCTCTCGAGAAAAAAAGGCTGATTGTGCTTTCCCCGCTGCAATGCGTTGCGCTCCCACCGGGCACGCTCCGAGGAGTGTGTCCGCGCCTGTGATCTCGCGGTTCTGGTCCCGCTGCTGCTGAGGCACGGCGGCGATTGAGATCACGGGGATCGCACATGGATCTGGCGGATGGGTTGGAGACCGGCTCGCCCTATCTCCATCTGCATTCCCCAGATCTAGCGGTCTCTCGGGGTACGGAAGCCCGCGCTGCGGTTCTTCCCCCTTTGTGTGAGCGCGCTGCTGCAGCTATCTTTCTCCGAGGAGATTGATATTGTTTTTTATCCGAGTGGCTCGCGTGTTGCCGAGGCAACGCGTGCATTACGGTCATTCTCAGTTCATTATATTGAATCTTTTCACATCAGACCGTGTTTACTTGTCTTTTAGATCTGTGTCAACTGAACCGCTCAGTCATGCGACTGAAGTTCAGGATGCTCTCTTCGAGCAGGTCTGGTCTCAGACCAGGTCCGAGGACTGGTTTGTCACGATCGATCTAAAAGATGCATACTTCCCATCTCCATCCTTCCCCATAACAGGAAGTTCCTGAGGTTTGCTTTGGGGGCAAAGCGTACCAGTATCGGGTTCTTCCCTTCGGCCTTGCAATCTCACCCCGCACTTTCACAAAGTATGTGGATGCTGTGCTGGCTCCTCTGTAACTCCAGGGCATCCGCATACTCAACCACATCGACATTTGGTTGATATTAGCTCAGAGCAGATGGCGGTTCGGCATCGAGATGTCGTTCTCGCTCACAAAGAGCTGGGGTTAAGACTTAATGCCAGAAAAGTGTGCTTTCTCCAGTACAGAGAACCACTTATCTGGGCGTGGTGTGGGATTCGACCACGATGCAGGCACGTATGTCCCCTGCTCGGATCGAGTCGATCCTCACGGCAGTCAGGAGAGTGAGAGAAGGCCGGTCACTCACTGTCAATCAGTTCCAGAGACTGCTGGGTCTGATGGCAGCTGCGTCCAACGTGATATCTTTTGGCCTGCTGTACATGAGACCCCTACAGTGGTGGCTCAAGACCAAGGGGTTCTCCCCGAGGGGAAACCCGCTTCGCATGATCAAGGTCAAGCAGCGATGCCTACGTGCCTTAGACATGTGGAGGAAACCTTGGTTCTTGTCTCAGGGCCTGGTGCTGGGAGCTCCTTGTCACTGCGTAACGCTAGTGACAGACGCGTCCCTCACCGGTTGGGGAGTGGTCATGAGTGGCATCAATGCGGAGAATATGTTGTTTACGTCAAAACTGAAACCAAGCAGTTCACACAGAATGCATATTTATCACATTTTCTAGAGGGACATCTATCACCGTTGCACTCGCGTCTCACACAAGAGAGCCATGCGTTTAGAAAGCCATGTAAAATGTAAGTAAGTTCAACTTTTAAAAAATATGTCTTGAGACTTTATAGCAGTTTTTCCCCATTTCCCTTAATCTCATGTTTTTAAATGAAAAAGTACTCTTTGTGATTGTTTTTCGGTCCTTTGTATGATGCTGTTTTGTTTCTAATTGTCTAAGCAACTTAATTAATTAAATGTGATTTATAAACATTAATTTAAACATTATGCACTTTTTTCAAAGATAGTTGTGTTATTTTATTGCTTTGAAGAAACGTGCATTAGTAATATTTTGCTCGATGCGTCCTCTTGTGGCCTCAGGACAGAAGCTAAAAGCTTTTTTTTAAAGCTTTTTTCCCCTAACTGAAATTAATCCTTTTAAATTTGAATATAATTTGAATCAAATCAAATCAAATCTAAATTTATTTATAATTGACCACTGTGCTGTACAAACCTTGCTAAAAAAACAGATATAAAAAGACAAATAAATACAAACAGTTTTGACCGCAATACACTAAAGAGGAGAAACATCACTGATAGGTGACAAATCCATATTATAAGCATTTGGAAAAAGGTTTTTAACTTAGATTTAAATTCAGATTCTGAACAAACTAATCGGAGGGAGACTGGAAGACTATTCCATAATTTTGGCCCAGCAATTGAAAAGGCAGGTCACCCCTCAACTTCAATCTAGATCTAGGCACCATCAACACTCTTTTCTCCGAAGACCTCAGCGGTCTAGAAGATGTATTTGGGTTTAAAGGATCACTGAGATATTCAGGAGCCGTTCCACTCAGAGCTTTAAAAACAAACAGTAAAATTTAAAATTTGATTCTCTAACAGACCGGCAACCAGTGCAAAGAGCATAGTACGGGGAGATAAAATCAAATCTGCGGGTGCCAGTCTAAAGTCTGGCAGCTGCATTTTTAACCATCTGGAGTCGATTTATGTTTGATTGACTTATTCCCATATAAAGGGAATTACAATAATCAAGCCGTGATGACACAAAAGCATGGATCACTCTCTCTAACTCTTGAAATGACAAAAAACTCTTGGCATTTGATAGCAATCTTAATTGGAAGAAACTGGATTTGACTACAGAATTTATCTGTTTATTTAACTTGAGTGCAGAATCAAAGTTAACACCCACATTTCCCACAGACTGTTTTTTGCAGGAATCCAGATCTCAATCACAATCGGGGGCCCCCAAAGACCCAAACACAATGGCCTCTGTTTTGCCCTCATTTAGATGTAAAAAGAAATTGAAGAGAACCAAGACTTAATATCAGACAAACACGTATTTAGTGATCCCAAGCCTCTTTGATAATTTTTCCTCAAGGGCAGATAAATTTGTGTGTCATCAGCATAAAAATGAAATGACACCCCATGCTTGGTAAGAATGGACCCCAGAGGAAGCATATATAATGAAAACAAAACAAGGGCCAAAATGAAGCCCTGAGGAACTCCAAAATACAAGCTGGAGCTAGCTGAAGAAACACCATCAAGATAAACAGAAAACATTCTGTCTTCAAGATAGGATTTAAACCAGTCAAGAGCACGACCTGTAATGCCCACACAATTTTCAAGGCGTGATATAAGGATTCTATGATTGATGGTATCAAATGCAGCACTTAAATCTAATAGTAAACGTATCACAGAGTCCCCCGAATCTACAGATAATACAATATCATTCAACACTTTTAAAAGTGCAGTTTCAGTGCTATGATGTTTCCTAAACCCAGAGTGAAATTTTTCAAAAATATTATTTGACTATGGATTTCTGCAGTTGTAGTAAAACCGCCTTTTCTAAAAAAACGCCTTTTCTTTATTTTTTTTTTGAAAAAAAATATACATTTGAAAAGGGTCTATAATTTGATAGGACAGTAGGGGTCAAGAATTGATTTTTTAAGCAGGGGTTTAACAATTGCATGCTTTAAGTATTTTGGGACAGTCACTGTAAGAAAAGACTTGTTTATTATAGCCAAAATACTTTGCCCAACAACATCGAAAACCTGGAACAAGAACCGTGTGGGAATGATGTCTTGCGGACATGTAGTAGGTTTTAACTGCTTAATAATATCTTGAAAGGAGTTTAAAGAAATTTTCTGAAATTCATTTAAGGTAGAAGTACAAAGAGAGGGGACAGACCAGTCACAATCTGAAGGTATAATATGCTGTCTTATATCAACTATTTTATCTGTAAAAAAATTAAGAAAACTATCACATACTGCAGGTGATGCATTTAAACAGACATTCCTAGTCGGATTTACAACAGAATCCAAAATAGTAAAAAGGGTTTGAGGTTTGTGACAGTTCTTAGCTAAAATATCTGAAAAAATATTTACTTTTAGCAGCTTTAACAGATATATTCATTTATACTACGGGGCCTTGAATGCTTGAATCTGATTGGCTGTCGAACGTTCTAAGGTGTGCAGTTATTTTCAGGGAAATGCACATCGAACGTAGTTCCAGGCAGCTCTTGACCGCATTACATGACCATATCACTTCGCCAAATGATTTCTGTTATTTCAAAGCTCTTATAATAGAAAAATAACCAAAACCCACAACGAAACTGGCCAAACAAATAAATATAGTAAACAAAAGGATAAAAACGACAGATCATATCCATGTTTTTGTCACAAAATTACGCTTTATTATATACGGAAAGCACATAACGTTACTATATCTCTCCCGCTCTCTCTCCCTCACAGACCGCACATGCATAACAGTTGTTTGCACACACACCAACATACATTGCACTAATGTTGTTAGCGCTACTCTGATGATTTTATCAGTAGTTTAACAACTTAAAAACTACATGACTTCGTGAAGAAAATTAACTAAGTTTCACTAGAGACATTGCTGCCGAACACTATTGAGAGACGCACAGAGGTAATCTCTCTCTCTCTCTCTCTCCTCTCATAACTTGGTTATTAACTGCATTAGTCTACTATGAACGGCTCAAGCCTCTGTTACGATTTTAAAATTACATTTTGGAATTAGCAAGGGAGGTGTTGGATGAGATGCGGAAGAAATAATCCTACTCACAATAGCGATTTAAGTAGAAAAACCGGACGAATGCCTTGAAATATATCATCTGATCAATGTCTTGAGGTGTGGCAACCGTAGTATAAGCGGAATAATTGACTTCGGCCAGTTGAATTATTAGAAAAATAATGCACACCCGAGCATTATTTTATTTTTCTAATAATTCAACGGCCCGTCATCAATTATTCCTTACATATATATATGAATATTGATAATATTTAAGTACAAAATTCGAATTTAATTTTTCAGCCATTTTGACAGCCCAAATGCATGGTAACGTGAATGTGCTCGATCAGAAACATTTAAAGGGGTCATATGATGCGATTTCAAGTTTTCCTTTCTCTTTGGAGTGTTACAAGCTGTTTGTGCATAGATAAGATCCCTAAAGTTGCAAGGACTAAAGTCTCAAAACCAAAGAGATATTCTTTATAAAAGTTAAGATTCGTCCACGCCCTCCTAAAACGCCTCATTTAAACAGCCTAAACATGTCTACGTCACTGTGTGGGAAGATTTGCATAACACCGCCCAAATGTATACGCAAAAAAAAGAGGGCGTGATTTTTATTCTCGCTGTAGTATTTTTGCTGCCGCCGGCGCCATGTCCTGGAGACACGGTGTTTCATTGTGAAATCGAAACTACTTTGTTTGGGCTTCCAAAAGAGGACACAACTAGAAATCAGTGGTTAAGTTGTATTTACAACACTGTTCCAGAACAGTTCAACCCAAATATTAGAGTGTGTGCAGCGCATTTTACTGTTTCCCGAACCTGCTGTGCACACTATGAAGTGGGGCAATTCCAACTTTGCAAGGACAGTCTGGCGCTTATGACTCACAGCCTGTAAGCATGTTTTCATATTTAAAGAATTTGCCACTGACTATTCAAATGCGAGTTTTGAGCAGTGTAGAGTAGCGCTTGTTGTTTGGCGTTTCTACGATCACAAATGCAGACATGGTAATGTTTACGTGGCGCGGCGCGATGCAACGCGACATGTAAAAAGACAATATAAGTCATTATAATCAGTAATTATGTCCCCACTGGATGCAACAAATGCTTCATTTATAATGGGTTATTGTTTTTGTCTCGTCGCGTCAGGACACGCCATCACAACATGGTAAGGGGCGTAACATTTCTGTCATACGTTTGAGGTATTCGGCCAATCACAGCACACTGAATAGCTGGACAATCAGAGCACACCTCACTTCTCAGAACGATGAGCTTTGTAAAAATCAACGCGTTTCAGAAAGGCGGGGCATAGAGGAGCAACAATAATGTACAGTATGTGGAAAATAATGTGCTTTTTTAACCTTAAACCGCATAAACACATTGCATTACACCAAATACACAAAATAATGCAATTTTTAGCAACATCATATGACCCCTTTAAACAGAATAACAATTAAAAATTTTGTAAACTTATCATTCAAACAAAGAAGTCCCTGTTTTGCATTTGATCTCTTAAATCCTGCCATTTATTTAAAATAATCTAAGCTGTATTTTAACTTTGTACTTAGTGTCAATTTATCTGTTATTTTTAATATTGCCATTCTCATTATGAAAAAAAAAACACTGTTTTACCATGGTCATAAACCCCTGCTGTAAAGGATTCTCAGTGACAGCAGTGAAAGCACATGTGGGGTTTGATGAGAGAGCGTGGCCCGGCACACACTGGGTCAGCACTATAGGAGCACCATTCACCTCCATCAAATACAGGGGCACACGCTCCGCTCTGGTGAGATCCAGTGTAGCGAGGTGATGAGTGATGGGGAATGGACGGACCCATGTGTGGGGGAGATCAGATTAGACAGTGTGTGGCCTGTCTCAGCGACGTTCACTATTCATCAGCTCACCTCCTCCAGGGTGGCACTGTGCCAAACCACCAACCCACTGCCATCTCTCCATCTTCCCCAGCAGGACCTTCACCCCTCACCCTCGTTCCCCCCTTCACTCCTCCATCTGTGTTTTAACACATTCATGCTATCCAAAAGCCGTCAACAGATGACGTGCATACAGAGAGAGATATTACGGAGAATTTCAGGCCTATTATAAAAAAAAAATATATATATATATATATATATACTTTTTTTTAAGTGTTCTATTTTAATTTGTTTTAATTTTTAATTAGTTTTAATATTGTGCTCTGATATTTAAAATATTTAATATTTTTGAGGAAACTGACTTTTTTTTCCTTTGATTAACAGAAAGTTCAAAATAAGAAAAGATGTATTTGATATAGAAATGATAAATTACTTCACTGTCACTTTTGATGAATTTAATGCTTGCTGAATAAAAGCAGTACCATCTTAAAAAAAAATTTGAACAATTCAATTTATTATGTATATATAAATACAGTACACACATACAGTATATATTTTGAAAATATTTACATGTATTTACATGTATATATTTATATAATTTACATTATATTTAATATATAAACAACATATTTTTCTTAAATATATACATGCATCTGTGTGTATTCATACGTATATACTAGTGCTGTCAATCGATAAAAAAACAACGAATTAATCGCATATGTTTCTAAAATTAATCGCGATTAATCCCACCTAACATTAAAGTTTTTAAATATACTTTTATATTGCAATAATTTCACATTCAATCTTCAAATGTACAATGTACAAATAACAAAGACATTTTAATATTGCTTTAATGGCATCTTTTTTATGATTGAAGGCCAGCATCACTGATATCAATACTACTGATGTCTCTATAAAATAGTTTTTTCCCCTTAATATTTAACCATTGACTGTAGCCATTCAGCATTACAGTATAATTGAGAACTATCAATTTTAACATTTATTAGACTTAACTTCTAATTTAAGTGAACTTAAAACAATCTTCACACAAACCCATTATAATAAATGACATATTTAGCTACCTGTGCCCTTCAGCAGAAATATACAGAAAATGAATATTTACCAAACACTAAATTCTAAATTAAATATAGATGAACCCCTTAAAGCTATAAAAGTTATTGATTTCCTCTTTTTTATTTTGTTCTTGGATTAACAGACAGCACAGCAGCTGGTTATTATCGTATGTCCTGCTATTGCTTTAAAAGCTGCTGCTGCTTTCTGACTCACTTCAGGTCTTAGTCTCTTCTAATGAACTGACGAGTTGAATCGGGTGTTTTAGATGAGGGAGACAGTGCTGGGGTGCCTCAGGAAAGTTTTGAAAACCATTTCAGAGACATGTTCTTAAATGTGACACATATATTGCATGCATTAACACAGTTTTAAGGCAGTCTTAATTGCCTTTTTGGTAACTTCATGCCTTAACTGACAGCATAACTAGGACATTGCATGCACATAGTTTCTTTCGCTGTTTGATATGAAATGATACAGGCTACAGCGCGCCCTGCCCCTGCGTTAATTGCGTTAAATATTTTTAGCGCATTAATCTGAAAAAAATGAATCTCCTGCATTAACGCGCTAATTTTAACATCACTAGTATCACCCTGAAAATTTTGATATTCACTGATAATCTTTTCATCATAATCTTTTCAGTTACTTTGCCGCTTTGACACAATCTGCATTGTAAAAAGCGCTATATAAATAACGGTAACTTGACTTGACTTGACAAACTGCATCTTTAGATGCATCAGATCAAGAATGGACGTCACATACAGTAAATGCTTAATATTAAATATAATATAAATGTCATGATCCAAGCACCAAAGTAGAATGGATGCTGCACTTACACTATACAGGGCAGGATTCCTTCTCCTTGAGGAGAACACGGCTCACTCTCCTCCAGCTCAGGACACTCGGCTCCTCCACCCACGGAGAACTGCTTAACCTGACGTGTGCGTGTCCGCTGTCCCTTACGCCCATTCAGATCATAGCACTCCTTTGAGCAGGCAGACCAGTCCGACCACTCAGTCACTTCACAGACCTTTGGGATGACACAGGCTTGATATGTCACAGGAAGAGTCTGCTGGTTACACTGGCTGTAGGGACACACAATAAAGTATGTTATTGATCAATTAATCCAACATTTATTTTAACTAAACTGCAGAAACATCTTGTTCTGAAGTCTGCACTTTTGTGACATCTGAATGAACATCAACATTGCTATTTCTAAACACCACAAGAAAGGGATCCTATTACTTAAAAATTATATTAAGTAATAGTAATGTTAGAAAAGAAAGCAAAATTATCATCTCAAGCCAGACCAAGGTGTTTTCAACCAATCCCATCCAAATAGGCTCCTCTCATCCTATACTACCAGCTGTAATTCTCTGAGTATTTTCGTTTTGTGTATTTTTGTATTTTGTATTCTTTGTTTGTTACTTATTGCCAATATATTTATATATTTTTTTTTTTTTTCTGTACATTATTGCACCATGATATGCAACTGCAATCATGTCTATGCCCGGACTTGGCAACTGTCTACTGTCCACTTAACTGCCTAATTGATTGTGAAAGGACTCTTACCATTATGTGAATCGACTGTCTATTGTGTTTCTGCTTTTGTACAGCGTCCTTGAGCTTGGGAAAGGTGCTATATAAATTAAACATATTATTATTATTATTATTATTAATTACTGTACATCATTTTGTATATATGCAATAATAAAGATACTCATCTTAATGCTCCTTACACTCTGACCTTGTCTCTCACCAGCTTTCCTCACCAATCTTCTTTAATTTCTATCTCACTGCAGTCACTACAGATTGCGATTCAATTTAGATATGTATCAAACTATGACGTCCATGAATTTTAATTAAGAGGCATCAAACGACGGCCTGGCTTTGGGGGTTGTTATGATTGAGACTGTGGTCCTCACTAGAGCTCCTACACGACATGCAAGCAAGATCTCATTTGTCTTAATCAGTCAGATGAAGAAATCAGAGGCTTGGTTGGTTCACAGATCACGTCATTGGTGTCAAAGGCTGTTGAATTAAATCCAGGCAGAGGCCATTCCTGTTCATATATCTGTGTGTGACTTAACTACACGTTTAAGAATCTATTACAAGGTTTATATTTATTTAAGTGCCACTGCAGCGTGTCTATTCAACGTAGGGCAATTTTGTGCCACATTAAAATTTGTCCTACTTTTTAAACACATTTTATGTATAGATGGCATAGGTTTACATTGTCTTCGAAGTGACTTTGAACATAATATGAAAATTCATATTTAAATATTGAAAATGTAAATAAACATATGTATTTTCTTTACACATTACACATTTTACACATACTATATTATGACTGTCCCTCAATTGTGATGTAATTTCCATTACAATCAAGAACAATTAATGTTTTTAATCCAAAGTTGCATTTAGTCATTTCCAATCAAGTTTGCTTTCAATTTCTCCAAAAAGTGTCAAATTTGTTTAATAGTGTAGTTAGGATTCATAAATAATTGTAATGTGTCATTTATACCATTGTCACCTCCACCTCAGACTGGCATTAAAGGGATAGTTCAACCAAAAATGAAAATTACCCAATGATTTACTCACCCTGAAGCCATGCTAGGTGTATATGACCTGATTCTTTCAGACGAATACAATCAGAGTTGTATTAAAAAATGTCTTTGCTTTTCCAAGCTTTATAATGGCAGTGAACGGGGGATCAAGATTTTGAAGCCCAAAAAAGTGCGTCCATCCATTATAAAAATGACTTCATGCAGCGCGGGGGATATTCATAAAACTTTATAAACCTTAATCTCCAGCTTACACTAACTGTCGTACATGTGTTCACGAGAGAGCGGATGACGTAGGACATAGGTGTAGCATAAGCTCTGGTGAGAATATGCTAGTCTCGCGAGAACCAAGTTTTGTTTACAGCTAAGGAAAACCAGTCTCCTCTTGGCTTATATGGAAATCCTCCAACATTTTCCTTTATAAATCCTCGTTTTGTACTTCTAATTTGTGACTGCTGTTTTGTTTTGCTTTCTCCTCTGCACATCTGCATTCGCCATGTGGAGTATGATGGATGAACGCACTTTTTTGGGCTTCAAAATCTCGACCACCATTCACTGCCATTATAAATCTTGGAAGAGCCAAGACATTTTTTTTAGTACAACTCCAATTGTATTCGTCTGAAAGAATAAAGTCATAAACCTAGGATGGCTTCAGGATGAGTAAATCTTTTTTGGGTGAACTATCCCGTTAAAGCCAATACATAATTTGAGATGTTTGGAAATGATCATGAGCCCATAAAGAAACTTTTTTCCAAAGCAAAAATTAAGCATAATAAAGCAACTATTAATTTGGTTTGACAGGCATTTACTGCACTGCGAGGTCTGATTTTGATGCTTTCTTGTTTCTGACCTTGCCATTCCATACATTTGATCCAGGGCTGGGTGCTGCATTAACACGGTCATCAGAATCAGCTAAGCCTCTTTAGGGATTTCAGCCATCTGGGAAGTCAATGACTAGCTCTAATGTACTGATCTGCCTGGGACAGTTCACATCTCTCTCCATCTTCCTGTGCTAATCCCAGGGATGGACTAGGAGTAAAACACGGCCCTGGATTTTCTCCCAAATAGGCCCACCATAACTACAAACAGCCACTACTATCTTACAATATTACAGCAATCAATGTATTGCATTTATGGCAAATAACATCACAAAACCCACGGTGACCCTGCAGAAAAAAAACAATAGAAACCATCACAGAAATTCTAATGGTTTCTACTACAAATGCCATTACAAACATTACACAAACCATCAACTTTTAATCATTAAAACCATTAAACAATGGTTTCCTGTGGTGTGTTTTGGGACATGTTCCATTAGGATTTAGTTGTTTTAACAATAATAATATTTAACAACAATAATAGGAAACCAATTACCAGTAGAGACCAATAGGGACCATTACAATTTTCAATAAAACCAATACAATTTCCATTATAACCAGTAAAACCATTACAAATTATATTGATGGTTTCTATTTTTTTTTTTTTTCAGCAAGGGATTGAAATAAATGTATTATTATATGAACTTAAATACTTGAAATCTACATAAAAAGAGCAGAAAGCAAAAATGTATATGACAAAATAATAAACATAAAATCTAGAAACCTGAAACTACATTCTTCACTTTGAGTATTCATGTGTGTGCGTGTGTGTGTGTGTGTGTGTGTGTGTGTGTGTGTGTGTGTGTGTGTGTGTGTGCGTGCGCGTGCGTTTTTGTGACAAATGAGGACATACATTTGTATAATGACATGGGTATGACATAGGTATTACAAGGAGAAGGTGACTTGACTTCACATGTCGCGCCTAAAAACGCGTGGAAAACGCTAGGCGCGCCGCTTTCTCCTTCCTTCCAAAGCGCTCTGTAGCTTGCGCTCCCGTGGCGTCTGCCGTTGCTAAGCAACCATGACCTGCGCTCTCCATGACGCCTCCGTTGGCGCTTGAAAAGTTTAAAAGTTTTCAACTTCTGCCGCGAGCATGTCTATGGTCGCGAGCAGCGCCAGTGAAGCGACGCAACGGACCCACAATTCAGTTCGGCAACGCTTGACGTCACTCCATTCAAAGTCAACGAGAGGCGTTGACGCCTGTAATAACTTTAGACCAACAACCGTGGGAAGTACAACAAACGTCTCTCTTTACTGCTTGCTTCTTATCATAGAACATCACATGCTTAACCTGCACTCAACAGCACAGCACACTGGGAAACCACTTTTCTTAAAGGCGAAGTACAACATTACATCCCTCCCTTTATTTTAGAAAAATAAAATAATAATAATATTAATTTACCCTGAGTATAAGCATGAGAGATGAAATACAACTGTAACTGAAAGTCTATTTTCTTTAAATGTTAACTTAAATTATGACTGAACAAGTAAACTAAATTCAGTATAGTAAATAGAAATTAGAATCTGGTATCTCGTCAGCTGGCTGTAACAAATTAGTCTTTGACTCAACTCAGTGTCTCTTCACGGTGTTCAGCTTTCGCCTCACTCTATATAATCCACCAGTCTTGGGGGTTTCTTTCTGTACTCTCTCTTAGGATATCTGCTCTCCATTTGTACAGGACGTTCAGGAGAATCTCGGGGACTCCTGTGCTCCTGAGGTTGGGCTATGTCATCAAAATCATCCATCTTATCATCAGTGGAGTTGGCGTGTGGAATTGATGTGCATTGTTTCAGAGGTTTTAGATGAGAGATGTTTCTGGTGGCAGTGTGTTTCCCTCTTTGAACTGTAATCATTGTACCTTTGGTTTTTGTGACTTTGTAAGGTTTCGGGTTGAAGGGCGTCACAAGTTTTCCCGTTTTCCTCTCACGAATGAGCACAGAATCACTCACATTGAGCTCGGAATGTGAAGCTTTCTTCCTGTTATCAGAATATTGTTTCATCTTTTCCTTTTTAGAGCTATCCGTTTGACGAAGTGTGTCATTAATCACTGGACTGTGCAAAGCTGGTAGTTTGATGTTGATGGGTCTGCCGAAAAGTAGTTCAGCCGGGGATGTCCCAGTAGTTTGATGAGGTGTTGCTCTATAATTTCTCAGAAATTTGTGAAGTTCTTGTTTCCATGATTTTCCTTCAACAGTGGCAGTTGATATTGCTTTCTTGAGGGTTCTCATGAATCTCTCAACCTCACCATTGGCTTGAGGCCAGTAGGGGGTGATCTTTCGATGGTGAATACCAAGGTGGGTTGTGAAGCTTGCAAGGTCTTGACTGGAGAACGGAGGGCCGTTGTCAGACTTCATTATTTTGGGAATGCCGGCTGTGGAGAATATTTTGTCCAATAATGGAATGACTGTATGTGCGGATGTTGATGGTGTTATCTCCACAAAGGCCAATCTGGAGTATTCATCCAGAACAACTAGAAGATAGTCGCCAGAGGGAAATGGACCACAAAAGTCCACAGAGACATTCTGCCATGGACCTTCAGGTAACTCGGACATCTGGAGCGGTTGATGTTTGTTGTAAGTAGTTGATGCTTGACAGGGAATGCAGGCTGATATGAGTTGTTCTGCCTGCTTGTCTATTCCAGGGAACCAGACCTTTTCTCTCAGCAGCTGTTTTGTTTTTACTAAACCCAGGTGGCCTTCATGTGCGAGATCAAGTGCTTTGTGCTGCAGGGCCCTTGGCATAACGATGCGGTGTCCTCTCAGAAGTATGCTCCTGTCATCCAGGACAGTAAGCTCCTCTCTGACATTGTAGAATGATTTCAGATCGGACAGGTCACGCTCTGTGGTGAAGTGATCATAAAGTCTGTGCCATTGACCAGTGTGGGCGATGTTGATGACGTGCTGAAAAAGGCAATCCTTTGCTGCTGCAGTCTTTACTTCCTCCAGTGTCATGGCTTTAGGGACTGCGTTAGTGGCAAGAAAGTTGATGTGCATTTCTGTGTCAACATCATGCGTGATGGAGGACTTGTGGAGTTGCTGTGGGTGGCAAGACATATAGTCAGCCGGATTTGTCTTCCCTGCTTTGTAGATGACCTTATACTTGTAAGGCTGGAGTCTGAGAGCCCATCTCTCAATTCATGCTGGCGGTTTTGATTTAGGGTTGTTAAAGATTAGCTCTAAAGGTTTGTGGTCTGTGATCATGTTGAATTCAGCACCATAAAGAAACAGATGGAAGTATTCACAGCTCCAGACAATAGCAAGAGCCTCTCTTTCCGTCTGAGAGTACCGCTGTTCAACTTGAGTCAAAGCCCTGCTTGCATAAGCAACAACATACGTGTGATTAGTGGTCTTCTCTCTCTGTGCCAAAATGGCACCAAGGCCAACAGGACTGGCATCGACAATTACATTGGTTTCTCTTTCAGGATAGAAGTAGCTCATCACAGGGGCTTTTACCAGTCTTTCTTTGAGGGTTCTCAGTGAGTCTTCTTGCTTTTTACTCCACAGCCATTCAGAGTCCTTTTTTGTGAGTTCCCTCAGAGGTTGTGTGAGTGAAGAGTAGTCAGGAATGAATCTTGCACTTTAATTGGCCATTCCTAGGAGGCTTCTTACCTCACTCTGGGTTTGTGGAGGTGGCATACAGGTGATTGCCTCAATTTTTGGGGGGTCAGGTGCGATGCCACAATTGGAGAATATGTATCCAAAGAACTCCAGGGATGTTTTGTGAAATTCACATTTGTCCTTGTTGATTGTCAGGTTGTTTTCATGCAATCGCTGAAAGACTGCTTCAAGAGATCGGTTGTGGGCATCTGCTGTGGTGCCATACACCAGAATGTCATCACTGAAATTTCTAACTCCAGGGATGCCCTGCAGGACTTGTTGGATGGTATGTGCCTCTCTCTGCATACAGCTTGGTTTGGCAAGCGCATGTCAACACAGATACGTATCTTCTCTGGATTATTGGGCTTAGGCATTGCTACAATGGGTGAGACCCATGGTGTTGGACCTTCCACTTTTTCTATGATGCCTTGATCCTCGAGGAGCTGCAGTTCTTTCTCCACCTTCTTTCGGATGTGGAAAGGGATGCGACAATGTGGCTGGATGACAGGTTTGACAGTGTCATCAATGTGTAGCTTTACTTGAATATTTTTCAATTTTCCAATGCCCTTTGTAATGTTTGGGTATTTTAGCATGAGCTGATCAGCGACAGAAAGGGTAGGCTGAAGTATGTCAGCAGAGTAAACAACGTGAATGAGTCCAAGTTCCGAGGCTGTTTTATGACTGAGTAGAGAGCCATGATTACCTTGAACCACATAGAATGTTGCTTCAGTGGTTCTTCCATGAGCTGACACATCAGTGGTTAATTTTCCCAGCAGTGGAAGAGGGTGTTGCTTGCCATACAGTAATATTTTCTTGTTTGTTGGTTCCAGTTTCGTCATCATTTTTACTCTGTCATGGGCATACTTGTCAAGAAGGTTGACCGTGGCTCCAGTGTCAATTAGCATGTCCAGAGGTTGTTGAGATATCCAGACTGTTGTTGTTGGTTGCTTGATGTGTAAAGGTGCCTGTGTTACATAGACATACTCATCATCTGTGCTTGAGGTTGCAGCTGACTCTAGGTCCCTTGCTGGGCTGTTTTCGTTTATCTGTATTGTTCTCACCTTATGTGTTAGATTTTGTCTTTGTTGTGGTTTTGCATGCAGTCTGTGGTCTTGTTCCATGCGTAGTTTGCTGAAACAACAACGTGCAAAATGATTTGGTTTGCCACAGGATTTGCATGACAGCCCTCTTGCTGGACATGCTGATTGTCCACCAGGATGTGGAAAAGTGCCACCACAGTTTCTGCATGTTGACTATTGTTTTTTTTGTACAGTTTTCTGTTGTTGGCTTTTACTTAACGTCTTTTTTTTAAAGTTTGACTTTGGTATTGCTGCAACTCGTTCGGTGCTACTGACTTGTGTGTTATTTTCAATGCCAGCTGCCTGTGTTTCTGACATTTTGAATGCTCTTGCTAGATCCAACAGTTGTTTCAATGTCAAACTGCTGTCCCTCAGTGCTCTCCTTCGTAGTCGTGATGATGAACAGGTAAGTATTATTTGAGATTTTATTTCTCTTTCTGGATTCGAGAATTCACAGGTTGTTGCAAGCTGTCTTAACCTGGTATGAAAGGCATCAATGGTCTCTCCTGTTTTTTGTTTAGCTTGCCTGAAGACATAGACTTCATACTCAACATTGACACTCGGGTTGAAGTATTCTGTCAGAACTTCTACAGCTTTGTCATAGTCATCACTGGCACCATTTTCTGGGATCGTTTCAAAAATGTCTTGCACTTGTTCACCTGCATAATACAGTAACATCGCTCTTTTTCTGGTTTTGTTGGTTACGCCAGCGGCTGTCAAGAATGTTTCAAATCTTAGTAGCCATTTTTTCCATTTTAGTGCGAGAGATCCTTGGTCTGTGTCGATATCAAATCTTGGAAAGTAAGGCAGTTCAGCAGCTGTGGCCATGATTTGTCATCAGACAGTAGTACACATTAGTGAAAGACGTTTGATTTGTTTAAGTATATAGGAGCATTTGCAAATTGTGTTAATTTGCATTTATAGTTCGCTGCTGAGTTGCATCCACTGTATTTGTAATATTTTCTTTCTTGTTTTACTCACAGGTTGAGTTCAGATACAGCGATTTTTTTCCCGTGCTGCGATTCCAAGCCTTTGCTGGGTCCGAGTGCCAGTCGAAGCAATTTTTATCGATGCCTTCTGCTTAAGTTCGTCTTTTCGCCGTGTTTATGGGTTTGTTCAAGTTGTATTGGCAGTTAATCACTCGTCGCCATTGTAATAACTTCAGACCAACAACCGTGGGAAGTACAAACGTCTCTCTTTACTGCTTGCTTCTTATCATAGAACATCACATGCTTAACCTGCACTCAACAGCACAGCACACTGGGAAACCACTTTTCTTAAAGGCGAAGTACAACATTACAACGCCGACGCCCCGTGTGAATGGGGGGCGTAAGGGGGTTCGTTATTTCAAATGTAAATGCACGGCAGGCACGCTCATAATGGAAGCGACGCGCACGCGGTGCGACGCGCTCGTTTTTCCCAGGCGCGTCCGTGCCGCATCTAGATAAAAACATTTCAACTTTTCAGAATGCCGCAAGCGCACCGCGGGTCATGTGACAAGAACCAACCAATCAGCTTCATCCTTTCCTGTAACAACATTGAAAGCTCAGCCAAGATGGTGAAACAGCTGATCATAGCTGTACAGGGATAGTCTTTTTTAAATAAATTTAGTAGCAGAGCTACTGTAAGCGATTTTTAGTGCTGGAAATCCATTTATCCTTTGCTGAAACTTCCGTGTCTTCATGGAGAGCGCAGGTCATGGTTGCTTAGCAACGGCAGATGCCACGGGAGCGCAAGCTACAGAGCGCTTTGGAAAGAAGGAGAAAGCTGCACGCCTAGCGTTTTCCACGCGTTTTTAGGCGCGACATGTGAACGGCCCCTTATGAGGATATTACCCCATGTCCCCATTTTTCAAAACGCTTATAAATCATACAGAGTGAGTTTTTTTTTGTTGAGAAAGTAAAAATGGGCAATAGCACATAGAGTTTGTACAGTATATAAACCATTACGCCTATGGGATGTCCCCACTTTTCACAAAAACAAATGTGTGTGTGTGTGTGTTAATCGGAGCAATCACCTTATAGGCTACTTCATTTACTCTATTTTCTACCTCAATATCTCTCAAGTGTAACCCATTGTAGAATCGCTGCTGTCTCTTTATGAATGGATGGAATATTCATTCCAGACAATGCGGAGTGATAAATAGCATTGGACGCTCAGACTAGGGTTGTCCTGGGATCTTACTATAGTGCTATAGGCCACATGCTGTGTATAGTGAGAGAGGCGGGCAAAAATAACCTGATGTAACTGTTTGCTTTTTTTCCTTTTTGCTTCTCCCAACAACTTTTATCTTCACGCTTTTTGCTTGCCATCATGAGCCCACTCTCCTTCGCGTCAGTTTCGGTTTATTATAAGCACAAATAGATTGTTGAAATTCACTCTGAAAGTCTAAAGTTGCTAGTAGTGATATTCCCATTTCACTTGACAATACCTCTTCAACTAAAGCAGATTAAAAGTTCACCAAATGAGAAAGAATGAGGACATGCATTGGAGATATGCAAGCATAACATGCTTTTTGAATCAAATGCGTTAATGAAACTTCAATAAAAGACAATCTTAATGACAGACTGAGCAAACATGTAATGGAAAACCACTTGGCATAAAAAGGCCATATTATTGGTTGCATGAAACTACTTACGGGTATAGCTGAAAATTGATAGGAAAATGATGAGAGACATTTCTGAAGCAAGATGACCATTGAATCTTTGGGTTAGAATGATGCAATTACATTCTGGGCAGGCAGTTACTATAGGTGATGGAATGGGAAGGCAATGGGCTTGGGTCATAATATTGATATGAGAGCATGGCTCCATAAATGAGATTTCTCTCTCTAGTCAGTCTATTACTGACAGACTCTCAGAAACTTCCTTGAGGGAAACTCCACTGCAAGAACTGTTTAAAATGTCAGTTATCATACTCATCAATCCCCAAATGAGAGGGAAATTATAACATAGGGACCAGATTAAATGAGCATTGCAGTTCGGATTGTTGACATGCAGTGCAGTATATGAGCAAAGAACATAAATAAATAAAAACTAGGAATACATTTGAAAACATGCCTCAAGTTAATATTAATAACCCTAAGGATCTATAAGCTACATGTCTTTCTGTGAAGCACCTTGTTAACTTTGCTAAAGCTGTAATGTGGAGAATAAAATATCAACAAACAACTTGAGAACATGAGTTAGACATTAAGTATACATGTGCGGTAGCGTCTTGTGCTTTGAAATAAGTCTGTTTTTTGTCTTTGTGTGTGTGTGTGTCATGGAGTATGTGCTGGTAAAAGCAGACTTGTCATATCCCTGTGGTATAAAACAGACATTATTGTTGCTTCTCTGCTCTCTTATACTTTTTTCTCTCACACACTGGAACAGAAGACTGACCAGCTTTCACACTGCAAGGAGAGAACAGCAGAAACACTGGAGGTGGGAAGGAGGCAGTATTGACATATGATGACTAAGTCGATAAGGTCAGTAAGTCTGTATTTATGCTGTCCGTTAAACTCCCATGAAATGGCTCAATGATCTCAGTTCTCTTTCCTGTGTTGACATCTTTCTGTTTGGGTTGGGTACAAATATTGATTTTGTGATTAATTACCACCAATTTAAACAATCTCGCAGTAATGTGGACAGCTATGTTGAGTTTAATAATTGACTTATTTTAGATATACACTACTGTTCAAAAGTTTGGGGTCAGTAAGATTTTGATTTTATTTTGGAGAGAAATTAATACTTTTAGTCAACAAAAACACATTCAATTATACCATTAATTTATAATGTAAATTATAATTTCTACTTCAAATAAATGCTGTTTTTTTAAAACATCTTCTAAGAATCCTGTTTTAAACATTAATAATAATAATAATAAAATTATTGAGCACCAAATCAGCATATTAGAATGATTTGTGGAGTATCACGTGACACTGAAGACTGTAGTAATGACTGCTGAAATTTCAGCTTTGCCATCACAGGAATTAATTCTATATTAAAATAGAACTGTTTTAAAATTTCACAATATTACAGTTTTTACTGTATTTTTTTAATCAAATAAATGCAGCCTGTGTGAAAAACAGACTTATTTGAAAAACAATAAAACATCTTAATAACCTCCAACTTCCAAATGGTAGTATATACATTTTTCATATTTTAAAAAAATAAAAATGTTATTATCATTATTTTGAAAGAAAGGTTTTTTTTTAATGAAGATTTTTGTGATTTATTAAATAAAAAGTCCTTGCATATCTTACAACATTAGCTGACTACTGAATCAGAATTGAATAAAATGTAAACGTTTTCAGAGCCTGTTGAATTGGAATCGAATTGGAAAAGCTGTATTATTACCAAGCCTTAGATCCAAATATCTAACTGGCATTGATAGAAGAAAAAAAAACACTCTAGATAAACTGTTGATTGCTATAGCTTCTACTACATTCAAACAATATATTAACAAAAAAAAATCAAATCAAATCACTGTTTTCCACACAGAAAGATGCCTCTGAAAGAATAACAATTTCATAACCAAATCATGCATGAACACAAGGTAAAGAAGAAGAGGCTGACCTGAGCGCCGCTGTGCTTCCGCTCCGGTGAACACACGTCACCTGCCGGGTCTGGTAGCCCATCTGCAGGTCCCAGAACTTCAACCCCTGGCGGTTTTGACGATTCCTCGTCCTCTTCTTTTTGATGAGCTCTCGGGTTTCAGTGTCCCTCATCCTTCCCTTCACCCTGACCCTGTCCTTCACACGTTCTCCTTTGTTTTGCTTCACCTCTTTTTTCTCTTTGTTCTTGCGACGCTTGCCCTGGCGTTCCTGTCTGGCCTGCCGATCTCGCTTTGCTTTCCGTTCAGGTTTGGGTTCTCTGGCTTCTCGGGTCTGTCGTATAGGCGAAGCCATGCAGGGGCCCCAAGGTCCCACCCTCAGGCTGTGCAGGCTTTCCTCACCCTCGCAGGGGCCTGGTTGGCAGGTGTGGAACTCTGTGAGGTTGGGGCAAGCCGAACCGCCAAAAAGGGGCGGGGCTAGAACCCATCGCAAGCGGTTCTGCAGTCCCATCCCACAACTCTTAGAGCAGGACGTCCATGGGGAGAATTCGGACACCACGCAGTCGCGTGGGCACGGGATAAGGCAAGCCTGCTCTAACCGTGGCTTGGGCTCAAAGTACTCGCAGATGGCATCTTCTGCAGGAACGCCATCCGATTTGTGCACGCAGCCCACTTCCCGTGTCTGGATGCCCTCTTCGCCCCGAGTGCACACCACTGGCCTTGGCATGCCTGCACTGCGCATAGACACCGGCACGCACTGGTTCCAGGCCCCTAGCTGCCAGTCGTACAGCTCTTTGTGCCAATCGCACACCCGGAAGCAGCTCTGTTGGTTGCTGGGTCGCTCCGACTGCTGGCAGTTGGTGTGTAACGTGGTCCAGCCCTCGGAATGGGCACACCATACTGCTCGGCTTTGACTTCCTCCCGGACCACACTCGCTGCCCATGCACCTACCCCATGGCCCTAAAAGAGATATGGAGACAAAAGAAACAACTTTACAATTCAGTAAAAGCCTCATGAACAGATGTCAGTCTTGATTTGCGCTCATGTTCAATATCCTGATCGCATCCGGTTTCACTTCCTGTACAGGTCATAATTAATGTCTGCAGCCTACATGCACTTAAGACTTTAAATAAGAGTTAAAAACAGGACATGAGCAGCCAGGAGGAGTCAAATGCCCATTGTCTCAATCAATATTCCTGTATTCCCAGGGATTCCATAATTCAAAACCCTCTAGGGAGGTGTGGTAGTGAAGACAAGCTGATTTTACTGATGGATTTCACAGTGTGCCAGGCATCTTTGTGGAGAGGGTCACAGAGTACAGGGAGAAGAAAGAAAGAGGCCGTCATGTTGTTTTAAAAATTGGTGCTTCCCACACATGCTGGTTTTGACATGACAAAAATAAATAAAAGCGCAAAAGCCCATGAATATTAATTAAAATATTCACTCTCACGGACCTTTTCCTGGACTGTGCCCAGCTGGTGGAATGACCTCCCGATCTCAATTCGAACAGCTGAGTCTTTAGCCATTTTCAAAAAACATCTAAAGACACATCTTTTTCGCCAACACCTGACTAACTAATACTAACTTACCTATTCTATTTAAAAAAAAAAAAAAAAAAAAAAAAAAAAAAAAAAAATCCTAGCTACGTGTACTGTGCTAGACTAACTGAGACTTGTCATGACACTTGTATACTGTTGCTCTCTCGATGTTCTGATTGCTTCTATTGTTCTCCTCATTTGTACGTCGCTTTGGATAAAAGCGTCTGCTAAATGATTAAATGTAAATGTAAATGTAAATTAGATTAAGCTGAAATTCTATTTAATGATGTTTCATTAAATATTGCTATGTTCATAAAAGTAAAAATACTTAATTATATATAATTTAATATTAAAAAGAAGAAAAAATAAATGTGATGTATTGATCAGGATATCTGTTATCTTAAATGAGTATCAAAGCAAATCAAAACAAGTTTAAACAAGAACCTTTAGGAGTAAAACAGTTTGGGGCAGTACCCTTAAACTCTGTACCTTATCTACCCCTAAAAGGTACAATATTATTATCTAGAGTAGTAATACAGTTACAAATTACAAAAAGTCCCACAAAAATGATCCATTCCCAGAAAGGCCAAAAATAATTAAAATTATATTTTCAATAGAACATTGAGTTTTGCACAGTTACTTGAGGGACCAATTCAAGCACTCAAGTGCATATGAAATTGTGACATATTTAATTTGATAACTTACTACATAAAATCTGACTTCCAACATCTGCCACTGTCAGTCCCCGAGACTTTGTTGGACAGAGGATAGACACATGAATCAGCAGCTCACTATTAATAGGATAGTTAATCTAAAAATTAACATTCTGTCATAATTTACGCACCCTCAAGTTGTTCCAAACCTGTATGCATGTTCTGAAACATGTTTTAACTGTATTGTCCATACAATGAAAGACAGTGGGGTCCAGTGTTGTTTTGGACAAAGAAAGGAGTAAGAAGAAAGAAAGTCAAGGAGATTTTGAATGAGAGTAAAAAATGTCAGAATTTTCACTTCTGGGCGATCTATCCTTTATGAATCATTGGTCTAGTAGTACTACTTTTGTTTGTTTCATAAGGATGGGTTATTCTAAGCTAAAGTAACACCCTTAAACTGCCATTTCCTCTGCATCTTCCAATTTTTCAGTCTCTACAGAGCACTAGAGACATAAGCACACAGTCTAAAACAGTAAATCAAAGCGAGCTGACAGATGAACTGAAATTCAGCTTGACTATTTACTGAGGTCATGAAGGAAAAAACATTTTATACCAAGAGATGAAGTGTTATATTGCATATCTATTCTCATATTTCTCATTCTCATATGATGTTCCATAACCATCACCTGAGGTCATTTCATTTGATTGCGAGGCACGGCATTGATCTTCTCGAAAGAATCTTCTCTCTCTGACTACAGTGGTTCATTGTGTTCTCTGGTACCTGTTTTATAAAGTGCCTGGGCCAAGGGGTGATTTATATCATAGAAATGAAGGCCATTTGAAGACCTACTTTATGACTCCACTCGATAAGGACGAGACAGGCCGATGTAAATGTCAACGGAAGAAGCAGCGGGCTAAATAAGCCAACAGCTGCAACCACAAGGTCCAGGTCAATACAAATCGATACCGACCACAAGAAACTGCGTCGGATACAACAGACAGAGCCACCACAAACCAAATGACCTCAAACACCGGAAAAATATATTCATATGCTCCATGCACTCACATGTAGTCTTTTTTCCCCAATACAACATTCTGATTTAATAAAAAAACTAGCGGTGAGTAATTTCTGACTTATTCCACAAGCAGTTTGTCACACGGTTAGCCACTGTAAACACTGTATTTTTTTTAATGGGGAAATCAAGAGCAATTTTATTTTGAGAGCAAGAAGGAAGATTAAAATTCCACACAAGTGAACATGTCTGCATTAAACACTCAAAACATAACCTTGTGGGTTAAGTACAAGTTAAACTCAATCAATAGTATTTGTGGCACTGTTAATTACCCCAAACATTAATTCCCACATGTCCCTCCTTTTCTTAAAAAACATAAATCTGAGTATGTGTGTGTATGTTTGTGTTTTAGTGTGAGAGAAAAAAATAGTATTCTCATAATTTCAATACGATTTTACAACTTTGTTGCCATGACATTGATGCACTCTAAAACAAGACTGTAAAATTATAACTGTAAAACAGTTACACAGCTCAGATATAATTTTTATATAAAAATTATTATTTTAAAAGTTATTTTATTAAAATATAATCTTCATAGTTCTGCTTTTAAATCCTCCAAAACTTGGCCCCTCTTCACTTCTATTATAAGTGCATCACTGTAACCCAGTTTAAAAAAAAAAGAAAATTGAAAAAAAAAAGTTGAAATTCTTTCTCTTCTTCTTTTACATCAAGCCACAAATACTGTTGTACTGAATCTGGAATATTCTTTAACTAGAGCTCTATCTCACAGACAACTGCATGTGTTTGTAGAGGAAGCATAATGGAGCGCCCCAGAGAGAGCCAGCAAGAGCTTCTTCATTCACAACGCCTGCAGCTGCAGGTGCTCAGAATAATTTATGAGTATGTCACAGGGTGATGTGGTCATCTACAGGCCAGGGGACACCAGGGAGACGACAGCAAAACACTATGCAGGACTGGGCGGCACATCACAGGACAGACATGCCCACAAATTTTAGAAAGGACGGAAGATAGCAAATTAATTTCCATCCATAAAGGTCACCGTAGTTGTGGTATATTAAATGAAAAGAGATGGAAAAGGCAGGGATGTGGGAATAAGTAAGGGAAAAGAAGATGGCAGAAGACGGATAAAAGAAGGAGAAGGAGAGGTTTATGGTAGATAAGACTTCTTTGTTTGTAGGCCGTTGCTCCAGCTGTTAGATATACAGCCGCAGGGCATCAGTAAAAGAGCTCATCAAATTCCCTGTCTGCTCATCCACCTGCCACTCACTGATTTTTATTATCTCCTATCACACAAACATGGCCCAAATATACACACATATGGTATAAGAACTGGCCGTTAACAGATGTAAACATGGTTTTTGATGTAATCGGACGGACTGACGGAGTCAGTAATTCAGTAATTCACTCAGAAAGAAATGTTTCATTCGTGTATGAATCTGTGTTTTTGATCGAATCAGTTGAGTGAATGATTCAGTTTGATGAATGATGAAACAGTTTAAGAAAAAAAGAATGATTGAAATAATGATTTAGTGACTCACTAATGAAAAACTGTCAACATGACTGGTGTACTGATGGGTAGAGTACCCAAAAACTGTACTCAAGTAAATGTAAAAGTACTTGTAGAAATATTTACTCAAGTAAAAGTAATAGTCTGAATAGTTACTTGAGTAAGAGTAAAAACGTATCAGATAAAAAAAACACTCAAGTTAGTTACTGGTTACTTTGGATCATATACTGAATATAATCTATTTTTATTTAGATATTTAGATAAAATTTATATATATACATACATACTGCCTTCAAAAGATCTTTAATGTTTTTTTAATGTAATTTATTTTAGAGATGCAAATCAGAATTTTTATCAGCCTTTACGCCAGTCTTCAGTAGGGTTGGGTACCGAACTCGGTACTTTTAAGGGTACCGACCGAATTGCGTCGGTACTACCGAATATCGATTCACATTAAATCATTCGGTACCAAATTTCGGTACTTGAGAACGCATTTGGGCGCATACGAGAGAGAGAGAGAGAGAGAGAGAGAGAGAGAGAGAGAGACCCTGTGACATGATGTCACCCCTGCAACTCTTTAAAACACAACACACAGGGCAGATGGAAATGTTCTGAAGTGTGCTTGCATTTCTAGGGTCATATGGTTTCTGCGAAAACACGGACAGGACAGCGGAGTCCATTCATAAAAACTGAATTTACTCTATAGCGCGGAATGCCACAGAATTAGTCCATTTTTGAATGAATAAAAGAAGGTCTGTCACTTAATTCGAATCGCGATATGAACTAGTGAGTGAATATTAAAACGCAAAAAGACGGTTTAAATATGAATCCTGCATGTTCCGTTAGCCTCGTTATGTTTGAATGGCGGAGATGCGGTTTTGTTAACTACACAAATACTGAAGCACACGTGAACTCGCTGTGATTTTCGTCTCACTACATGAACTTACAGGCTGTGAGAGTCACTTCATGAGAATTTTACCATTTCATTTGAGAAAAATAGCATCATATCATACTGTATACACACAGAAACTTCACGGCAACCTGTCAAAATAAAAGTGTGGTTTAACATGTAAGAGAAATATATTACTCTTGTATTATTTTGTACAGTATAATGTGCGGCTTTATATATTCAGTTTACTGTCAAATTTAAATAAAACAATTAAATGATAAAAATAATTATTACAACCACATTAATGACTTAATTGTAGAAAAAAAATACAATTATTATTAAAACTTTTTTAAAGGAATATTCACACAATTTTTCTACCATGTATTAATTTTAACATTAAACCTCTGTTTGTTTGCAAAAAAATAAAAGGGTTTCATTTTCATATAAATAAATAAATGTTTCATGCCTTCATTTGATTATCAGAAAAAATAAAACAATAATTTCTGGAAGAATAAAAAGAAAGAAAATTGTAGGGCCCTATTGTTCAAAATGTTGAAATTGAGAGTTTTGGACTTCACTGAAATAAATGTTTTTGTTATTACACAGAGAGTAAATTACCGAAAAAAGGTACCGTTGGGTACCGGTAGTTTCACTACTGGTTATATACTCTCTATATAATTGTGTATGTGACAAATAAAAATAATCTTAATCTTACCGAATTTCAGGTACCGATACCGGTACCGTACCAGTTCAGATGTGAACGGTACCCAACCCTAGTGTCACATAATCCTTCAGAAATCATTCCAATATGTTGATTTATTATCAATGCTGTTCTTTTTAGCTTTCTATTCATAAAAGAATCCTGAACAAAATGTCACATGTTCCAAAAAATATTAAACAGCAAAACTGTTCCCTGTTGAAAGAAAACAGGTTAGGTATGTTTTGAAGCATGGGATGCTGGTTTGAGCTGGTTTAAGCTGATCATGTGCTGGTCTTAAACTGGTCAGTTTAAGACCAGCACATGACCAGCTTAAACCAGCATCCCATGCTTCAAAACATACCTAACCAGCATATGCTGTTTTTTTCAACAACACTGGTAATAAATCAATATATTAGAATGATTTCTGAAGGATCATATGACTCTGAAAACTAGAGTAACAGCTGATAAATATTCTGATTTGCATCACTGAATTAAATTATATTTTAAAGTATATTAATTATGCATTTTATATGTATATATGTAACTTATATAACCTTTGACACGGAGAATAGTGAAAACTCCTCACGACCGCTACCGAACATAACGAAACAAATGCACATTGACAGATCTTCTTCCGTCTGTTCTGCAAAATATAAACAAATGTAGCCTTTATTTCTGCAAGCGTAAATATTGTGAAAATATCAATATTAATTGTGTCTAGGCAAAGGCATTCCTCCTGGAACTAACGCGGGTTTGGCGGGTGTTCATTTCATACTCTGTGACAGTTTATTTAATGAATACATTGTATTTAATGTATAAGGTAGCCTACATGTACAACAAACTGGTAATGTCATAGTGGAATAATATAGATCTGCATAGCTAGCAAACAATAGCTTTTGAAGATTTGCTTTCAACTGACTGTAGATCCAAAGCCACGTCTTCAACGCTCTTGATGTTACAACTCTGAGTGAGAGAACCACTTCAGACGACTCATATATACATATATATATATATATATATATATATATATATATATACACAGGTGCTGGTCATATAATTAGAATATCATCAAAAAGTTGATTTATTTCACTAATTCCATTCAAAAAGTGAAACTTGTATAATGTATACATTCATTCCACACAGACTGATATATTTCAAGTGTTTATTTCTTTTAATTTTGATGATTATAAGTGACAACTAATGAAAACCCCAAATTCAGTATCTCAGAAAATTAGAATATTGTGAAAAGGTTCAATATTGAAGACACCTGGTGCCACACTCTAATCAGCTAATTAACTCAAGACACCTGCAAAGGCCTTTAAATGGTCTCTCAGTCTAGTTCTGTAGGCTACACAATCATGGGGAAGACTGCTGACTTGACAGTTGTCCAAAAGACGACCATTGACACCTTGCACAAGGAGGGCAAGACACAAAAGGTCATTGCAAAAGAGGCTGGTTGTTCACAAAGCTCTGTGTCCAAGCTCATTAATAGAGAGGCGAAGGGAAGGAAAAGATGTGGTAGAAAAAAGTGTACAAGCAATAGGGATAACTGCACCCTGGAGAGGATTGTGAAACAAAACCCATTCAAAAATGTGGGGGAGATTCACAAAGAGTGGACTGCAGCTGGAGTCAGTGCTTCAAGAACCACTACGCACAGACGTATGCAAGACATGGGTTTCAGGGTCCATGTCAAGCCACTCTTGAACAACAGACAGCGTCAGAAGCATCTAGCATGGGCTAAAGACAAAAAGGACTGGACTGCTGCTGAGTGGTCCAAAGTTATGTTCTCTGATGAAAGTAAATTTTGCATTTCCTTTGGAAATCAGGGTCCCAGAGTCTGGAGGAAGAGAGGAGAGGCACATAATCCACGTTGCTTGAGGTCCAGTGTAAAGTTTCCACAGTCAGTGATGGTTTGGGGTGCCATGTCATCTGCTGGTGTTGGTCCACTGTGTTTTCTGAGGTCCAAGGTCAACACAGCCGTATACCAGGAAGTTTTAGAGCACTTCATGCTTCCTGCTGCTGACCAACTTTATGGAGAAGCAGATTTCATTTTCCAACAGGACTTGGCACCTGCACACAGTGCCAAAGCTACCAGTACCTGGTTTAAGGACCATGGTATCCCCGTACTTAATTGGCCAGCAAACTCGCCCGACCATAACCCCATAGAAAATCTATGGGGTATTGTGAAGAGGAAGATGCGATATGCCAGACCCAACAATGCAGAAGAGCTAAAGGCCACTATCAGAGCAACCTGGGCTCTCATAACACCTGAGCAGTGCCACAGACTGATCGACTCCATGCCACGCCGCATTGCTGCAGTAATTCAGGCAAAAGGAGCCCCAACTAAGTATTGAGTGCTGTACATGCTCATACTTTTCATGTTCATACTTTTCAGTTGGCCAAGATTTCTAAAAATCCTTTCTTTGTATTGGTCTTAAGTAATATTCTAATTTTCTGAGATACTGAATTTGGGGTTTTCATTAGTTGTCAGTTATAATCATCAAAATTAAAAGAAATAAACACTTGAAATATATCAGTCTGTGTGGAATGGATGTATACATTATACAAGTTTCACTTTTTGAATGGAATTAGTGAAATAAATCAACTTTATATTCTAATTATATGACCAGCACCTGTATGGTAGCCGAAAACAGGATAGATAATGACCTATCAACCAGTCATCATCAAAAAAATAAAAATAACTGGTCTTTTTTTATATATATATAATAATGATGGAATGACTGTACATCAATTGCAAAACAGTTATGGAACTCTTGATATGATAAATCAAAGGAAGCTTTTTCAAAGCAATTACATTTAGCTCAAAAATTCTCCCATGAGTACAAGAAATCCATTATACAATTAATTTAGTTTTTCATTTTTAATCAAACACAAATTCTCAAAGGCCTTCATTATTTCAGGGAAGAGAAGCAAGTGATTGTTGAAGGTTATGAGACGTGTTTTTCACAGATATGATTAGGTACAGTAGTCAGCTTTAACTGTCTGAGGATGAGAAGACTGAGAAGAATAGAAGAAAGAGAGATGGAGGGAGGGTGAATGCTCGTATGTAAAATAATTTCTCTTTTGCATCCTCTCCCCATCCCCAATTTGGTATTTTCTGTGGTGCCAGGTGGACCAGCTAAACCTGGCATTTACCAGGGAAATGTAAAACAGCGTGAAATGTTGCTCCATACCAGCTTGGCTGGATACAGAGGCTTTAGAAAATGGGAGCATGCTGGGCAGACGCTCGGCATTCATGCGCTCCAGACACTCACATGATGAAGAACTAGGAAAAGCCCAGGATAAGGTCACACGTTTCAACCAATGACTATTGTTTAGATCAGCACGATTACAAAGTTAAAATGTTATTCCATTAAATTGCATGATATTTGCTGTCAAAGGGGAAAAAAATATATAATTCTCTGCATTCTTTATCAGACTCAGTCTCAGGCAGCGGTGAGAATCCCGGTCGAATGAGGACAGTCGGGTTTTATCTGCTATCCACAGAGAAATATTGAAGTTGTGCTGATAACTAATAATATCATGAACAGCTCACACTCTCACCTACACATTTAATATCAAGACATCTGCTACACCCGAGACAACCATATAGGAGTCATAAAATCGTTTATCCCTTTTTCTTATTCGTGTCGAATCTCTTTTTGATCACAGTAGACACACTAAGCCTTTTCCAAAGCTTGCTGCTGAGTCTATAGGCCACAAATCCCTTTACACAGACTTCTGGATTTGCATGTATTCCTTTTCCTGGTTGAATGATAGCTGGCTATAGAGCATTTTCTTATGTTGTAGAGTGATACAATGTTAGTCCCAAGGATGTCCATAATTTTTGCTAACAATGTGATTTTATTGCTCAGAAGTTGCTCTTTGTTATCTCAGGAGAATTATTAGTTCTCACTGTTGTTTCTTGTATAGGCCTCAGTTTTGTCCCACATTTGTCCTAAAATTCCTTAGAAAAAAATAAATAAATAAACATACACAAATCCAATCATTTTTACAGATAGTAAGAGTATAGAGCTATAAAACATCTGGTAACTAACTTTATTCAAAAATATATACCATCTGACTACATTAAGTTGCACCATGAAAAAAAACCTTTTGATTTCTAGCATTATCTTGGCAAACCTGAGCACAGAGAGAGACTTTGTTGACATCTCTTCTGAAACTCTAGATTAATAGAATCTTTTTCTAAAGAGGAAGTCCAAAAATTTGGATGACTCAAGCAAAAATCCAAATCATTACTGTATGGGACATATCTCATCTGTGATTTTCTATCCTACAGGGACGTTCATAGACTTTTCCATCTTCAGTTGTCGAAATCAAAATGCTCATTGCTTTATCTGTCTGCTTTTATCTGTTCACTTATTGCGAAACAAAATGCTTTACAACCAAACCCAAAAAAAGCTCAAACATGACAAAACATTTACTTTATGAAAAGGAATATTCATTCAATAAATGATGCAAGCTCTTAAGTGTTTGTGTATCTGTAGCTGTCCTGTTCAAGGACGTACCTGTCAAAATGAGTAACTATTCTCAGTTCAGAGCGCACTGAGCTCGGTCAAGCTCTCCCACACTTTGGAGAGGGAAAAGTGTTTAAAAAGCTGAACTATTGATAAAACTAAATCTTGAATTTAACCCCTTAACTGTCACCCCCATTTTTGAAAATTCACGAGAAAGTGCAGTATCCAAACTTAAATTATTATAATTCATGAACGCTTTTGAATACAGACCTAAGGTTGGTCTCTTTTTAAAGAAGACAATTAGCAGATTATTACAGAAGTGAAATAATTTAATAAAATTAAAGTATTAAAAAGTTATAGAAGTTTAAATTTACTGTAAAGAAAATGTATTATACTATTTTTATTATATTTTATATAAAATAAATATTTAAAAAAAATAGTTAAAAATCCAAAATTGCTATAAAATGAAAGCCATATGTCTACATAAGTTGTGTTCCAAATTTGAAGTTGATATAAAAAAAATTGAGGTTCATATGCAATTTTGTTTAGGCGTTATACCAAAAACAGCCACCGGGTGCCATTGAAACGCCATTGAATTATTTTTTTTTTGCATTTCTGTCACAAATCTATCAATTTCTCTCTCAATATTACATCTATAACAAAATAACCACCAAATATGGAATCTTGAGACTCAGACCTTTCCAACGATATGTATTTGGTCAAGATTATAAAAAGTTTTGATTCTAAAAGACCGTAATACATTTTGTAATATGACACCGCCGCTAAGGGGGAGGAGACCGCCAAAACATTTTGAAGTACCATTTCTATGGTAACGCAATGTCCGATTTCAAAATGGTTTTCACAGGATGAATTTTGAGATTTTAAGCTTTCAAATGGTATATAACTTATGATGATTGCTAAAACATGTGATGGGGAAAAAGGCAAGGATATAAAGACGTTTTGTGACAAAGGTCAGAACTCCCGTTATGATGTTGATTTATCATAGACGCTTGGTGCACTCTTGTCATAAATGAATCTATTACTGTTCCTACATAATTTGTAACAACAAAAAATGGTAATATATCTATTTAGGAGACTTAGACCTTTCCAATGATGTATAGTTTGTCATGATTACATTAGGATTTAAGTGTAATATAGTGAAGTAAACTTAGGCGTCCCGTATACGGGACGGTGACAGTTAAGGAGTTAAGCTCTACTTCATGGGAAATAAGAGAGAAGAGGTGAGATGTATGATGTCTATACAAAAACCATTATTCTGAGGCTATTCAGTTTAAAGTAAAAGTAAGAGAAGCGATACTATGAATCTACTCTCATTTCACTGCTGGTTATACAGTCTCTGTATAGTCGTGTATGTGACAAATAAAACTTGAAACTTGAAACTAAAATGACTCATGTATCTTTCATAAAAGTTCACTGAGCGGTAGGTGCTTTGCTATTAGTAAGAGACATTACACGCTTCATTTAGGATGTTGTGAAAGTGCATAGAGCCTGTGAAGGACCATGAATGGATGCCAAACTGTTGTGAATATGCTCTTTTCAGCATCATCAACTGCACTGTGGGGAAGGGGTGAAAATGACTTTGAAGCATCTCATAATCATTTCTAAGGCCATTGCTGTTTATAATTTGACTTTAGATGTTTTAAAAGATTGAATCTAACACTTAACAATGTGTGACAAATCCTACTTGATACATTAATGGTTATTGGTTGATGTTATGTCAGTCATTCTGGCAAACTCATGACCTTCATGTGAAACACAAAAGGAGAATTTCTGACGAATGTTCACACTGCTCTTTTTCATGCAAATATAACAAATGGGACCTGATGCTTTCAAGCTTCAAATATGACAAACTCAGCATTACAGTAGATCATTTTGTGTTTCAGCTTATTCAGGATTGAATCGACATAAGGAATATATTTTTGAGTGAACTGTCCCTTTAATTCAGACTTTGACCTGTGCTGTTGTTTCTTTGAACCCCAGTGAACTACATCCACATGCACACACACACATGCAGTACACTCTTAACTCACCAAAACATATTTTCGCTCTGTTCTAAGGGTCAGTAATAACAGGCCAACTCGAAAAAGCTGAATCATTATTAGTAAATGGGTTTGAGCTTCACAATATCAAGAACTCCCATAAATCAATGTAATCAGCTAGAAAATAATACAATAGCTGAATTGTGTGTGTGTGTGTCTGAAGGGTTGCATGAGTGGATCTGAGCAGTGTATTTGGCCGCTGGAAAATGTGCCCACTTCACTCAGAGAGCAAGAGGCATGATGGGATTCCTACCCCCTGCTGAATGCCATCTAACACACAGACAGCCACACATTTATCACTCACCACTGAGCGTGTATGCAAGTGGCAAGGAAAGATTGTGTCCATATAACCTCACACAGAGAGGAGGTACGACCACCTGCTTGAGCTGTCAGTGAACGGCTACCTTTCACATCATGACATATATTTATATTATATATATTATATTATATTATATTTAGTCATTTAGCAGACGCTTTTATCCAAAGCGACTTACAAATGAGGACAACAGAAGCAATCAATTGTAGTATTAAAACAACTAAAAACAGATCCAAAACTAAAAGCTAAAACTTTATAAATACTACATATACACATTTTAAAATAAAGAAATTACATAAAAAAAGACAAATGCATACAACAAAATTTCAAACCTTAACATTTAAATGAAAAACAAAAAAATAAAGCTAAAAACAATTCAAAATATTAAAGAAAAAAGGTATAAGAGTATAATAATGATTCTAACATAGCACTAAGCCAAATACCAAAAAACAACTACATATGTGTATGTACAACCACACACACATATCCATACACATTTATAAATTCAATATATATATTGTTTAATTTCCATTTAGTTTGTTGAAGTATTAAAATAGCTCAAATTAAATAAAAAGTAAAACTTAATAAAAGACCTATTCAGACATAATAAATTCAGACATAATTTAACTAATTAAAATAGATAACAAATACAAATCAAACTACATTAGTTTATCAGTAATACTAAAAACAAAACACTGAGCCAAACACACATGCTAAAAAACAACAACTTACTTACACATAGTAAGAAATGGTTATAAAAACTGAAACAGAAGTGAAACAAGTAGTAGGAAAGGATACTTATTGACATGTTACATGAAGAATAGAGGTGCATAAAATAAAGTTCTATAGTCTCAGAAATTTAGATGATAGAGACCTTAAAAATCGAAAATTGAACTGCTATATTGGTCTAGTTAAAAATACTGATTTAGTGATTACATGTGAGATTACACATTTTTAAGTTATACTGTATTTCAACATACTCTCTGAAGTTCCATCATTTTTGTGTGCTATAACTAATAGTAAAGAGGAAGAGATTCAATAATACAGCAATCTGTCATGCAACATTAAAGATGGTCAAAACAACATTTATTATTGCATTTGGAAAAATATTCTACTATTGCATTTGGAAACAAAGATTAAGTTCTCAAGGTGAATGCATACCTTGACTCTAGGGGTCGAACAACTACAAAATCAAGTCAAAAATCTTGGAGTGATTCTGGAGACAAACCTTAGTTTTAGTAGTCATGTCAAAGCAGTAACTAAATCAGCATACTATCACCTCAAAAACATTGCAAGAATTAGATGTTTTGTTTCCAGTCAAGACTCGGAGAAACATGTTCATGCCTTTATCACCAGCAGGGTGGATTATTGTAATGGTCTCCTCACCGGCCTTCCAAAGAAGACCATTAGACAGCTGTAGCTCATCCAGAACGCTGCTGCCAGGATTCTGACTAGAACCAGAAAATCTGAGCATATCACACCAGTCCTCACGTCTTTACACTGGCTTCCAGTTACATTTAGGATTGATTTTAAAGTACTTTTACTCGTTAATAAATCACTCAATGGCCTAGGACCTAAATACATTGCAGATATGACGCATGTGCATACATTTTTTCTTCTGAACTAATTTCATTTCATGGTATATCTAGGTCCCAATTTTTAGTGAATGTATGAAGTCAGTTCTCACAGGATCGTTATGGACATGATCCATTAACATCTGACAACAAGAAAGTGTTCAAATATTTGTTTTCTCTTCATTCTGAACAGTGTATCTGTATTGGTTTATCATTTTATGATAGAAAAAAAGGTATTGCTATGTTTTGCAATGAAAGTAGCCTTGCAATGAACCTCTTGGTCTCATAGTTTGTAATTTAATTATATTCATTGCCATTGTAATGTGTGGCTTAAGTATCTAAATATTTTATGAGGCCACTTTGGAATAAGTGAAAATTATAACCTCCACCAAACACGCTCATAAACCGATGCAAACAAGAGTCTCAGAGCTCTCAATACAAATCCCTAGCCATATCAGCTGAGTTACACTTTGTTATTCTACAATAACACACAGCCTCAGGAGATCTGTGTTTTACTGTGAAATGAGCCCCGTCTCTCTCCAGCCATGAGTCAGCCAGAGGCAGCTGAGACACACAACTGACACCAGATCAGTCCGGCCCGGGTGGAGGTCTGTGTCCGTCAGCTGTAGGGAACTGGCTACATCCTCCCTTTGTTCCTGACAGAACAGTAGCATTCTGTACTGTGAACTCACAATAGAGAAGCACCTAAAGCTGGACGGGTGTGACGACGTGCCTGGTTAGAGCTTCAGCTGCCCACACACAAAAATACAGCATGGTACAAAGGATCCTTTTTGGCTCTTCTATCCAAACACACCCACAGACAAACTCAAAGCTGCAAAACATCATTGTATTCATCAGTATGTTTTTGTTGTCGTTTTCTGTATAGCATATAAATAGCCCTAACAAGATAGATGAAGTTCATTTTTAGAGGCCATTGGAAAACGGATTCATTTTTATGTCATTCGAATAAATGAATATCAACTTTTTGCAAAGCTGATGATTAAAAAAGATTCAAAAGCCTGTTTCTTCCTTAGTTAAGTTAAAAAATAAGTCACAATGAGAAACTTTCATATAATAATGTCTTATCACAATAAAGAGAAACTTTCACAATAATAAGAAACTTATGTAATAATGGCTTAACGTTTCACAATACTAAACTTTTACATACAGTAGACTTAAAATCTTATAATAAACTCACATAATGACTTAACATCTCATGATAATGAAATAATGACTTACTGTAACAACTCGTGATATTGAGAAACGTTCTGATAATAATAAACTCTCTAAATGATAAACTTGGTCATTATGATAACGTTTCTCATTATTATGAGATTTTTTGGGTAACACTTTACAATAAGTTATTAGTTAACTACATTTGTTAACATGAACTAAAATGAACAATACTTCTACAGCATTTATTAATCTTAGTTAATGTTAATTTCAGCATTTACTAATGCATTATTAAAATCACAAGATGTGTTTGTTGACATTAGTCAATGCACTGTGAACTAACATGAACAAACAATGAACGACTGTATTTTTATTAACTATCATTAAAAGAGATTAATAAATAGTGTAATAAATGTAATGTTCATTGTTTGTTCATGTTAGTTAATACATTAACTAATGTTAACAAATGACACTTAATTGTAAAGTGTTACCCATTGTACAACATACATGTAAGTCAGAATTATGAGAATGTCATTAAGTCATTATTTAAAAAATTATCTCAATATAATAAATAAGATTCACCGTTTTGCATTGGTGCATCGGCATTAAAGTTAATGATGCATCGATTTAAAAAAGTGTGCATCAGATACAAGTTGACATTTGTATCACAATGCATTATTTCTAACATGTTTGCATTAGTAAAAAGCAATTTATTTATATATAATTTTTAGTAGATATGCTATACTTTCATTATTTAGAAAGTGACCAATAATTTATATGTAGATTGATTTCTCCTCTCTTAACTGTTTCTCTAGCGTGTTTTCTCATCACCAATGATGCTAAGTGAATATGATGTATCACAACACTATGGAGACCGAGGCGTTAGACGTCAGAAGACACTTAAGTTAATTTATGATTTGCTGTCTGTCTGAACCAAAGAAATAAAAGCAAACTATCTGTACCACATTGAATTGTACAGCATCATATTTTTTTTCAATTGCATCGTACTGCATTGAATCGCATTTCGTTGAATTGAAATCGGATCGCACTGCAGTGTAATAGTGGTGAATTGTATTGCATCGGTAGCTGCTTCATATGGATCTTTAATGTATCGAATCATTGGCAATGCATATCGCATCGGCCTCAGTTATGGAGATGCACATCCCATATATATACACTGCCCTCCAAATGTTTGGAAACACCCCTGGCAAAGTGTGGTTTTGGATGATATCAGCATAAATCCTTATCATTTTTTGGTGCAAATACATTAAAGTAACTTGACATTATCACTGAAGACCAGCAATAAAACATAATAATGGCAATACATACATGTCAAAGTCAGACATGCCCCTTTACCAGCTGTGATGCCTGGTTACTGGTTTAAACTTGGCCCAGGTTTTTAGAAGATTTTTGGGTCAGCACACCTTAATACTGTAGCTTCAACAATTGATTGCCAATTCAAAGTCAATGTTTGAATAAACTGACAGCTCTGATGCCCAGATTATGCAGAGCTGTAATAGCTACTAATGGTGGATATTTTGATGAATCGAAAATTTAAGTTTTTTCTATGTATAAACTGTTTATGTAATAAAATATGTTTTCGTAGTTTGTGTTGTCCCTTATCAGTGCAAAATTATCACAAACTAAAAAGGATTCATGCCAATATTGTCCAAAACCCCACTTTTCTAGGGTGTTTCCAAACTTTTGGAGGGCAGTGTATATACTTATGATAATGGATGTTTTTTTGTTTTTTTTCAGTGAAGACATTCTTCTCTGTTGAAACTCTTCGCTCACTCTCCATTTAAAGTAAAATCCCAAGCCACACAGTGTTCATTATAAACAGCTGCTGTTATCTAATTCTAACAGAAGAATAATCAAATCTTGGAAGGGTAATTAAGAAGAGGCTTGCAGCACGATGAACAAGAGGCAGTTGGGCTCTGGAGGAGACAACACTTTAACTGCTCTACAGAAGCAAGATTTGAGGTCAAATGTTGGGTGCCTTCAAGATGTTCTGAGATGATCTTGCACATTAACACCTGTGTACAATTATCTGTGGAAGATCTATGACAACTATACATGTGAGACTTCAGACAGAATCTGAATAATAAAAAAAAAGTGATTTGGAAAGAAGAAAATCCCAAATTATTTACTTCATTTTATTCCATCTTGTAGCATTCAAAGATCATTTTGAGATACAGTAGGGTTCAAAGATCTGAGTCAATCAATGATCATCACAGCAAATTCAATTATTTCATGGGCAGCAGGCATGGATATACAACAGGAGATGACAGGAACAAAAGCAAGAGATGGAGAAACCGCAAATAAAGAAAGACAGAAATTCAGAGTGAAAGAAAGGGAAGTGTGAACGAAATCTTTCAGGATGCATGCCCTTCAGATTAATGACATTAGTCAGAGTGCGGGGCAGGGGGCGGAGGGGTTTACATGATTGGATTTGGCTCCAATAAAGACGAGAGAGGTGCAGAGAGAGAGAGGGTAAAGAGCGCTGGAGACCGCAGGGGTCACGTCTGCCAGCATGTGGCCATGTGGAGGGGGGAGAGTCAGCGGGTTTGTGGGCACCACAATGCTGCTTTGATTAACATCATGTCCATGTCACATCAACATACACTGTAATCCATGCTCTGAAATAAACCCTATTGGAACAAAAGGGTAAAATTGAGTCAAATCAACTTAATGGTGTAATTAAATAATCAATTTAATTTCCCTCTAAGACAACAATTCTGGGCCTTGTTCTCTTTGGCTGTGGCAAATTCATTAGTCCTGAGTTTACTGTTTGGATTGCAGATTAGAGTGTCGATAACTGGACTGGACAAATGCTAATACTGCAATAGTAATTTCACAGTATGTGTGTGTGTGTGTGTGTGTGTGTGTGTGTGTGGCATGTGTGTTGTAGGCTATCAAGTCTTCAGCAGACACAGCTGGTGTGTGGGAAAGTCAACAGGTTCAATCACAGTTCTGCAGAGGCCTTAGAGTATATACAAGGTGTCTGAGCTTAAGATCACACCGCTGGAGATCAGAACATACTTACCTGCTAAATTCAGCTTAATGCACAGGATAAAAAGTGCAAAAATGTGCCTGGTAATAGTTACCTAAACTTTATCTGGCTGAACATTTAATTTTAAACCTGAGGTTTACAGACATACAGTAGATCCTAATGTAAGGACATCATTTCTTTCTTCTTTGGAACGCAAAAGAAGGTATTATGAAGTGTTTTTGTTAATAAAACTGAAGTCATTGACAAGACAAAAACAGTTTATTTTTGCTTTGTCTTTTTTTATTTTTAGAATATCTACTTTTATGTATGTTAAGTAATACAGGTTTATAATGGCATGAGGGTGAGTAAATGAAGACACAATTTTAGTTTGAACTATCCTCAGGTTATAAGGTATTTATAAAGTGAATTTCTTTTTTTGCTGTAGACCTAGAACACCTTGTTGATGCATGTGCTATGCTTTACCTATTGCGCTATCATGTGTGTTGCTCCATTTGGAACGTCAATGTGTTTCTCTTTGGGAAATACATACATTTGGATGTATAGTGACAAATTATAGCGACAATTACTTTAATGGGTCACTGATTTCTATTGTTCATTATGGTGACAATGTTGATGGAAATTATGACATTGACAGTCATAGTGATGGTAGAGGTAATGATAATGACTTTCACAGTGAAGATGATGATGTTGATGACAATTTTAGAAAAGCAGCTGTGTTCTGTGATGATTAATAAATCAGACAAATCTTAAAATAAATGACATTTCTAGAGATGTGTTTGCTAGGATAGTAAGATAGTGTTTTCTTGCTGTCATGTCAGCATCTTTACTTTTTTAAGCTGAAAACTGTATGACAATGGAAACTAAAGATCATTTTTTCTAAAATTCCAAAAACTAAATTTGTATTAACCTGTGTAAAATACATTCATCATCAGAATAAACAATTTTCTCAAAGTAGAAGTAGAATAAAACAATGACAATGAACTCTGATATGTACAGGGTTTTAGATAACGATAGTGAGATCAGCTCAAAAAGGACAGAAGAGCAAAGACAAGCAAGCTGAAAAACAGGGGCAGGGAGAACTGGAAACAGTGGAGAGACAAGGCTGCCAGCGGATTATAGTTGGAACATATTGGAGAGGATTTAGTGAAATTAAAGTAACAGAATGGATAAATAGAGCGCTAAAGAACAGCACATGTTGGAACTCAACCTACACATACATACATGCACACATATCTGAGAAAATCTGTGATTCTAAATTGTGTTTAAACCTCAAGATAAATAATAAAAACATGTTGGAAAAAAAATTGATTAAAAAAAATTAAAAAAGGAGCGACTATAAATTGCAACAATGAATGAAGAAAGTATTACTTCACTGTATATCCATCCAAATTTTTTTTTTTTTTAGAACTTATAGATTAAAGTGCACCTATTATGGGTAATGAAAGGTTCATATTTTGGTTTTGGGAGTCCCCAACAACAGGTTGACAGGCATGCAAGGTCAAAAAACACTTTCATTGTCTTATAATATGCATTTATTTTTTACCTATACTTCAGGGGTCATCAAACTTGATCCTGCAAGGCTGGTGTCCTGCAGAGTTTAGCTCCAAGTTGCCTCAACACACCTGCCTGGAAGTTTCAAGTATACCTAGTAAGAGCTTGATTATCAGCTTCAGGTGTGTTTAATTAGGGTTGGAGCTAAACTCTGTAGGACACCAGCCCTCCAGTGACCCCTGCCTTACTTGCTTAATGACTCCCAAACAATTCGCAACGATTAATTTTTCCAAACCCCTCCTTTGTGTGACGCTAATCTGCGGTGATTGGTCCGATTGGGCTCATTTTCATTGCATCATGCCTGTAAGGCCTGATAAAGCAGCGTTTGTGAGCACAGTGTTGCTTTGTGTACAGCGTTACCGGGGAAACCACTATTTTTACCCATAGATATGTTACATATCTATGTTTTTACCGCTCCAAAAGCAGCAAAGAATGAATTTGCATTTTCATTCCGACCAACGCGAAAAGACCAACAAGTGGGCAGTCAATATGCTAATGTTTTCAGATTTAAAACTTTGCAGGATGTTTTCATTCACTTAGAGCTGTGTTACACACTGCATGAAAGGTAATTTAAAAAAAAATCCATAATAGGGGCACTTTAACCCCTGCAAAGTAATTCTGTCATTGCTGAATGTAATGCAGTACCATCCATCTGGCCAAGTACGTCAAAGCCAACAACCACAAAAGGGGATTTAATTATTTGATTATGAAGGAAAATAAAAGAAAGAGAGAAAAGGAAAACAAATACCTGAGCATGCAAGAGGTGATCTCATAAGATGTTAGGTCTCTTTGGTCACTCTAAGCTGTTAATGCCTCCAAACCGACCCACTAATAACACAGTGAAGAGAACGTATTTATAATCTGGCAAACAATGACTTACAACCTCAAACCAATAATGTGTCTATTTTTAGCTGTGCTGAGCCATGGAGACCATTAGTCTGCCTCCTTGATAGACAAGTAAGACAGAAGAAGAACAAGAGCGTGAGTCACACTCCAGCTAAATTTTAAGTTGGCATAAAATGAAAACTCACTCTCTGTTCTTTTTTCTAAATGCATGTTATTGATATTATTGTAAACAATTCATCCATGCATGTTTTTTTCCCCCCTCTTAATTTTTAATCAGAATGATGAGACTTCTCTCATTTAGTCCACATCTTTCTTACGATCGACTGCAAACTTGCGTTCAGATCTGCCTTTATCCAATCAACAACTGGACAGAAGAACCAATAAACAGAACAAGTCACCGTTCTATTTTTTTGTTTTTTCTCGAAAAACCACTCAGATGTATGTCACAATATGGAAAAAAGGACCATTTCATCACTACTTTGACATTAAACATTTAAGTCAATGCAGCATCTATCAGTATTGAATGTTGCAAAGATGGTATCAGTTTAGTATTAAAATACAATCAAATAAAACTAGATAAAGTGTGGCTTTAAAAAGGATTGATTTATGGCAGAGTATAAACAAGCAAACGTCTACTTTCCATTACTCTTTCTAATATGCATGTTTGTTTATGTACGCATTTAAAACTGTATGAGTCATGAAAGCTTAGCAAAGATTACAGTGCATGTGCACTAGACAGGAATCAAATACAAGAGGATTGAAGTTGATTGCAATGTTCTAGGAGGCTTACCATGAAAGAGGAGCCTGTATAGCTGCATTTGACTAAAACTTTAAGACAACAGGTTGATTGGAGTGATACATGTCAGTTTTTTATCCATAAAGATGGGCAAGATTTGGATTAGGGAGGATAAAGCTATTGTTCACTCTGACATGTGACTGAAGATAGATCAGTTTGCATGGCTGGTGCATGAGCTCCATCTGTGTGTTTGGTATGAAGTGATTAGAAAGACCTTTGATGGCCTGATTCATTTCCTGTAGGTCTGTATGTCAGTGTTAAGTAAGGGTTGGCTTACGCTTCTTCTCTTTTGGTAATATTATACCAGACATAACAGTCCATTCTAGCTTAAACCAGCTTACATTTGCACATAGTAACTGCATTTAATTGGAAACAGGGCCGCAGTCATGGAATTGACCGTTATGGTTATTATAAAGTTCTTATTTCTTCCTCAATTTATGAGATTAACCAACCTAATCAACCTAACTGGTACAGTATATGATCCCATAATGCAGGAAGAGGTTTGCTTATGGTTGTAAAATAAAGCAATAAGCCATGAAAAGCAGTATGTTAGAATTATTATAAAAGGGTTAGGGAGGTTTAATGCATTGTGTTTCACAATGATGGAGGATTTTAACAGTTAAATAGTGAAAGTCTGGGACTATAAAATAAATAGTTTAGCAAGCTATCTTTTGATCAGCTGCTAAGTTTGACCAGCATTTGCTAAATAAAACACAAATGCTGTATTTTGTCTCCTCATAGTTGTATTTTGTTCTGGCAAATGGCTGGCCTTATAACCCTCTTCATGTTTTCACCCCAATATTTAGAAAGGTAGTGTATATTAATAAATTCTGTAAAAGCTTGTTCAAAGATGTTCATTATTAGCTGTTCCTATACTTTTTAGATGTCACCTTTTTCAGATCACACCCAACCATCACACAACAGCTAGAACAGCATCTTAAGAACAAAAACAAGAACATTAGGGGCTGACCTTAATCACAGGTGAAGTAATCACATTTGGAAGAGACATGGAGCACAGAAGCACGGATAAGACCCTTACTCCCATTACCTTTGCCACATTTACCCATTTGTTAAGTGCTCAGACGTGTTCACCTCAGTCAAACACAATAAAGATCCAAGAGATGATGGTGCAGAATAATATCTAAACTTATAAATATAATAAATCAAGTGATATCACCTTTATTTAGCTTTGTTCACCTTGTGTTAAGCCAGCCAACAGTATTACATGCACTCAACCACATATAGAAGCACAGCACTTTCTCCACAGCTTATTTTGAATCACTGCCCATAGAAGGTCACTTTGAGGTCCACTTGCCAAAGATGTGAAAATATAAAATCCATAGGGATATTTCACAGGCATTATGATTCGAAACAGAACTAACTAGCTTTTGGTGTGGACGCAAGTCTGCTTGATTTCAGATTTTGGCTAATTTTGATCAAACTCAGGTTTGGACCAGCAAACCATACTTGAGTCCACATGAAAAGATGGGATACAGTTTGTTGGTTCAGTTGATAAAGACACAATCCATCATAAATTGTGGAAGTGAACTCCTGAATTGAAATGTAAGTAACATTACAAATTTGTCAGAAAAGATGGCTGAAATGTGTTCAAAATGTTTGAAAGCTTATCGATACGTCTCATGTGTCCTGTAAATTGTTTAACATTTATAATCAATGGGTTATTCATTTATTTTAGTTGATGGGAACAATCACTTACACATTAAGTCTTAGTGGCCACTGCAATTTTCAGTATAGTTTCAGTTTCAGAATAAACTGTAAAAAAAAAAAAAAATAAATAGGAAGACTAGGCCCTTCCTGTCAGAGCAAGCCGCACAACTCCTTGTCCAAGCTCTTGTTCTCTCCAGACTGGACTATTGTAATGCTCTCTTGGCGGGCCTTCCCGCATGTACTATCAAGCCTCTGCAACTGATCCAGAATGCAGCAGCCAGAGTGGTCTTTGATGAGCCGAAAAAAGCTCACGTTACACCTCTCTTCATCAGGTTACACTGGCTACCAATAGCCGCTCGCATCAAATTCAAGGTACTGATGTTTGCCTACAAGACCACAACTGGCACTGCACCAGTATACCTAAACCGGCTAGTTCAAATTTATGCACCCTCCAGAAGCTTGCGTTCTGCAAGTGAACAACGCCTTGTGGTGCCATCCCAAAGAGGTACCAAATCACTCTCACGGACCTTTTCCTGGACTGTGCCCAGCTGGTGGAATGACCTCCCGATCTCAATTCGAACAGCTGAGTCTTTAGCCATTTTCAAAAAATATCTAAAGACCAGTGATGGGAATAACGGCGTTATAAATAAACGGCGTTACTAACGGCGTTATTGTTTTCAGTAACGAGTAATCAAACAAATTACTGTTTCCCCGTTACAACGCCGTTACCGTTACTGACAATAAAATTCCGCGTTACTATAATTTATTATAATATTATTAGAATTTTATTTTTCAGTTCATCTGAATTGAATGCGCAGTGTTTCATTTTTGAATGTTTTGTGACATTTGAATGCGCAGTGTAGCTGTATTTGACGTACCGTAAACTCTAGTGTGAAGGCGCACGTCTCGCCGTCGCTTTGTCTCTCACACACACACATACACACACACACACACACTCACGCACGCACAAAGAATGATACAGAGCAAGAGAGTCTTTCATAACATGCAGAATTGACGCACTACATGTAAACGATATTCTTTGTTGTATTTTCCTGTCAAAATAAGAACTGCCAGGTTCTCTGCTAGTGGGAGGAGCTAATGCGCAAACGACAATCTCATTGGCTGGCTCTCACCTATTATCGTCACTGTTTTGATTTCAGCAAATCAATTCGAGCGAACGCAGACAACGTGATTAATATTCATGAACCCAGCAGCTCATTAATCCTTAGTGCGTTTTATATTGTTATTAGTAGTAGAATTTGTAGTAGTTTTATCATCTTATCAATTTTTTCCCCCTTTTTTTTATTGAAACACTAAATGACAAACAATATCTTAAGCACCACCACCAGTCCTAAGTTCAGTCAACATGACATATGCATTCATACTTGGTTATTCTAATTACTAAAGTTCTATCATCATATAATTCCAAATTATCATAATATCATATTTTAATGCTTGACTGACTGATGCTAAGTGTCAGTAGATAAATAGTGTAACTGTAGATTAATGTAGCTACAATGATTTATAATAATATTTTTTTCTATTTAGTGTCCATTTCATTCATTTAACATATTTAATATTGGGGGCATCCAAGTTATTTGACATTTGAACATAAAAAAAGTAACGCAATAGTTACTTTCCCTGGTAATTAGTTACTTTTATAAAGATGTAACTCAGTTACTAACTCAATTACTATTTGTGAGAAGTAACTAGTAACTATAACTAATTACTTTTTTAAAGTAACGTGCCCAACACTGCTAAAGACACATCTTTTTCGCCAGCACCTGACCAACTAATACTAACACTTACCTATTCTATTTAAAAAAAAAAAAAAAAAAAAATCCTAGCTACATGTACTGTGCTAGACTAACTGAGACTTGTCATGGCACTTGTATACTGTTGCTCTCTCAATGGTCTGATTGCTTCCATTGTTCTCCTCATTTGTACGTCGCTTTGGATAAAAGCGTCTGCTAAATGATTAAATGTAAATGTAAATAAAAATAAATAGGCACAAAAAGAGAATAGTTGTTATATATTTGAGTGTGTGTGTGTTTATCTCTACTGCTATACAATATTTTATATGAATTGCACTGTAGTTCTACATTCTCTAAGTGTCATACATAAAATGTTATTTCTAGATTTCTAAAATTTAGATTTCTAAATCGCCTAAAATGTCTAAAATTTGCATTGGTTTGACCGTTTCCTGTAGATCCCACTTTCTTGCATGCCATGATTGGTCAATTATGTACAATGCCTGCATGCTATTGGTCAAACTTATTTTCAGTTTTTACTTTCAGCAAGTATGAAACCAATAGAAAATAAAGCCAAAAGGTGAGTTTGGCTTAGGTACTGCGCAGATCGATCGGTGAGTGGCAACAAAGTACTGTGAGAATGATTCGACAGCATGCAGAGGTTCTGCTCTATAGCTCTTGCTGTGCTTTGATGTCAAACAACGACCTGTCTGCGCAGTGCCGCTTCAAACCAAACACACCTACAAACTAGACAATTTAGAAATTAAAAAAAAAAAAAAAAAAAAAATTGTATGGTTACCCTAAAACTGTGGTCCCACCGAATAATCAACATGAAAACAGTCTAAAACTTTTTTTGGAACAATATAAGACCAAATGAGTTAAAAAGTCATTGGAGGAGGGGCAAAAGCATCCTTGATTAGTCTCTCTTTATAGCATGCTTTCAATCATCCACTAATGACCGCACAGCTAATCAAGATTCTTTCCTCCCTCTCCTACCCTTGTACTCACGCCCCAAAGGTATTAGAGCGTTCACCGTGTAGGACAGGGACACACTCAATAACAGCTCTCCTTTATGCAAATGCATGCTAACCTACTATGGCTTCTGTGAGACATCACACGGGCAAATACACACACTCCCAAATGCCCTGCAGCAATGCGGTGCTCAATATCAGGGCCAGTGTGTCAGCAAGGCAGTGTGTAGAAAAAGCACACTCAACATTACAGAAATCAGTCATGCCAGCCCCGTGCTAAAAACGCTAACACTTTACCTGTTTAACAGCCTCCAGGTCTGTTTTTCTAAAGGGCATTCACCATGCTACTATGTCTTTTTCAAAATACCATGAAAAGGGTTAAAGGCCATATTGTGTGCCAGCCATTTAGCAGAACAAAATACACCATCAAGGAGACAAAGTACACCATTTGTGGTTATATTTAGTAAATGCTGGACAAACTTCAGTTGATCAAAAGTGGATATCATGCTAGACTACTTAGCATATGCACAAAAAAAAAAAAAACGTTCTGATTATAATCATGTTTAATAATGGGGGTGAGCAGTATTACAGTGAGAGATTTTTAAGTGATAGCAACATTATTTTTTTAGTCTCAGACTTTAAATATTTACCTAATAAAATTATTCTTAAGTACGCCTCTTTTTTTAGAAAAAAATGATTATTTTATTTAACAATGAAATAAATTAATCAAGTGAAGTAAAGATTTTTACAATATATAATTTATGATTACAAGATTTATTTCTCAAATAAATTATGTTCTTTTAAACATTCTATTCATAAAAAAAATTAAAAATAACAACATTGATAACAATATTAAATAATTTCTGAGCAGCAAATCAGCATATTAGAATGATTTCTGGAAGAATCATGAAATCATATGTAACTGAAGACTGGATTAATGAATACTGAAAAAAATCAGTTGTCATCACAGGAATAAAACACATTTTAAAATTTGTTATAATAGAAAACAGTTATGTAAAATGGTATTTACTGTATTTTTCATCACATTAATGCAGCCTCTAAGCATAAGAAATGCATAAGAGGCTTTTTCAACATACAAAAATAAATAAATAAAAATACAAATCTCACTGACCCCAAACTTCTTAACTGTACTGTAAAAATTATGATTTAAAAAACAATTTCCACCACACCAAACAGTTTTGCCCTTTGTAAACTACTAAAATTAGTGTACTTGTTTACCGAGAAGCTTGAGATGATGGGCACTATTATTCCACCGGCGCAATGCGGCGCCAGGCGCGACACAAGTGTTTTTTGCTAGTTTCAGCCTGACGCAATTATCATTTTCACGTCCTGCGGCACTTTTTTAAATAGCAAACGCATTTGCGCTCATTTGTGCGCTCATGGGCGTGCTGGTCTGACAACGAGGTGTGTTCAGGCGCATTGCTGGCGCATTGCTATTTTGAGGCTACTGAAATAGACTGCGCCATTGACCAACTCAAACCTGGTCTAAAGTAAATGTGGCAGAATTTTTTTGTTATTTAAAAAGCACGTTAGTAATATGCACCTAGGCGGGTCCACAACGTGCATACACTCTGCTTATTACCAAAGACTATAGAATACCCAAGACATGTCACTCGTATAGTTTTGAATGGGGAAAAATGCAATGCTCAATATGGCCGCTGAATCACAGGAAGCCCCGCCTTCTAAATTAAAGAACCAATCGCTAATCGGTAAAGTCAGCACTCACTGCAGCTGCCGTTAGAAGTCCCGGTTGCTATAGAAACAGTCAGCGCTCTGAGACATGCGCTCAGAATTGCGCATGATCACTGGCTGATCTAGCCTGAGAAATACGCTTTTTATAACGCTATTTGAGCTAAAGAAACAACATTTATGACACAGTTGTTGTCCGATTTCATTGGTGATTTCAAATATGAAATTTAATCGTAAGCTTAGTGAACAGTTTTGGAGAATTTGATGTTTCCCCATACAAAGTGATAGGAGCTGCACTTGGATGCCCGAGAGGTATTTCAAAGATGGCCACCGAGTAGTCTCGCATAGCCAGACCTTCAGACTGACGGCTGAAGGTCTGGAATAGACAGCAGGTTTTATTGGCCAAGGCCCACCCATGAGGCTGTTTGACCGACGTGTCAAACAACCAATCATAGTTCGTTTTGTTCAGCGTCACGTTTCGGTGCGTGGAAATGTCACCACAATACCAGACCGGTGTGTGAGACTCTCGGACGTATTTAAAGATTCTATGCCACAAACTTTAAATATTTCACATAATTTTGAAAATCTAGTTGATCCTGATAAGCGCTCGTCGTCACATTTGTAAACACGACAGCTTTCTTCTTTCGTGAGGGGGTTTGGCGTCACGGCATCTTTGTTTCCAGGCGGAACGTGAAAGAACGCAACACACACGTCTCCCGGAAATCCTGTATAATTCAACCAATCCGACGACAACTTCGACACTCCTGAAGTGTTTCCAGATAAGTGTGCCATATGCATCAGACGTTTAGCCAACAGTCCGTGGGCGTGACATCTGAGGCTGAGACTAGCCGCCGAGTGACATGACTTGTCTTAAAGAGACTTTGTTATTTTGCAGCAGCACAAAAACATGCCAGATATTAAAAATTAAAGGATTACAATGTAAAGGATTATTATTGTGTAGGCTACATAAATAGAAAAATGCCTACATGTCACAATGGATAGGCATTGCATGTATCAGAATTTGGCTACCTATTTGCTCGTGCACGAGCAGCTCCGTTTCCTCTCTGAGAAGCGTTCAGTCTTTTGCACTTGCAGTGAAAATAGCGAATCCGCCATGGTGAGAGCGCAACTGGCTCTTAAAGGGAATGGGAGATGAGACTCTGATTGGTTTATTGCAGGTTATGCCCAAAACACACCCATTACTTATTAAGAGAATAAGGACAACCCTTTTAGACCTTGCGCCGGGCGCACCGACCATTTTTCCGTCGTTAAATTAGGACACGCCTAAGTGCACATGTGCCTTGCGCTTTAGACCATGCACTTAGATCGTTAAAATAGGGCCCGATATGTTTAAAGAAATAATTATATTTACGGTAAAAAATATTTAAGGTAAATATTCCCTGTTCCCTAATTTCCTACTGAGCTGTAATTATTGCTATAATTATGCCGAAAAAGTAAAAAATATATTTAAATGTGTTTAGAACACATAAAATGGAAGATTTAAAAAAATGGCTCCACAGTGTAAGTGTAAATTAAAATTGTACCGTTAAATGCTATACTGATGTACCACCCAGCCAGCCATAAGATTCTGCAATGTCATTGTGTGTCCTTAAATTACAAATCATGAGGTTTGCCCAAGCTACGCAGCAAATATATCGTCAGTAGATAGACAGATCTGGTAACAATTTGTGAGCATGATCGTGATATTACACATCAGTGATGACGTTCTCCCTGCCAGATTTGCCCACACGGAGGGCACCTTGAACTCTATAGTCATAAAACGACATGGCATCAATTTACAAAGGTTGGGAAGAGGCCTGCGCTCCCACAGTAATCTGCTCATGTTCCAATCAATAGGTGGGAGTCCGCTACTGAATAATTCAACACAAATGCTTTCTCAAATGAAGTGAGCAAAGAAGCCATGGAAATTATATAAACTTTAGTACTACTATAATAGAGGACATTTCATTTAAGGGTCAAACCATTAGATGAAATTCATCTGAGCTCAAATCTATTTGAAAGGGCTTGTGTAAACTTGTTTAGCTATTTTTCATCTCTTATTCTTTGTTTTTCTTGCATTTATTAGTACGTGGGAATGCAAGGATACTGCATGCATTTGTGTGTAAAAAAATGTATTTTGTGATTATTTCCTAACCCTCATGTCGTTCCGAATGTATGACTTTTCTTCTGTAGAACATAAAATATGATGTTTCTCAGAATGTCTAAGCTGCTCTTTTTTCATTCAGTGAAAGTGAATGAGGACCATGGACTGTGAAGCTCCAAAAAAGCAGCATGAAAGAATCATAAAAGTAGTCACGCTCACTATATAAATACCACAATAATGTGTGCACTATATATTTAAAATCTTCTGAAGTCATATGACAGATTTGTGCATTGAACAGACCAAAATGTTGACCAAGTTGTTATTGGCTGAAAATCTTGCTTGACAGCTGTGGTCACCATTTAACAGAGCAGTTTGGACAATGTTATAAATATCTCCTTTTGCTTTCTACATAAGAGAGTAAGTCATATGGGTTTTTAAAGACATAAGTGAGTAAATAATAACAGATTATATAGATTACTGCCCACAAATTTGGGGTCAGTAAGATTTATAAATTGTTTTGGAAAAGGTAAAGGCTACATTCTTTCCTAGACCTGGGATATTGATGTTTAGAAGCTAAAAGAGCAATATACAAGATTAGATGGATTATAAACAAATGCAAAAATAGAAATGTCTTATTCCGTGGCATATGGCCTGGTATGGCGCCTGATTCAGTGGCCGTATGGTTGAACAGAGCTGTGAGATGGTGCCATTTTTTCACACCTCATATGGGGCGAAGCAGCCACCTCTCTCTGGCAAACCCACAGGGCATCATTTACACGGCCGAATGTGGGAAGAAGCGGGAGGTCTGTCACTCTCAGAGTCACACACACAAACTAAGACAATCACAATTAAACATCCCTAGCAAGTGTCACAGTACAGACACTCTGTAAACAACCACCGCTAATGAGCACCTTCCGAATAAATGCTAAGCGTAGATCTATGCGAGTTTTACGTACGTGATGTGCATATAGAAATGCATTAGCACTAACATTGGAACGTGTATAATTAGTTGTTGGTTTGCATATTTGGACCTGTATTAAGTCAGCATGCATGTGAGCACTACAAAGGAATTGCTAAAGCTGAAAACAGAGCCACTGTCACTAGGGACTCTTTGATGCCTCTATGCCTTATCCCCATTCATGCTAATAGGGCTAAACACAGCAGATGGGAAAGTGGTGGCACCTAAGGAGAAAAGAAAAAGAAAGGGAAGGAGGGGAAGGATGTATAGGTGATACAATACTGAAAATGAGCGTTTGGATCACCTACACTGTGCATTGTATATTGTTCAACCACCGGCTTAATAAATGTACTAAATAATGTCCTAATAAAAATGCAGAGAAATTTGTGTAAGGGTTAGGTGATAGAAAATGTTATTCTAAAAACAAAAGCAGAGACATTATAAAGGGGATGAGATGGAAACTAGAGCCTCATAACCTTTATGTGAGAATTTTAGGAATACTATCCGCCTTTCAGTTCAAAGAGTTTTGAAAGAGTTTGTCAAAATGTATTGACTGCAGAACAGCTGAACCAGCCTGAAAAATATTTTTTAGCATCGTTTGAGCCATTATTATCAGATTGTACTGCTGAATTGGAATATGTTGTTAAAATTTAATCTTGAGAAACAGTTTTCCCCATTCAAGTAGATACAAATTTGACCTGTATACACTGAAAAAAGATGAGGTAATACCTCATTTTACAGTGTCCTCGTTATGTTACATGCACTTACTATAGTAATACCAGTAAGTTTTATATAATTAAATGCATCCTAACCCTAACTCAATAGCAAATAGAAATTCCCCACCATGATAGAAAAATATCTAAGTGTACATTAATATAAACAACAGGGCAGATGTAAGAAATCAGCACAGTCACTGGTGGAAAATGGATATTGGTATACACTTACATCAGCTGTCAGCGTATGTCTAGACATACATACTTGCACAAAATCGAAAACATTAGGTCCATCTTTTAATGAAAACTCCATCCAAAAAAAAAAAAAAAAAGGTGTACAATGGGATCTAAAGGTCTTTGCACACTGAGTCCGAAATTCTCGTCTGAAGTTTTCACACGTTGAAAAATAAATACAACCTCACGTTGTGTCAATCATATTTACACACTGCCTCCGAAACTTTCGTCCGTCATAAAAAATTGAAAATTGGAAAAAAACGCATTCAAAAATTTCGGACTCAGTGTGCAAGGACCTTAACACCGAATAATCTAATATTCCAAATCTAATTTAAACCTGGAAATGAATGAATGATACTTTTTTAATGACTTTTAAACCCACTGCATGTGTTTATAATCGACTGTGTACATTACCCATTAGCTGATTATTTTTCAGTTGCTTTTTATTTTTGTGAATATATTCTGCCATGTTTATTATCGCTCATGTGTGCATAACATGTTCAAATGTCCCATGCCGCTGTCTGCAGAATATTAAAACAAATAATTAGCAAGAGCCTTTATTGAAATATGCATGAACACAGTTGTGCCAGGCTTAATGATGTGTCTGAATTAGCAGGTTGTGGGTCTCATGCAGAGAAGGCGGATCTGAGGGGCTGGGTGAGGAAGACAGTGTGAATGTGAATGAAGGGTGTGGATGAAGAAAGAGAAAAAGCCTTTGTATGAAAATACTTCATATTGTTTTATAAAACATTTGATGTTATATCAGCATGTCTCAGATGCTAATGGCCATTCACACACTGTGATGATCTGACTAAATAACAAAACAAAATCATCAAACTAGAAACTGAGATAAACAGTCATGTTTGATGTCACATGATTGTTAGAAATGCATTTACTAACGTTTTATGAAATATATATTAGCGTTTCTAAAATAACTTATCTCTCAGCACCCGGCGAGATGACTAGTTTCCAGCGCAGCACTGATGCTATAATCCATAAACACTTCATGAGAGCTTAAATGTGTGTTAGTGAAGGCAGAAGTCAGCACCAGATTGGATTATGGATGGATGCTGCCTGCAGGTTCATTGCTTTTTCCCTCCAATGATGACCTACTTTTCCCTGCCTTATGCATGAATCTTTGTTTAGTAGGTATTCGCCTGAGGGGGGGGGGAAATATATCCTGATTTGTTTATTTTACCTATCCATATCATTAAACAACCCATGAAAAAGGTCTGTATTTGAATGTTTACATCTTGTCTAGACAGTGAGCAAAGAACCCAATCAGTATTCAAATAAAGGTAATCACATAAGTGCAACAGTACCAGATTGAGCAATTTCATGATTATCTACATATGAATGCTTCAGCATAGAGAAATGGATCTTTGCTTTATCTTGATAAAAGCAACCAGTATTTAGAAATAATTTTAGAGAAAATAAATATATTTCTATTTTATACATTCATTTGTTTTATCATTATTATTACCACTACTATTATTATTATTATTATACACTTATGAACCAAACAGCTGATATTTTTTACTTATTTACCTCGTTTTGCTTCCCTCACTTTTAACAATAGTGATAGAGAACAAATACTACTACTACTACCATCTTGTCTTAAATAAATAAATAAATGAATGAATGAATAAATAAATTAAATGAATGAATGAATGAATGAATGTTGTTCATAAGTGTTCCCTACTACTACTAAAATTGATTATATCTAAAATACAATAATTAATTAACACTCGAATCACTGCATCTCAATAAAATGTCATGAATATAGACTATCCTCTATAAAAGGAAAATATTTATTTACTTACAGAAATGTATTCCTTTCAACCAGACTATGAGAGTCTTTCATATGCTGTAACTTCTTCATGTTCAGTAACCCATTTTTTTTGGAAGAATGGTGCACCAGATGTGTCTACCCCTCATAATACTTGTTTGGATGCATTCATAATTTTTTTCTGAAGGACGTCTAAGTGAATATTTAAATACAAATGAGCAAACCATGTATTTTCTGTAAATATTAAAATAAACCAGACACTGAGATGCCAGTTGTGCACTGCATGATTCAATAAGGATAATATGTTTCAAGCTATAAGAATCTTTTTTTTTCTTTTTTCTTTTTAAAAAAGCGAGCTGGAGATAATTTACATTGCAAACAGCTGCCAAGAAATCCCTGACATTTTCTCTCCAACTGTTAGAAGATGGACACAGTTTTCATTAAAGGACTGTTTGAATAGTAATAATGTAAAAACTGTCAAGCATGACAAGTCAAATGCTTTTTTTCATCTGATTACCTTATCTCTTCTCACAATGCATAAAGCGATGGCCTGCTAGCTCTGTTATTGGCCGAGAGCGGGTTTCCGAGACATCTTTTTTGCATTCAGCCGGAGAGTTTTTTGACATTATCGGGATTCGATGACAAACTCATGCTCGAACAAATTGGTTTTAAAGGGGCCACTGTGACAGTCAGAAAATAACCAATATTAATATTTAATGCTAGAGTGTCATTTCATGTCCTAAAGTGAGAAATAGCCTCAAGTTCATGTCCTGAAGAGGGAAACAGCCTCAAGTTACAATGGTTCACTGACCCTAATGGAAGTGGCAGACAGGGCAATAAAACAAAGAATATCAAAATGAATAGTCAAGATCACGTTTCAGTATCTCCTCTGGTGAAGCATACAATCTCAAATAAATAAATAAATAAATAAAGTACAGTACATACAGTTGCCTCTTTCGCAGACAATACGCAGTGCTGAATCCTCTAGCATTTTAAAACATACAATAGCATGTCCTCAATATGCAAATGAGTGCCTCATAATCACCTTGTTTTTGTCTCTCTCAATCACTGCTATTCTGCGTTCCTGTTTCTATCTAATTAACATCAACGGGTGCAATTATATGGCATGTAATTGCTTAAAGATATACTGGAAATACAATGCATGGCTAAAAGTATGTACTTGTCAGACATTTAATTTCAGAACTAAAGGCATCAATCCATCCCTTTGCTGCTGAAACAACAAAAACTCGTAATTTTCCACTGGATGCAATGCAAGAATTGTCCTCCATTCAGACACAATACCATCAGTAAGGCACCATCTATTCAAATACACTACCTGTATTTGGAAAAGAAAAACTTAAATTTGCTTCAGTCATGATTCATACTCATTAGTGGTGTAATTTACTTCAGCTGCAGTTGGTGAAATGGAGAGGAGGTAGTGCACTCATGAACATGTCAGAATTGCTGTGACTGGATGCAATTTATGGTAAAAGCCTCATTGAGATGTGTTCAACTGTACAGCATCCCAAGATCAAAGAGCTGAGAGAGAGCAGGAGAGGAGAGAGAGACTGAATCCCAGCTCTCCTCTGAGGTTTGAAACACACTCACAGTGAGTTGTGTGCATATGGTCATAACTGGGAGATAATTCAATTCTAGTGATGCATTTTTCATTACTGTTGGGAACTTGTGGGGTCTGTCCTTAGATTAGACACCACATATGTTAGAGCACAACAAAACATTCAAATTAGACTTTGTATTACATGCAAACACCACGGATCCTCAAAAAAACAACAACAACAAAAAACACATCACATTTTGATGATCTGGGATGAAATTATGAAATTGAAAAGGATGGTCCAAAAAAATTAGGATAAAAAGGAAGACATTGACCTATGATTTTTGGGTAAAACCATTTCTAAAAACACCATTCTTTAAAATCTTGATGGAAAAAGAATGACAACAACTGAGCACATTCTTCTTGCACAAACAGAGATGGCTTTAGCAAAACCTCAAACCACATTAAATATTGCTTGGCTATTTCCAGGCCTGTGCCCAATTATCCAAGCAAACCAGAATTACCCACAATGCATTAATCGCTCCTCAGAGATAATGGTCACGGTTAGAGGGGGCTGGGATTCAGTGAGGGAGCTGGAGGTTTAATTTCAGCCAGAGATGAATGAATGGCAGCTAAAACCAACCTCGGCAAGCTCACAGACACCTGCCCCCAATATCCCACTCTCATCTAGAGACCATGAGACCTTTATATTAGGTTTAGGTTTATATAACACACTTTCCAACTCTCCATCTTTAAAATCTTAATATGTGATGATATGCTTTAACTGTATGTGATATTGTGATTAAGTAGTATATTCTGAAATCAGAACAGTATGGCTAACCAATTCAACTACCAGTTCTACAACCGCTTCACTTTAGGATACCATCAAACGAGTAGCAGAGGCTTTCTCACAAAGCTGACATTTCCTTTGACCTCTCAGAGCAAAGTCACGTGGGTATACAGCGGATGAACCAGTGTACAGTGGACAAATACGGGAAGCTACACACAGCACAACGCCTTGACAAAAGAATATAAATTATGAGTCAACCAGAAGAATAGCCTTTGTTACCATACAGGCAGCTTCTTAACTGCATCACAAAAGTTAAATGTCTTTTTCAGGCTTAAAGATGTGCACTCAACAACAAATGAATAAGACACTTCAGTTAGACATTTGAAGGAGATAAGAGGAGGGCAATAAGTTGGGCAGTGTTTCAACAGTCAATGTGAAGTACTTAGTATGCCAGCAATAAAAACACAGGAAATAATGAGCACTACTCAAGAGCCAGCTGTGTACATCATATAAACAAACACACACACAAAACAAATAACCTTCATTCACACTCCTTTAAAATTAGACAAGAGGAGGGGAAGAAAAGAATGATTCAGTAAGGAACAAAGAAATGCTATGTGGCAACAGATGTTTATATATTTTTTATCTACACATACAGTAACACAAAAAACAACGTCTTGTTATCATCGACAGTAGGGATGAACAATATATCTTGGCACCATATTGGTGCCACATTTCTTATAATTAATATATATATAAAAATAATATGATTTTAACATAATTTCTTATGAAAAGATATAACAAGCTTCATTAATGTTACTTTGAAAATGCAGTGAAGCCCACACACACAATTATTTTGATCATGCAAATTCATTAAATTAAGGATTTATAATGGCTCTATTTTCTAGATATTTTTTAAATAGCCTGCATCAAGAAACTTTTTTTTTCCCTAAATCAAAAGTATTGTATTTTTATACACATTATAAACTATCTTTATAAATCGCCACCTTGGAATTATAAGGTTCTATCTGCATTCTGAGTGGTTTGAGATATTGAGCTTCAAAGTTTTTGCATTCAATATACTTTTCAGATAGAAGCTTTTTTAAATAAAAAGTTCCAATATGTAAAAAAAAAAAAAACCACGTAATGTAAATATGTTGTCAAAGATTAAGAATATGACAATAACTCAATTTTGATAAAAATGTCAGACAGAACCTTATAATTCCAAGGTGACAAAATTGTGATGCTAAAATTCACTTTTTTTGTTTTAAAACAAAGTAATACAGATTTATAATTATTTTAATTATTTATTGTCAATTATTACCAATAATAATACAAATACAACAACAAACAAATTATATAATAATATAAATATTACTATTATTACTATTGCTACTACTATTAAAATAATTACTAAAAGTAATTTATTATTATTACAATCAGCCACAACAAAAACAGTCTCTACTGGCCAAAATTTCAGTAAATGTGGCCTCAACATTTAAAAAAACAATCAGTGTTGATCAATGTATGGAAGAGTTTAACTTTAAAGGAATCCTAGAGAATAACCTCTATATCTTGTTAGAGTTGCACAGAATAGACTGTGTCATTCATCAAAAGAAAGATCCAAAGATACTTCTCACAAAGATCATTCCAACAGATTCTCACCTACACACATGCACACATAAAAAGGAAATTCTAAACTGCATCTATAGTAGGACACCTGCTGTTCCAGTCAGACTATGGGATGGTGAATGTGGTGGTAAGAAACAGAGATCGCCTTCTCTCTCCCTGCTGAGTTCTGCTGATGTTGCACAGTTTTTTTTTGCTTATTTCCCTCTTTAATGAGGCTGAACTTCAAAGGAGAGAAATGGACGGCTGATTGAGCTACGGTTGTCTGCTTGTTTGTTTCATGTTTGTTTGATTTTTTCCTTAAAAATTGGCTTTTAGATTCTACATGGTTTTCTCTGACAATGAGAGATCTGATGTAGAATGTAGACATGTAGACTTCATTAAAATGAAGGACAGCTGAAATTGTAGTCGGTGGCATGGAGAGAACCGAAGGTGAAAAGAAGGGCTGTGTTATTGTGTCCCACTGTAATGAGAGCGGTAAACACTTCATCACTCACGGCCCTACTCTTCCGCCGCACTGGATGATGGGTGTTTAGTGAGTGCGGTCCACTTCTCTCTGCTGATTGCTCCCTCTATGTACAAAACATTTATAACAAGCTTCTTTATTATTTTGTCCATGTTCTGTCCTGAAAGGGTCTGACTGAAATAGCGTTACAATCTCCATCACTGTGAATTTAACCATCCGTATGACACCACAATGTTCTTTTCCAACAAGTGTGTCCATGACTGGCTGACCTCAATCTTGTTTCAAAGTGCTTCGGTTTTTTTTCTTTTCATTTTTCTATTTTTATTTATTTACTTTTTTTTTTTAAATGCAACGCATGTCATGAGGAGCAACTTTGGTCACACTTTATTTTAAGGTCCAATTCTTGCTATTAACAAACCATTAACTACAACTTTTGTCTAAATAAACTCCTAATTTGCTGTTTATTAATAGTTAGTAAAGTACTTTTTAAGTTTAGGTATTGGATACGATTAGAGATGTAGAATATGGTCATGCAGAATATGTGCTTTATAAGTACTAATAAATAGCCAAAATGTTAATAATAAACATGCTAATAAACATGAAGAATGAAAAACACAAACAAAACAAAATAACAAAACAGAACAAAACAAAACAAAAGTTGTCAGACAAATAAGTGTTGTTGTCATACCCATATAGAATAGACTGTCTTTAGGACTACACAGGTTGCCTCATTTGGGGCAAACAAACACTACTCACTAACTCACCTTGTACTACTCCCTTATTATGAGACATTTATATATAAAAAAAATCATAGCTGACAGCAAATAGCGCATGTGTAAAAAACAAAAACTATTGTCAAAAAAATAATCAAGACAACTGTCATGTCAGCCAGCAAATATATATGTGTAATTCTAAATCATATACATGAATCACCTCGATCCAATATTTCAGTCATCCCATGCTCCCGTGCTCATTACATCCTCCAAAACCGTCAGGGCTACAGCTGGCAAGGGGCACTATGCAGTGTGACTTGCATCTATCACACACAAACACTTTCTGAATGCCGATGATCAGATCTGGAGAGACTCATTCAGTGCTGCTCTTGAGGAAATGTGGAGGGAGTAGAGCTCAACAACACACAGTTGAGCAATCAAGCTCCTGACTGGACTGAAGCCAACTCGCTGCATGCCATGACTGATTATACTTTCAGGAAACAAAGCTGGATAACAAAATTCACTCATGTAATTCAATAACAACAAATGTCTGACATTTTAGTTTGTATAGTGAAAAATCTCAGCGACTGCAACACCTGATTGCCTTTTTGTTCAAAGATCATGGGAGAAAATAATGCCAAACTGCCTCAGTCAACAGATAACAAACTACATCACTTTAAAGATAAAGGCACTGTACAGACCATGGTGACTTCATTTACCAGTCCTCACCGTAAACAATCAACTAGGCTGAAAAACTTTGCACAGTTTTCCAGGAATAGACGGATGGGCTTAATAACCTTGCTCAACCTCGATTCGTATACATATGTTCTGCATTTCCCTATTGAGACGAGTTTTGTCAGAACATAACATCAGATTTCATTAAACCCGTTCCATCGCCTCGTTGACAACTGACACCGAAACACGTCTCAGTTCAGTGGTTTCTTGGAAACTTTTCCAGACAACATCTGCAGGAAAACAACATCCAATATGGAATACAGGGTGACTGCAGAAGGACTGGTGGGGAAATGAAGTGGAAAAGCAGATGTCCGCAGAGGACAGCAAAAAAGAAGGGGATGAATGAGACAGATGGAGAAGGTGCATGGCACTGCCATACAAAGGCACTGGCTACACATTTAGTTATTAACAAAATCGTGTCTCGGATAATAATCAGTCCTGTGACAAACCAGTTCCTCTTTATTTTGCTCAGATTCAATGAAAATGTGTTAAAATTACATATGAAATGTATTATAATAAGCCATTTTCTCAGTTCAGTGAGTTACCATGCTTTTGCTATTGTGGCAGGGTGGTCTCAAAAGAAACACATCATGTTGTGTAGCAATGCCATCAACCCTCTGAAATCTTTAAATACTGTATCACATTTGGAACCATACAGCAAATATAACTATGTTTGAATGCTGTAAAACACAAAAGTATCTTCAACCGCAATAAGCAGAGATTTGTTGTTCATTGGAGAAATGTGCTGACTAGCCTGTCAGGAACGTAGCAAGGCACCTTTCTCCAGCATGCAAGCTTGTGTACATCCAAAAATGGTACATCGCATTTGATGTCAATGTCACAAATCAATTTACGAACTGGCAAACTAGAGAAAGGTGCCCTGCTATGTGCCTGACAGGACGGATTGGACTGTGCAATTAGTAGAGACCAAATCTAAAACCTTCAATATTAGCTATAAAAAAAACGCTTATTTTTGCTGGTAGATGCTTTAGAAACACTATAAAATGATCTGATGTACAACTACTCCATGTTGTGAGTGGAAAACACTCCAGTAAAGCATATTTAACAGGACAATTGTGAGTTATGAATCATCCAAGGGGCTGCTCTGTGTGCTGCCACAGCTGTGGATGAGGCATTGGACATTGTAAACAACCCCAAATAGCATCATACACAATGCTGCATAACTAGATTATGAGAATATTATGGAAACGTCCATGTGTGCCTATGGGAAAATGATAAATTACACATACTCATACCCACATGACCATTTCCAGTATTATTGAAGGCATAGTGTACAAACAGAGTATACATTAAGGGTGTAGTTCAATAGATTATAATAACAAATCTTCTTTGAATGCTCTAAATAATGTTTTTGAATAACCTAATCTATAATCCATTGAGCATCTATATATGAGTACTGCTGGACTTAATCTAAAGCCTTACCATTTAGATTATTGTAAACAGTCTCTTTCTCTGTCACAGACTATTTTTCTTCATCTCCTGTACTTTAAATATGACATCTTTATATAGTTCTTTAGATAATTAACATTATATTTGATATGCAATATAAACGATACAAGCGCAGTGTGTGTGTGTGTGAAAGCATTGGTATGACATACATAAAGATTATGAGTTGGTTGGATGTCTGTGATATTCCAATAATTTAACCATTTTGAAACAATAACAGACATTTTCCACCAATTTTCCACCAAATTTACTTGTCAAGACACATTCATCTCTCATAACCACTCACATACTGACTGCATTATAAGGAGGCGTTTGCATAGTAAATGTGACTGAAGCAATATCATTCTCAGAGAAGTATTCTGAACACTTGCAATAGCCTATACTGTCACATGAGGCTCTCAAGATCCTCAAGTTGTACTGAAGTATTCTGTTTCAAGCTGATGGGCTCATACAATCATTTTACATAAATTTACATTAGAGAGTTTCACTTTCAGAACACTTTCAGCCACAGAATACAAAACAAGCAATGAAGTAAACGAGATAGGCACTGTGTAATGGTGCATTGTGGGAAAACGGAAGTCTGGGGGCAGTTCCATCGGGGAGCATGGTGAGTGCTCGGCGTAGCTATGATGAATTGAGGGTCCCTGGTAACTCACTTACAGTAAGCCCTGCAGACCTGGCCATGAAAAATGACATGGATAAAATGTTCCCTCCCTTTTCACCAATGTTTGTCTTCTCACTTTTATTTCCCAGAAAATTATCTATTTTAAGCTCCCAAAAGAAGAGCAAACAGAAGTATCTCTACAAGGTTATTAAAACATCAGGGAAAAATAAATAAATAAAGTGATATGAAAAAAAGTTTTTTTTTTGTTTGTTTTTTTTCACAGAATTTTGGCAGAGATCCACCTATAAGCACTGGCCATATTTCAACCCCAGCTTTTTGTTGGAGACATGCATTGATTAGCTTTTGATTAGAGTGGAGTGGGTATGTGTCTGCATGAAATAATAAAAATAATAAAAATATATAAACCAAAACAGATAAACAAACAATCAAATAAATAAATAAATACATACATACAAACATTTTTGCTTTCAGCCACTGATGACAACCACAACAACGACTCAACAACTTGAAATTTAGTGCCAAATCACAACTGACTGCACAAAATTACAGAATCTCCTGCTCTACAAATAGAGATGCTTTTTCTGTGTTAGATTAAAATCACCATAGCAAGCAATTTCATAAGTATTATGGACAGAATCTGCCTTGATAAAAAGTGTCCCACCCATCCCCACTATAAATAACACATGTACATGTTAAGCATAAAGGAGGTGAAAATAAGAATGGAAGTGTGTGGATGTGAAAATAAAAGGTGTTGAGTGGGTGGCAGAATAAGTAGATATTTTAAAAGTTACCATTTGAGTAGAGATATGTTAACCTTTCCACGTCAATATACTGCTACTTCTGCCAATGTGTTTTGCATTTGATATTGTTTTCTTCTTTTTGAAATTATGAAGATTTGATTGAGGTAGAAGCAAAAAAAAAAAAAAAAAGAAGCATACCTTCAATTGTGTTAAAAGAAAATTAAATGTTATAATTATGCAAGCCTACACAAATATTTCAACATTTCAGGATGATCAGTTAAAAAGGATTTTGTCCAGGTGACATTCAGACTTTATGCTCACACAGAGTGAAGTTACACTCAAAATTTTCATATAGTTAGCTAGTTTGATACTTTACAGATCCCAAACTTCCTACACCTTGCCATTCGATCTTAACGCTTCTTGGATTCTAAAAGGTCACGTCAGATTATGGTTAGCTGATTAGACAGACAGGAAAATCCCACTCACACCCAAACTCATTTATTACACTCAGCTTTCACATCAGACTCCCAACGGTGAACCAGGAGGAAATCAAAAGTCTTCTTCTGCTCATTACAAATGTGAAAGCAAGACCAGAAGTGCAAGACTGCAAAATTGCAATAACACAGCCGTGAAGACAATATATTATATACACACATACATTTGTGTGTGCGTGTGTGTTAATTCATTGTAAATGGGTGTGTGAGTATCATAAATGAAGGAATTCTCATTCATCCCTAATGATATATTTTAGTCTGCTACTATAATTAAAATAAGACTAAACCTTGAGGTTACCTATCAGAGGTATTATTTAGTTGCTGCTACAGTGCCAACTTGTGCCGCCCATGCCAAAATCTGCAGGTGTTTCATTGTGTGTGAGACAGCAATCATCTGCACAAATGCGTTTATCCAAGCGCGCAGTGAAAATTTAGCGCACCACCAAAGAATCAACTAAGATGACAAACAGCCTTTTTGTTCTTGTTTATTCTCCATCTTTCACTCCCACCTCCACCAGGTTCTCTCCTATTAGCGTCTGTAGCACGGATCTAGAGCCAGAGCTCAGCTGCTGCATGGCTCAACCTGTCTGCTATTTATATCTCCATCAGAAGAGTCGCTATGCAATAAAGTATGGCACAGCTCAGCATTTGGTGTATGTATATGGGTGGGGGAATAAAGACACAAATCGGCTCTTTCATAGAATTATTTGTAGAAAGGCCTTCTATAGGTGGCATTGGACAGGAAGTGTATGACTCAGGTGTTGATTTAAAGTGGTTTAGCATAATGAGTGCAATTCCTTTGCACGTTTCAGGAAAGCTAAGCGGCCTATTGCAGGAACGTGAGCTGTAGTAAATGAGAGAGGAGAAAAGCATCAGGAACACATTGTGCTATTCAGTTACAAGCTTATCTGAGTAAGTCTGAAATCAAAGGGCAGTTCTAGAGTTAATTTTCGAAATCATCATCAGTTTCTTTGGTGTTACAGACTATCTAAATAAATGCAATGTCTGAGGAATACAAATTTGTCAGTGAAAAAAAAAAAAGCAGAAGCTGCCTTCTCAGCATCTTCTGTCAGAAAGCTGCCTTTAGATATGAAAAAAGGTTTTGCGCCACACACCCAGGTAATTACAACCGCTCCCCCACGCACAGGCAGGCGGCAATCCATTCTTAGCAAACTAATGAGGTGCGCGAGTGCAAGCGTGCATATGTGAGCAAAAAAAAAAGGGAAAGAGAGAAGGGGGCAAGTGGAACAAATCACGCTGTGAGTCTGTCTTTTGTCATCTTTTGGCGAGCACTCATCAGGATTCTCCCCTCGCTCTCCAGGACGAAAGAGGAAGAAAAGAGCAAGGGAGCACACAGATGCTAACCTAAAGAAACAAATGACAGCGGGAGGAGATGACCTAGTGCAAAACTGCTAGGGCTGAGAACATTGATACGCACAATTAAAGAGGACAAGTGCTGAAAATGACAAAAACCATAAGACAGCTAAACAGCCATGTGACAAGGCTCTTGTGTGAGGCGGACCATTCCGGGTAGGCGGCACTTGTCAGGCAGATTGTTGTGAGCAGCTGAACCATTCACAAGTAAAGTACCCAGACAAGCAGCAGCAATTTGGCACTTGATGAATCCGAAAGTGAACTCCATTTCATCCCTCCTCATAATGGTTATGTCTAACTCTGCACACAAAATTCAGGCTGATGGCTGGGCATAAGGCTGGGCATAATTACAGCTTGATTGCCTAGGGAATGTTTGCAAACTTCCATATGTTTTCCTCCTCTATTTTTCTCCATGATTAGCCATATCAGAACACACTGAGGAAGCCAAGATGCACATGGATGCGTTCTCCCCAGGATCCAAGGGTCTAAAGAGAGTCTTGTTGCGCAGTCCTCAGGTGGCGTATTTGGTATTGAAGTCTGACTGAGTTAAAATGTTTGAATTAACCGCTTGACACTTAGCCTCCTGCCACCGATAGATCCCGAATGTTCTCCTGCACTGACATGCCCTTCCAAGACCCTTTTAACCACAGGGTCAAAGATTGACCTAAAGAAAAGAATGCTGAAGAAGAAGGTGAAAGGTGCTGAGAGAAGGAAACAGAAGGGTGGGCATTAGTGAATGGGGCAGTATAGGCAGATTCACACATTCAGAGGAAATAAAAGGCGTCTCATCTGCTGGACTGGATGGGCGGGGTGAATAAGGAAGGGTCCTGCCGGACTCAATAGCTTCCTCCCACATGTATACCACTGCTACGCACAATGCTGAACAGGGAGAGAGTTCAACCCTGTCGATTAAGATCAGCGTGTATGTGTTATTTCAGGCAGCTGTAGGGCAGAGAATGGCCCACATAGAGGCCCTAGAGAGTGACGGTCATACAGAGGTAAACCCCAGGACGAGAAAGCAATACAGTTAAACGACACACTGTGCAAAGCAGCATCAAAACTCGAGACTGTTTGCAATAAACTCTACAAAATGAAGTCATGATCCCAATATGGCCTTCACATCAATGGTGTTAAAAAGGGGTACCATTTACAGTGTAAAATTGGAAGATACAAGGCAATAAACTGGGCCAGACACTACCCTAGAGTCTTCGAATACAGCATCACAGCCCTGAAAACAGGGACATGTAAAAACAAACTGCACTGTCAAATCCTTCAGGACTGAAATAAATTATAGATGATTGACAGCTTGCAGGTTTCCATCCACTCTTAGAGTCTAAAATTAAAGAGTTTCTTGCTGCTTTGCCTTTCAGAAATGCCCCGTTTGAATGTGAAATGAGCAGCCTTCTGGCGACCCAATAGGTTATTGATATGCAAACATGGTGGCCATATTTGGTGTTGATGTATTGATTTGTCAGATGAGCAAAGTCACTTTGTAGCCTAGTTTCAATAAAACTGAGGAGGATGTTTTGAGAACTTAAAGTTACAGTGTGTTGTCAAGGTACATATCTCAAAACATATCTCATTAAAAATGTATTCCATCTGATTAAATATGAAATTATGTTTTGTATAATGACAAAAGTGTCAAAAGTGTTGACACAGAACAAAGGACCATCCAAGGGGAACTAAAGCAAATGTTTTTCCTACAATAAACTCTCTGCTGACTGCTGAACATCAGCCTCTGTACTGATGCACACTGCCAGGGCCATTTGTCATAGCCACAAAATTTATTGTGCTCTCATCAAAAATGGATTTGGTCCCATATGAGCTCTGCAGATAGGCTAACACTGTTGTACAGGTCTCATCCCGCTTTTCCCCTTGTGTCCCTACATATCAAAACACTAAAATACGGAGTAAATTATAGGAAAACTGGAAGCAAAGAAAAAACAACAACAACAGGAGGAGGAGATGGATGCTTTCCACAAAAGCTTGAGGTTTGCTTAACAGGCCTTGCTTGGGATTCTGAGGTCAAGCACTTTCCAAACACTCTGGTCGAGTTTTAGGACTTACTATGTGTGTATTTATGGGAACTGTGAAAGCGAGGCTCTGCTGTATGTAGGTTAACTTGCTTCAGCCAATCTGCTTGTCCTCCCTCACCCCGTTTAATCTCCTGCACTCAGTCACAGTAGTGGGGGCAGGATACTGCACCACACTACCATGATATTCCCAGTACCACTACAACACAACATTAAACAAACAGATCAACGTGAAAAGATAAAAGTAACAGTCACTTTGCCAGAAAGAACACCATTAAAATTCACCTCCTCTCCTTAAACCCTCACATCATTTGAGTTGTCAAATGAACAGCAGACGTTTTATAAAGTGTGCTCTTAAAAGAATGTACACCAATTTTTTGGATCCATGGATCTATTGAACACCTAGTTCTCCAGATGTGCACCCCACACATTGATTAGGCTCCTTCTGAGTTAGACCAGAGAGTTCAGAATTCACCATTGATCCTGCAGGATCTCACTCCTGTCCAGCTGTGAAGCTGTGCATTGATCAACTCCAGCAGGACACCAGTGGCCCCACTGCACCCTCTTTCTTCATTGATCCAAAGATTCTCCATTCATTCCCGCCTGAGACCCTGGCCAAATGACCCATCGATCTGTGGCCAGACCAGAGGAACCATTTCAGCATCCCAGTTCATCCTATCCCACCTCATCCCAACATGTACCCAAAACAGACTCACCCTCTTTCAGCCTATTCCAACCCCCCACTTCCACTGCCGGTGATGTCCCATACATGACAAATTTGCACCCTGATACTATCCAAAAACCAAGTAACGCTCACCAACAGCACTGAGAAAGACACCTGCTCTAAATTCAACCAAACACTATATCTTTACCAGAGCATGATTCGGCAGGTACTTCAACATCTCCAATATTCACCTACCAAACCTTGTGGGAAAGGAATTCCTAAGGCATCGTACTAGTCATTTTGACCATGCTGCTTTTGGAAAGCTTATTGACGGTTGATGCATGGATATTCATATGCTTAATTATTGTACAATCACACTAATTAAGTTCGAGCTTGCTTTAGAGAATCATCCATGCCGCTTTTCTTGCAAGATGTACTATGGAGTCTATACAATTCATAAAAGTGTGGTGATTTACCAGGAAATCGAAGACCATCCCACACATTCTGAAACAATCAAGCAGTCTTCAGCAACAGCACATGCTTTGACAAGAACTAAGTGCCGGGATTTATTTATAAAATGTCCTTTACTCTAAATGCACAATGAAATATACCATTGCCTACTAAAAGTAACCTCCAATGAATGTAATTCCACTGGGACAATCTAATTTTGACTCTGGTGTGAAGTCAGCATCAATTTCTTATCACAAGCCTGTCTCTGAGCACAACAGAACACACTCAAAAAAAAAACAACCAACATTTAAGATTTTCAGCATAGACTTGTGATTAGATAAAACAGCCATACCTGTTTGCCAGAGGTAGGTGGGTTTTGTGTTGGCGACTGTTTGCGTCTGGACATCCCAAAGCCCAAAAAAGAGCAGAGCTACTCTGAAGAGGGTGGCAAGAGCCCCTGCTGAAGTGCCCCCTCTTCCTGCCGCCCTGCTGGCCAGCTCCATGGCTTCAGCCCGGCCAGATAGATCCACACGGCTCAAGTCTGGCCAAACAGACCCGCACGATATACACACACTCAGCAGGAGATGTATGCACGAGAAGATGCGGCACAGGGGAAAGTGTGCCTGCTATTGTCCCTCTCACTCTTCAGTACGCGGTTCCTCCAGGAAAGGGTAATCCACTTGTCTCTATCTTTCTCCACTAACTCCTCTATTTTCCCTCCTTTTATTTCTTCTTCACTGTGTTCTCTGGGTCAGTGGAGAAGAATGAGGTCTGAGTGGAGGAGAAAAAAATAAAAAAGCCAGAGGAACAATAGATCCCTCAGCTCAGCACGCTGCTTGTGCGGCTACTGCGTCCTGGCTGAGCCTGGCTGATACAGCACCTCCCATTCCCCCCTCCTCTCTCTCTTTCTCTCGCTCATGCTCACTCATACAGTCTCACTCTCCTTTACCAATCCAGCATCCACCTGCAATCACTCTCTGTTATCACTTCGCCCTGCTATCAAGGGTTGCACTATTCTTCACGCAATAGGAAACTGGGGTAAGGTGCCGGGGGCCGAGGTAAGAAGCACGTGCATCATTGTGGTGTGTGTGCTGATTTGGGATTAGTTGCTAGATGCAGAGACACCAGAGTCACTTGCACCAGCTGGGACTAAAACCTATAAAGAGATGCAAAGGAAAGATAACGCTGTGAGTGTGAAAGAGAAGCGAGAGAAAGGGAAAAGGTGAAGGGAGGGGGTCCGAATCCGACAGGAGGGATAGTGTGTGAGAGAGAGAGAGAGAGAGAGAGAGGATGGCAAAAAACAACCGAATGAGAGTAGTAAAACCCCTCATGAATATTTAATGTGAGCTCACTCTGACCTTGATGATATCCAAACCATAGAAGGGGTGCAGTGTTATGAGTGTTATAAGATGATGTCTCCATAGTCATTACAGAAACAGACTGGGGAATCACACCTTTCCATAAACGCTATGGGCCTAGGTCGTCAATCTATAATGACCAAATTCAAGAAACTGTTGTATAAAGAGAATTATAGAGAGATTAAAAAGATGAACCCTGCACATGAATATGCCTATTTTCTTGTTATATGTGAAAAGCACTATGTCAAGTATGTCAAAAAATGCAGTAATAATGAAACAATAGGAAAAATACCCAGATGACTTAAGCTTTCCAACTGTATTTGTACTACACAAATGCGTACTTACAGAACCTAGTTATGATATTAACAAATATTAAGAAGGTACATCTAATGAGTGTGTTTACACGAACAACAATATTATGAAATCTATTGGAAAAAAAAAATCTTAACAGAAACCAGATAATGCAACAAAATCATGTCAGCATACATAAAGATATGGAAATCATCCGACTTTTTTTATGTCAAAAAATAAACCAACATGAATAACGATATACACACCAAATAAGCTGCCAGCATGCCAGTAAAGGTGTGCATAATGCTAATGAGAAAACATACAAATAGGCCAGTTGGTAATGTTCACATGAGCATACACATTTTTATCTTAGTAAACATACTTGCTAAATGAAGTAAACACACTAAAACTTTGAAGGCTAATTATTAGCTTATTTAAGAAGAAAAAGACCTGTATTTACCTATACCTCTCTTTCTTTCTCAACAACAGTTCCTAATGTGCGATATGCACTCCCTCCTTTATATTCAGGCCTGGATAATGTCCGTTGGCGTAATTTCGCAGTGATTAGGGTAATGAAGGACAATGCTCACCCCCTGCTAACTACCAACACAGAGAGCAAACCATGGAACAAATTAGCCAAGCTGTAGCATTAACAGACAGTAAGCACTCTGACCGCCCCTACCCAATACACACACCCCCACCCCCCACCCCCCACACACACAACCTGGCATGGGGCCAAAATGGAAGCCTATGTCAACTTCATATATAATCACAACAGATGTAATGGAATGACTGTGCTGAATTCCTGGTCATTAAAATGGATAATGGATACTGTGCTTATCTTAAATCGTGATTTGTTATATTTAATCTAACAAAAAAAATTAAATTCTCAATGAAAATTACAAACTTTTTTTTTTTAAAGTACAATATTATTTGAAAAATGATATAAAAAAATATTTTACAATATTTATTAAACTATTATTATTATGCAGTATATGCACTGATTTAAATCCTAAATAAAAACCCTACTAATCAACATACAGTAGAAATCTTGGGAAAATTACAAAGCTTGGATCTGAAGGTCAGGTAGGCTGCAGGGGTTGGTGGCTAAGCTTAAGGTGGCCAGAAGCCAGGGCCAATGTACCTGGACCTGATCCAGATACTGTACTCTGTTAATTTGTAGGGACAACATGATACCACTGTGGGCGGATTTGTCATTTAGCAGGCCCGTTTCATTCAAAGCATTTCACAACAGGATTGAATGCACAATGGCAATGCATAATACCTTGCTTTCAGTAACTCTACTAACAGTGAATCCTTTTTAAACCAGCAACCTTAGTGTTGCAGGCCACAAGGCCAGCGCTATCTTCAAGTAAAGTTAATGATCCTATCCACCCTCTTCCCCAGTTGATGTGAGATACATCGAAGAAGCCAAGAGAGAAAGACAGCTCTGATTAGTGACAATCAGCTGGGTGGGATTACAGATACAGCTGGCCTCCTTAAAGAGTCAAAAGAGACAGTGCTTAACTTAGTGATAAAGCCATGCTGTCTCAACCATGGACACATATACAAATGCCACACACACACATCTAAAGCACAGCATGCGAGACACTGATATCCACCGCTGCTGTACCTTAATACTAGAGCTCAGCTAAAGAGATGAGGAGGGGGGTAAACGGGGGTGGGGAGGAACAGATTGAGAGGAACAAAGCAAAGCTTTTGAGGGCAAAAGAGTATAGCAGAAACAGGGATAGAGGGGAAACAGACCAGGGAACGAGACAGATGGGCAGAAAAAAAACGGGAAATTGAGAATGAAAAAGTGTGTAGGGGAGGCTGTGTTTTTTCTTTGCTTTTGTAGAGAAGGAGCTTTATAATGAGGAGCGATGTAAGCGTTGTGTGGGGTGTGATGAATGGCAGTAGGCAGGCGTACGGTCTGCCACAGCACTTCCCTCTGATCGTACCTGATTATTGTGTGTGTAGGAACATGTTCGAGTGAGCGCCTTGTGGAAGATAATTCAACACCAGCAGGCCTGCACAATTAAGCAAACAAAAGCAAAACACGTTATCATGAAACAGGTGCTTATGCAGAACATGCTTACGGCGTGAACAATGTGTGAGAAATGCACGCCACGATTAGTCTACCTCAGCACAATTACACTCCACGTGGAAACATTAAATAGATGATGCTGACTAGGGATGCAATGATATGGAGAATTTGACAAATAATGACCAATAATATTCTGAAGCCGATAATCTATATATTGACATATGTAGTATTAGATATCAATCTACATTTTGACTGACTGAAAAGAAAATGCTCACCTTAAAATATTAGATCACTATGTATTATTTATTGTTTAATGGTTTTGTCTTTCAAAATTTCAGATCAATCTCAGAATTTTTCATTAAAAATATTATATATTTTTCAAATTATTCATTTCAAATTATTTATTTTATTATTATTTTAATTTCCATTTAAAAAGTGTATTTATCAATTTATTTAGGCCAACTAGAACTAATAATGTGTCATATGATAATTTGTCAGCTTAACTATATTGGCTTTTTTTTTTTCTTAACCAATCGGTAACATTGAAAAGTCCTTTATTGGAACATACTGGTATGACTGGTGTTAAAAAAGTTTAATTAATTTCTAGTTCTGACTTACATTTGCAAAATGAAGATAAATGCAACATATTCATAAATATTCAGACCCCGCCCACATGTGGTGACTGCATGCAGACAGTGTATATTTTTGTAACTCAGCCTGACTTACTTTTTAATTTATCCTTTTCTGAGGTGAAATACTTACCTGTACTGATAACCTTTGAAGATTTCTATCATTTAGAAAGTTAACTCAAATTTAACCATAACTTAACTTGCTCATAATATAATTGGGTCATAATTGGGTTAGGGGCCATGGAGGGTCCTGTACGCCAGCATCTATATTAATGTGCCAAGTTGCTACAGTTAAGCCTTTCCTGTAGCTCAAATGGTAGAGCATGGCGCTAGCAATGCCAAGATCATGGGTTCGATTCCCAGGGAAAGCAAGAGCTGATAAAATGTAAAACTGTAACTTAAATGCAATGTAAGTCGCTTTGGATAAAAGCGTCTGCTAAATGCATAAATGTAAATGTAAATGTAAGCCCATGTATACATACTACTTGGTTGCAGAATTGTTTATTCCAATTGATATTAATAAATGTAATGATTTATTGAAACATTAGTGACTTTTAATATACTGCTGTTGCCAGAGTTTATTTCAGCATGAAAAAAATGGCGCTTTGTTCTGTATGACTTCATGTAGCAATGACATGAAAAAAAAGAGCATCATAGCTCAAAGCTCCTGAGAGTACAAAACTTTGTTGAAAATCTACTCAAAATGTTAAATACACAGCAATTTGCAGCTAGCAAGTTCCTTGAAGCAATGGAGTAATGGAGCGATAGCTCTCTGTGCACCTGCCAGCATTGCCCTGGGCAGCAGTCAGTGCGCGGTCACGTGGATGAGCGAGCGAAATAATCGACAACACTAGTCTGCAGTGAAGCCTCATTAAGAGAGAGGACAAAAGAAGTGATGGCGTACTACTCAGGTGTGAAGTGTCTCCCACAGGACTCTAATGGCCATGTCTTTTCTTCAAGAAGTGAACAGACAGACGCTCTGTTACTGCACGCTTTACCGGCACCACATATCTGCACTGGTGCCAAACACCTGCATTTGATAAACACATTACCCACCAACCCCAAACTCCTTACAGCTTCACACAATAAACACTTATCATTAGTCATTTCACTATCTCCATTCTTTAGCCACAGAGCTCCAGATGAGGCAGGCTACCGAACATATCACCATTCAGATGGCGTCACGAGGCTGCACGACTGAGTTGTATAGAAAACCGTACCAGTAAATGGGCTTGGCAAAGCCAATATTCCTCATTTAGAGAGAAATGCTTGGTGTGGAGGAGGGCTGCTGCTATAAACAGCAGTGTTCAAATGCACAGAGTGCACATTCTTAATGGACACATTTGCTACTGATGGTTATTACGGTTATTTCAATGATCACTAGGTAAGAGCCAGTGTACTGGGCAGTGTATAGGTTAACAGTAAGGCGATAAATAACATTAAGCAAGGCAGATAAAGAAGACAGTCATCTGGACCATTACCTAAAGAGATCTTCACATTGTTGTGGAGACCTACTGTGAGCATAATGATCAACACAGTACATCTATTAGGGATGCACAATGTATCGGTGCCATCGATTAGATTTTTTTTTTTTATTATTATTATCATTTAATGATGTATTTACATCCAGATTACTTTTGCCTTTATCTAATGCTCACTTAAAGAAAAAAAAAACATTTGAAACTATTTTAAGTCAGAAACTACTAGTAAATTTCACAAATAATCACAAAGAAAATCGAAAGTAACACAATGAATTAAGATCTTTTGAAGTAGAAAGACTGAAATGGCTAAACATACTCTTATAAAACATGATTGTATAATCTTTATTTACAACTTCGAAAAATCATGTTTTTACACTGCAATAATAATTTAATAACACTGTTAAATGTAATCTTTAGCTAATCTCAAAATGAACATCTTTTTTTTCATACTGTACATTATAATCTTGTGATATTGTGCCTAAATTCACTTGTATCATCAAAAATTATGAATTTATTATTAAAATGTATTTAAATACATAGAATTTTAATGGCAGCCATTTATCGGTTATTGGCCATAAGATGATAATTCTCAGTTTATTGTATCAGATAGAACTGAATTTAAATATCAGTACATCCCTAATATCCATTCCTCCATAAGCGTAGAAATTTGTGCCTGTACATGTGAAGTAATTTGGCTTGAAGTCTGCCGCATCCAAATCTAAGTGGAGCAGACAGGTTTGGCACATTACACTACAGACCCAATCCAGTGTTTTTGTTTTGGAGAAAGAGCTCACTGTCTGACTCATTTTTCAAACCTTCCAGAACAGCTGGAGGGGGGCAGAGGGGTGGGGGACCAACCAGTGAAGTGGGAGGGGCATTGCCTAGCCAAGCTGATCCAATTTAAATATGTAAATGTTATCGGAGTTGGAAGAGGAAATGGGAAGACAAGCGGAGAACAAAAAAATCGAGAACAAAAAGAACAACATATAATGCAATTAAACGTTTAGCATTGTTTAGCATTCAATTAAGGAGATAATTATACGCCTCGACACTTTGGCCAAGATACAAAACGCATAAGAGGAGTCTCACTCTCCAACTCATCCGTCTCTATTTAAAAGGTACCTGAGGGGATTTGCACCCATAAAACACTGTGCAAATTGCAGCAATTTGATTTTTTTTAATTTTGTCAGTTTCCTCACCCTTTCCTCATGGGGTCCTAAACAAAACTGGACTCCGTCAACAACAAAATTCATTGTATGGACAAAGAGAGAAAGTCATACAGGTTTGAAACAACACAACTGTGTTGCAACTATTACTAGTAGATATTAAAACAGCTGCTCTCTTGAGCCTGAGCTCCATAAATCCAACTGCAAGCACACCATCCGTTTTTTACATCAAGACCTGTCAGGTCACAAGTAAATGTCCCAATCCATAAGCTTTAAACAGATTGTTCTGAGCACTTCCTTGATAATAGACCTAAAATCTCCCATAAATGCTAATACAAGCAGCTCATATCTGTCAGGGCAAATCAAGCCTGAAATGAGTTCAGTCAGCCGCACTCCTGGTTTCCTCAGAACCGGAGTCGAGTTGAACCCACCACGCTCCCATTGTCTTCCGCCTCACTGAGTGATATAACCAGGCTGGGAACAAAGGCAACAGGGGGAGTCCCCCCAAAATCCCACTTTGCTCAGAATAGAAATGGTGAGGGTGGGGGGAGAGGGGGCACAGCCATCAAATGGGTTTTCCACCCGTTCGTCTTTTGAGAGCATAAGGCTGGTCTTCAGGGAGGTGAAACTAAACAAATAAAGGGGTGACTGCTTTAAACCGCTCACCCCTGCAAGCACCATTGTGCATTTCACACAATCAGCTGTAGCTCACCCACCTAATGAAATATTTTTGGCCCACCGACACACAATGCAATCTCCATGGAGATTTGTTTTCTTTTGAAATAAATCATCAGGCGGTAAAATGATTATCGGCCATGTGCCAGGTTAATTTCAAATGAGTTTTTGGCTCAAATTGGATGTACAGTGCCCTCCACTAATATTGGCACCCTTGATAAATATGAGCAAAGGCAGCTGTGAAAATAAATCGGCATTGTTTATGCTTTTGATCTTTCCCTCAAAAAATTTACAAACTTCTAACCTATCATTGAAGTAAAACAATTGAAAGTGGGGAGAAAATCTCATGATGAAATAAATGTTTTTCTCCAATGGATGTTGGCCACAATTATTGGCACCCCTAGAAATTCTTGTGAGTAAAATATCTCTGAAGTATATTCCATTCATATTTAAATTTTTTAGCACACCAGGGTGACTAGGAGCATGAAATTGTCCAGCCACGACTTCCTGTTCCACAGGATTATAAATATGAGGAACACAAAGACCAAATTCCCTTAATCATCCATCACAATGAGAAAAACCAAAGAATATATTTCTGATGTGCAGCAAAAGATAATTGAGCTTCACAAATTAGTGAAGTGGCTTTAAGAAAAGAGCTAGAGCAGTGAAAAATCCCATTTCCACCATCAGGGCAATAATTAAGAATTTCCAATCAACAGAAAATGTTATGAAACTGCCTGGAAGAGGACGTGTGTCTATATCGTCTTAATGCACGGTGAGGAGGAGAGTTTGAGTGGCTAAAGACTCTCCAAGGATCACAGCTGGAGAATTGCAGAATATAGTTGAGTCTCGGGGTCAGAAAACATTAGAAAAAAATTGTCAAACAGTCCCTACATCACCACATGTTGTTTGGGAGGGTTTCAAGAAAAATTCTCCTTGCTCATCCAAAAACAAACTCCAGCATATTCAGTTATCAGACATGACTGTAACTTCAAATGGGACTGGCTTCTATGATCAGATGAAACTAAAAAATGAGCTTTTTAGCAGCAAACACTCAAGATGGGTTTGGTGCACACAGGGATAAAAAAGTACCCCATGTGTACAATGAAATATACTGCTGTATTTTTGATGTTGTGGGCCTATTTTTCTGCTGGAGGTCCTAAACATCTTGTTTAGACACATGGCATCATGGATTCTATTAAATACCAACATATAAAAAATCAATAAGTGACTGACCCTGTTAGAAATCTTATAATGGGCCATGTTTGGATCTTCCAACCGGACAATAATCCAAACACAAACCTCAAAAACAACACAAAAATGGGTCACTGAGCACAAAACCAAGCTTCTGCTATGGCCATTCCCGTCCTCTGACCTGAACCCTACAGAAAATGAGTGAGGTGAACTGAAGAGGAGAAGCACCAACATGGAGCTGTGAATCTGAAGGATCTGGAGAGATTCTGTATGAAGGAATGGTCTCTGATCTCTTATCAGGTGTTCTCCAAACTCTTCAGGCATTATAGGAGAAAACTCAGAGCTGTTACCCTGGGAAAAGGACATTGCAATAATTGGGTGCCAATAATTGTGGCCAACATGAACTAGAGAAAGTATTTCTTACACAATGAGATTTCCCCCCATTTTCAATTGTTTTACTTCAATGATAGGTTGGAATTTTGTGAATTTTTGGAATGAAAGATAAAAAGGATAAACAATGCAGATTTATTTTCACAGCCGCCTTTGCTCATATTTATCAAGGGTGCCAATATTAGTGGAGGGCACTGTATATGTAAATTACCCAGGTCAAATATTGACCGGCTTGGGAGTTGAGACACAAGAGAATGTGACTTCTGATATTTTGTAACTCGTTCATTTAACAAGTCGGTCCGAACCCTTCGTTTTTGTGTGTGCGCGTCAGTCTGCGTGTGTTCAATTGATTTGTTCTTTAATGACCTTGTCTACATGATGTAGTGCAGAGGAGTGACTATCTGTCTGAATCTGGAGGGGGGGGGCAGGTGTCTGGACCGACGGCTGGGATTGAGGGGCTCCGCAATGGGAGGGGCACAGGTACCATCCCTGTGGTGGAGGTACGGGATTTGGACTGTCAGAATGGGACAAGCGTGCTGCATGTCACAGGAGAGGAAGAGATGGAACATCTGGTGTGGTTTTCCGTCAGTAACCTGCCACTGACATGTTGAGAATCCCACATGAAGGTGACTTACTATTAACGGGGGGTTTATTGACACCCACAAAATACCCTATCTAGAGCATTATTTATCACTTAATATAACTGCAAATTGAATAATCTTTTTTTGGAGGTCATCCATGACCAATTACAGCAGTGTAATCAATACAATATGTTCTAGACTAGTAACTTCACCAATGAATAATGCATCATAATGACATATAGGGGAAGTTGGGGATGGATGTCGCACTTTTTGCACCACTGAATATTTTTCAAGGTAGAATTATTTTGTGAAAATCAATTTCTGTACAGAGACATCTTTCTGTACAGAGACAGTTTCCAACGTTATTGACAATAGAAACAAAGATGAAGTTCATTGAATATATAGTGGGGTTGCTGTCACAATAGAACTTGCTGTTAAATAGCCCTGTTAAGCTAAATAGCAAGGCAATTATGAAATATAAACAGCAAATTAACAGTATTTTTTTATTCATTCTTTTATTTGGCAAGGATGCATAACATTTTTAAAAAGTGACACTAAAGACTTTTACACTGCTATCTATCTGCTTACAGACAGGAGGTTGAGCAGCTGGCTGTCTGGTGCAGTCTTAACATCCTGGAGCTAAACACTCTCAAAACTGTGGAGATGATAGTGGACTTCAGGAGGACGACCCCCCCCCCTGCACTCCCCCCACTCACCATCATGAACAGCACTGTGGCTGCAGTGGAGTCATTCAGATTCCTGGGAACCACCATCTCTCAGGACCTGAAGTGGGACAATCACATTGACTCTATTGCGATAAAGGCCCAGCAGAGGCTGTATTTCCTCCGACAGCTAAGGAAGTTCAACCTGCCTCAGTAGCTGCTGATACAGTTCTACTCTGCCATCATTGAGTCTGTCCTATGTTCATCTATAACTGTTTAGTTTGGTTCAGCTACCAAAACAGACATCAGAAGACTACAACGGACAGTCAGGACTGCTGAGAGGATTATCGGTGCCCCTCTGCCCAGCCTCCAAGAACTTTACACCTCCAGAGTGCGGAAAAGGGCTAAGAAAGTCACTCTGGACCCCTCACACCCAGCTCACTCTCTCTTTGAAATGTTGCCCTCTGGCCGGCGCTACAGATCACCGAGCACCAGAACAGCCAGACACAAGAATAGTTTTCCCCCCAGGCCGTATCCCACCTGAACAACACATAACACACCCTGGTACTGTACATCTGTATATAACTCATCAAACCTTCATCTGTACATAGGACACATGCACATTCACAGTTCTGTCTATGGACATTTTCTTTTCTGTATATTTTTATTTTTTGTTACTATTGTTATTCTTAATTATTGTCTATTATCTTCATTATTAGTGTTCTGTATTACCTTAATTATATGTTGTCTGCACTATGTTTGTACTTTCTGTACTGGAAGCTCCTAACACCAAGACAAATTCCTTGTGTGTGCAAACACACTTGGCAATAAAGCTCTTTATGATTCTTATTCTTATTCTTATCTATCCATCTATCTATCTAAATGAAAAAAATGTGGTTTCCACAAAAATATTAGGCAGTACATCTCTTTTACAAAGATACTAATAAGATTTATTGATTCATTGATTGATTCATTGATTCATTTATTTATTTTTTCCTTCAAAATCTGCACATTCGAATGATTTCTGAAGGATCATGTGACACTGAAGACAGAAATAATGACTGCTGAAAATTCAACTTTGCATCACAGGAATAAATAACATTTATAATAAATTAAAATAGAATAAATAAATAAATTTGAAGAATATTTCACAATATAACTGTTTTACTTATTTTTTTATCAAATAGATGCAGGCTTGGTGAGCATAGAATAATTTAAACACTCATATGGCAACTAGCACCAACCTCCCCTATATGACAGCAAATAATACTACAGGGTTCAAATGTGAGAAACCTAAAAATGCATGAAAATGATTGTGACAGTCCAGCTAAAGCCAGCACACAATGCTGGATGCTAGGCTTTGATAGAAACTTGCTTGAATAAAACCCACTAGTAAAATGGCTCCTGTGTTTTAATGTGTCTTTGTGATGAATTGCACATCCGATTGGGAAGGTCAGTGATTCAGACCCAGAGTAAATGTTCCGTACAGAGGTAAAGACATCAGTGACAATGGCCATTTTACTGGTTCTGAAGAAGTGGTTTAATAATGCAGTATGTGTTCATTGAATGAGGTTATTCAGGTGGAGTCGCATATTCATCTCTGTCATCTCTGACAGGCACATGTGGGCTGACTACCGCCCATAAAAAACAGCAGAGCTCCAGGCAATGGAGATGGGATAACCCTGCAATAACAGCTGGAGAAAGTGCACTTGATGCAAAACAGGACATGATCCTACATTTAGTGACACACAGCTGAAGCACTGAGCACCAGAACGGCCAGACACAGGAACAGTTTCTTCCCTCAGGCAATCCATCTCATGAACACTTGACAATAATTATGGTACACACACTATTTATACACTTATTTATCTAACACACATTAGTCTACATTTCAATTGCACATAATGTATCTGTACATACAATTGTCAATTTGTATATTGTTATTACTTATTTACTTTTTCCTTTTAATTATTTTTATTATCTGTGTTTTTTGTTCTGTCACTGTCATTCTGTTGCGCTGCGGTAGCTTCTGTCATGAAAACAAATTCCTCGTATGTGTAAACATACCTGGCAATAAAGCTAATTCTGTTTCTGATTCATTCTGAAGTAATAAGACTCACACACCAGCACACAAATACACAAACACACTCCATGTTCACAAGAACATGACTGAAGATAATCCTTCATACCTTCTTCATGTCCATCTCCATCATCATTTTCTTAATTAGTAATAAAACTAAAATAATTATGTCTTAGTGCGATTAAGGTGATTATCAAATCATGAAGGCTGTGATTTAATTCAACAAATATGCAGACTGCATATTTCAGAGTGAAGGTGGCACTGTGTTCATTTATACATGTGCAGTTCACGGTACAGTGTTTCAACGTCTTAGAGCATCTCAGTTCACAGTAAATGCTGCTCCACACTAACTCAACCTCTGCACTTGCGGAGAGATTTCTGCCAAAAAGCTTCATGAGTTTAATGTTTAAATACAAATAAATTAAACGTAAACTGTCCTCTTAGCCCTGGTTTCACAGACAGGGTTTAGGTTAAGCCAGGATTAGGCAATAGTTCAATTAGGACATTTAAGTCGTTTTTATAAACATGCCTTAGAAAAAACAATACTGGTGTGCATCTTGAGACAAAACAAAGGCACTGTCATATTTTAAGATCAGTTAGTGCAAGTTTCTTTCAGTTGAAACAGTTCAAACTTACATTTTAGTCTGGAATTAGGCTTAAGCCTTGTTTGTGAAATCGGGAGTTAAAGTATAATGATTTTTATTAAATAATCAAATTCTTCATTGTCAAACTTATTATAAATTATTTTATTTCATATTAAATGGGTCAACAGTGGGAATGTAGCCTATAATAGCTGAAAAATTATTTTCACTTTATGGATACTGCTGTTTGAGATGTTTTTTTGTAAAAAGCACACCAAGTATGTCACATGTTTCCAAGTTGTTCAGCCTAAAAGGATGGTTTGCACTCAAAAAAGTCATTTTTTTAATGATTTTAAAATTGCCTATGCAGATGTACCCCCTACAAAATAAGACCAATCTATTCTGGAATAAACTTTTGATTTAAAAATTCCTGCACTTTCTTTCAAATTGAAAAAAATATACTGTAGAAAAACAGTAGGTAGAACCCCCCCCCACCCCTATATAGTCATATTATGATATACAACAGTCACATTTATTATATGTTCGTCACATAAAGTCATGGTATGAATTCAGAAGGCATGGAATATAGCACATTAGCTGTATGGAGTCTGGACTACTTTTATGTTATTTTATATTTAAGATGAGCTTGACAGATGCATGTCATTGCATGGAAAAGACTTACATTTTTCTTAAAATTCTCTAATTTTTTTCACAGAATAAAAAAAAAATAACAACAACATCATACAGGTGAGTAAATTTCAGTGTATACTGGCTATACATATCATTACCACCCCAAATTATATCAGCTCTGTCTATGTTTAAACACATGCTAGGAGGTCTTCAATTGCTTTCTTATCTCATTCCTCCACACACTGATTGATTAATGTTTAATTTAATAAGCAGCGACATGAAAAAGTGCCCTGGCGGAACCCTCTACCTCGGAAAAATGACACTCGGCACGCTTTGGCGCTCCAGCATGGACAGATCACTTCCTGCTAATTCAATTCCCTCCCACCAAATTAATATTATTAGCAGGTGGTTTTGCAACTAAACACAACGGCCAGCATCCGGTCAGCCAATCCCCACGGGATTCAGCTGACGTTGATTTACACCGACCGCTCGGCATCAGGGGCACAAATCAACAGCTGTGAAATCTTCCCTTTCAACGGCAATCACAGAGAGCTCATTGATTACTGATACAGATCAATGCGATGACAGCGGAAGAGCAGCTAGTGAGAAATGGCTTTTTACAGACTGGTCTAAAGATTGTTAGCTCTGCTTCTGCTTTATGATAATATTTGAGAGGGAGCTGAGGTAAGCAAATGAACTGACAAACACTAAATCAGGAAGAAAGCCTGTGAGGTGTGCCAGGATGTAGATAGCAGCTCAAAAAAAGAGAATCAACCTAGAATGTTGTGTTATTTGAAGCCTTGGCTATGCTTGAGTGTTTCTTCAGTATATATTCTGCTCTGTGTGCATTTTAAGTTCACAACTTTTGCTTATTAGTATGTGAGGGTTCTAACTCTTGAAGTGCTGCGTTTCCTAGCAACAGATTCCTGGCTCACCCGACTCGCTGTCAACTGCAAGACTACGCGGCCTCTGACATATGACCTGACTTCACAACACAAAACTCTGTTTGCTGAATCTTCTCCAAGTTTTTTCTCCCTTATTCCAATCTCCTCTGTTATATTTGTATAAAATTATATTTATTCCACATCAAACATAGGCCATGAGTGAAACCTCATGTGTGATTAATGTAGCCCTGATATGTGAGAATAAAAATGAGGAACGCAGCTAAGTAGATCACTGCACAGCATGCTAGTGGATTGATATGGAAGCGGGAAGCCAGCTAAAAAATTCAATTCTCGTTAAGAATTTTGTTTGTGATTGAGAGATCAAATGCAGCTATATAGATCGACTGTCATGAATGCCTGAAGTTATGTTTACTTACATTTTCAACATTCAATAGCAGTGGTTCTTAACTGATTTTGCTTTACGACCCAGATTTTTACCTTAAACTTCCAGTGGCAACTCAACACAGTGACAAAATGGTCTACATTGCACAAAGAAATATACATAAATATCTCTAATATAAACCATCAAAATGTAATATAACTAAGGCTTTTGCATACTGTAGGCCCAACAACATGCAACATGATTAAGAGGACATACTCAGTTGAAACTGTCAATTTTATAAACGTATTTCTATCATGACAACTCTCTAAAGATTTAAGCATGGTAATGGATATGGCAATGTTAATGTATTTTGGTCTTGGCGGAATAGATCTGCTATACAGCTGAATTGCTGCTGCTGTTGTTTATTGCTGTTGTTGTAGATTATTGCTGCTGCTGCAGCAAAGCAAGTACAGGAACTTGCTACTGCCATTGCATATGCTGATATGGTGTTGTATTTAAGACATAGCCTACTGCTTCTGCACAAGTTGCATATATAATAACCCATAGCAGATCTTTACAGGTGGAGCTGGGGAAGGTGGAGGGTTTCAGAGTAATTCTGAAAGTCCACTGCGAAATGCTCTAGAGAATTAGTCAATAGAGCCATTTAAATGTAAAGCAGCAAGCTTATTGGCTCTGTATGCAACATGAAACAATCAGCTTGTGCCAAGTAGTTTAACACTGTGAATATTGTCAGTTTGCATTAACAACCTGTGCCATCTAGAGTTTCATGACAGAACTTGGCATAAGCTTCAGCAGAAGAGTCACTAGCTTAAAGGTGCAATTACTTTGGGGAAAATTTCAGTGAAATTTCTCTGACAAAAAAGGTCCATTGTCCACTGTCAATAGTGTAGTGAAGCAGAATTCTGTTGGTCAACACGGCGAATTTGCATGCAAAAATAAATAAATAAAATCACCCTTACACAAAATTCCAGCTCATGTAGTTTCCCATGTAGAATCACCAGCAAAAATGTTAAATGTGACTGCACTGTAACACCAAACAAACACAAATACTGTATTAGCATTAGCAATATTAGCAAATGACAGATTAATTTGTGACATGCTATGGAGTTTGATGGACTCTCTGTCTTTGACAACAACAAAATATATGAAAATCATTTAAAAGACTGATATTTTGCTATCCAAACATGAACAATTATGTCGCAGACCTGCGACACACCAGTTGAGAACCACTTGTGTATGATATTTGGTTTGAAAAGACAAATGTACTTGTGTCAAACAAACTCAACAAGGTAAGCTCTAGATAAGCATTGATTCCCACAAATTTTGACTGAATCTGACTGATCCTGTCTTTTGAGAAGACAGTAGTAATATTTACTAAAGCATTAGAACTGATGAGACTTGTAAATAGTTGTAATTTAGAATGAATACAAGTATTAGCTCTACTTAGTGCTGTTGATATTGTTTTGTTGTAAATTACTTAATTTGAAATCATCATCAGGGTTCTTGATTATGTAGTCAAGCCAGTTCAAATGTATAATTATTTCACTATTTGCATGTTCATATAATATTAGTATGAAGTAGGTAAACATATGTTCAACATAGTGAGAGATGCAACTTGACCAATAGACCAGCGTTACAGTGCTTAAAGGAGTGTACATGAAGAGGTAAAGAACATAAGTTGGCCATTACAAAAAGTCCTGGAAGGTGGAGAATATTATTAGAAACATAGTTGTTGTTACTGAAACTCTCTTTTCTTTCATTTTCCCATGAAATCTCTATATTACCCCTTGTAAAACCAAAATATTAGCTGTAAACAAGAGCATAAGTAATGCACTAGTTCTTCTAGATCTTCTTCACTCTGGAAATACCCTGCCTTCCCTTCCCCCATTTTTGTACCCCCCGCCCCACTACCCCCCGGAATCTTCCTCAAGTCTGCCAATGAGAGCGCATTGGCAGCATTTTTTCCTAGAGACAGTGCGCTCCATGTCTGGGGTGGTTCCCCTCCTCTGCTCAGTCGCGGAATTCAACACCAATCAGACGGCAGGCCGCAATGATTCCGCATCGCAGCCTTTCCTTTTTGGCAAAGCGCAATATGGGTTTTTTCAGACTTGTTATCCTACAGGCATGAGGGGTGCCATGTGACGGCATGCATACTCTAAGACAATGGAGATTACACACTGACACGCGCACATTAAAAACAGATTCCAGCTAGGTGGGGGGCGGCTACAGAGCTACAGTCTATGAAGGATTTCTGATTTTGTATTGTATACAGTTTTGTGTTTAACTTATTTTTGGAGGAAGATTGCAATAGCACTCCATAAAACAGATCAACACAGATCCACTCTTATTCTAAAGGTTTTCCCAACTGAATGGATATTCTGTGCACGAAGAGCTCTAGGACCACATGCATGGCTCGATTTCTCCATCTCTACAAAAAGCAAAAGCAATCACAAAACAAGAGCCCCAAGTTGATTCACTTTATTTATATGGATCTCATATTCTCATCTTGGCTGGAACATTGTTTTCAGACAGAGAGTTACTGTCCGAGCTCAAGGACGAATTTGATCAATAGCACAACTCCCCAGGCCTTCTCCTATTACAGAGCACATGCTACTGATAGTGTGAGATGTCTCTGAATCTAAATGGATCAGGATTAGCTGAAAATCGCCCCTGCACTGTCAACCAGTGATTCCTCTAGAACAGGGTTAGGCAACTTCGGTCCTGGAGGGCCAGTGTCCTGCAGAGTTTAGCTCCAACCCTAATCAAACACACATGAAGAAGCTAATCAATGTCTTCAAGATCACTAGAAAGTTACAGGCAGGTGTGTTTGATTAGGGTTGGAGCTAAACTCTGCAGGACACCGGCCCTCCAGGACCGAAGTTGCCTATCCTTGCTCTAGAAGCTCCCTAAGAACACAAATCCACCTCGTTCCCAAAAAAGCTTAAGAATGACATAAATCCAAAATTCATGGTATACAACATAAAATAGATGTGTAATATATCAGTGTTAATAAACACAATATTCATTGTTAGATGAAGTATAATGTCATGCAGTTTCTCAAGCCTCTAGCTACTACATTTTCCCAGCTTCGCTGCCGCATCTTGTAGTTGAAGAACAAGTGAAACAACTCCTGCTACTGCACATCAGTGTCAGACCTGCCGTGATCTCAAGCCCCACGCCCCCAATTCAGACATCAAGTGAGTTGAGTGAGGCAAATACAATTTCACCCAAATTCACTCTACAGGAAATTCAACCTGAATGGTTATGACCTTTTTATGATGACTGGACCATACAGATGAGACACTGGACCCATTGGAATAGAGGCCCCCCTCTTTGTGAGGCACCAAGAATCATGGGTTTGGGCTTAAGAGACTGAATTGCGTCTCAACAAGAGGAAGTTTTGAAAAATAGAAGGGTTTTGACAGCTGGCTGGAGACTGCCAGGGTTAATAGAAGCTTTTTTCCTCCTTGCCATGAAACAGGGGAAATTGATGTGCTCAGTCATTGGATTAGAACACATTTCACACTCTAAACAGCTTACGCTGAAAGATACAGAGCGGGTACAGAGCGGGAGAGATGCACAATGTGATGGTTGGATGGCGTGCTACTCCAGAAACTAGATATACTCAAAGCTCTTGTTTATATGTAAGAATGCTCAGTGCGCTGGTTCCTGCTATTTTAACATTGACGATCTGCATCAAACCTTGGCATTCCTGAAATGTGGGTCATGCAGCTACCCATGTTCTGCATAGCAACCAATGAGAAGCAGTGGTGTGGGACCAGCCTCCACACACAAGTGCACACATACACAAACAAGTAGGAGTGAGTCTATTACAAAAAAAACTGTTGCTCAAATTTTATAAGCAAACAGAAAACCTTGAATGTAACAAATCTGCTGCTCAAGTATTTCAAAAAAAAAAAAAAAAAACTCTTTACAAAATATTAGTGCGGAATAGAAGTGTGGACTCTAATACTACTCACATATGCAGTGGTTACATCCATTGGGTGACAGATGGTTTAGGGGTCCCACTTGTTTGAATTATCTCTTCTAACACACATGCATGAGCATGGATATGGATCAAAAGAAACTTCCAAAAAAAAAATAACAGTATTATATTATAGTGATATATTATATTAACAGTGATGTATTACACTGCAAAAAAATTCCAGTACATTTTCTGTTAAGTGTACAGACTTTTGCTAAAACACAATACACTGCTATCAGTAATTCAAAATACAGGTAAACCACTTGTGAAAAAAAAAATCAATAAGGGAAGTTATTATATTTTCAATTGTAAAAAAAATACTGTTAAATTACAATAATTTGTATTATACATTTTGTTGCAATTATATCTATCTGTATCTGTGATGTTAGTGATACAAATTCAACGAGTCAACTGTATCTCACCACATACACTCCATTCACTGCTGTGTGTTTGTTTGAGATGACACAACCAAGCTCATAATTAATTCATGAGTCAGCTGAAAAATTACAGACCTTCTTACCCAAATATTCTCACCACAGATGCAAACATCCATTTTAATATGGGCGGTCTCTTGTTTGCATCAAAGAGTGTCATTAAGAATTCACTGCAAAACAACTGTTCATCCGATCCATCCAATCTGAAGTATGATAATTATTTGGGAAAACATTGAGATGTGGCTCTACGTCATGACTGTAAACACCAATTTTCACTCTTGTGATGTTGAGACAGGGATAAACACAGGGCTCATCCCTCTTCACGCCTTCCTCTGCCATTAGCGGGATATTAGGAAGCACATCTCATTCTCATTATGCGTACATGAGTTTTGAATTGCTTTTTTATTCTGATTCAAACACTTTTTGTCTATTTCTCATTCTCACTGCTGCCACAAGAAATTCATCATCATAAGCACAATGGATCTTAGTCAAGATAGATGGCATATTTAATTTGAGGCAAATGAAAACAAGGCTATGAAAGATAGAAGTACAAGCAACACACTTGCATGACAACTTGTAATAATTTGTATGCGATGACAGCATCATATATACATCATATGAATTTGTACGTATAAAAAACTATGACTTTCAGGACTTTTTTACTATTTCAATAATTTTTAAGTTTAGGGTGTACGTAAAGAGTTGGATTTATGCGCAATTAAATAAATAAATAGTTAGTTAGTTGGTTAGTAAATAAGTTAGTTATGAAAATTAGACTTAACTAAAACTTATTTTCATTCATATTAAATAAAATTTGGTGTCTACCGTGACTAAGGTCTGTATGTGAATTTTGCGCAAGTCAATAAATAAATAAACAAACAAATAAATAGCTAGTTAGTTGTAAAAATTACACGACTTAAAACTAATTTTAGTTCATTTTAAATTAAATGTGGTGTCTACCATGACTAAGATCTGTATATGAACTTTGCGCAAATAAATAAATAGTTAGCTAGTTAGTAAAAACAAACAAACAGTATATACTATTTATTATTTTAATTATAGATGAAAAAACACAGATGCTCATTCGATTTGTCTACATTTAATAAAACTTTGCTAAAACAACAATTACCACTAAAAAGTGGAAGGAAAAATATCCCTTTTAAACTGGGATAATGAACCTGTCACGGTGCACCATGCACGGAACGAGGAGATCAACTTCAATAAAATAGTCTTTAATGACTTCAGAAGACAAGGGACAACTCAGGAACATAGGTATGACTTTCTCACATAACATTAATAATGCTGAACACAGGACACTGGAAACACTGGGCTTATAAACACAAGGAAATCAAACGAGGACGAACTGAAACAGGTGGGGAGTAATTAACACACAGACGGAGACTAATAAACTAATAATGAAGACAGGAAGGACCAAATAAGGGCATGGGGAACATGACACAAGACAACACAAGACTGACAGAACCCACATTCCTCAACCATAAAAACTCTCCAGCATAGACTGTAAGTCTCTGAAGAGAGATGCAGCTCTTAATAGGCAATTGTGCTGGGTGACATCACAGGTCTGTGCTAAAAAGGAAATTATAAAGCTCTCCAGACCTGAGTCTGCACTTTATCCACTAATGCAGTCATTAATGTGGCCTATCAAAAAAACACCCCAGTCCAGCAAATGTGAAGTAAATCAAATTAACATCAGGGTTTCCTCTGACCGTAAAGATGCAATTTTACATTTCAATTGATCAGACAGCTCTGTCTGCACACAGAGAAATTATAACAATCTATCATCAGACAGTCTTCAGTACTCCTTTCAATAAATTTGGTTTATTGAAACCACTCTAAGTTCAGCTCTCTCTTCTTTTGCAGTTTATCAATCACAAAGAGTTGGAGAGAGTGATTATGATGGAAGAGCTTTTCTCTAACACTAGAATCCAATTTGGATTATAAAGTAAACATAATAAACAACATGACAAGAATAAATACTAACCAATTAAGTGAATACATCTTGTCACATCTAACTGTATCTACAGATTCCTTTAGTGTGGGAAATGAGCTACATCCCATGTCCTATTTCTGTGTGAAATTCCTCAAGGAAGGACATAAATGGCTTGTAAAAGCAACGCTATCATTCATAAGACCTCTTCTTTCTCTCAAACAATTGCAGTAATTAGCCTGATTAAAAGAACTCACAGTGCTAGCTCTCCTCATTTGGCCTCAGTGGGAACGAGTGCAGATCAAAATGAAAAAAAAGACTACTATCAGATTAGCTTACTCTGCATTCATCACATGGGGCAGGTATGTAATTAGGAGGGCCTGAAAGGACCTGATAATACACAAAATCTGAATTACATCCCACTGGTTATAAATCATTATGATAATGCTTTTATACAAATGTGGGCCTAAGTGTTGCATTATGTGTTAATTCAATTCATATTTACATTTCTTAGTGTGTAAACAGCTATTTTATAAAAAAAAAAAAAACATTTCATTGTATAAAATAATTAATGTATTAAAACATATATCACTTTTATTCATGTTTAAATAAAAATAGACAGGTCACTTATATTAATGTTTATATATATATACAATTTTCAAATTTAAAAATAAAAATATTTTATTAATTTATTTTATCCACAAAAGAATATTAACTTTGTATCTACATTTTACATTACATAATTTTACACTAATTATTAACTATAAATATTATAATATATTTATGAATATTATGATATAAATATTATTTATACATACATTAACTACGCTTTTATTTATTAATATGTAAAATATATACAATAATATATAATATTTTATATGTTTATATAATTATCTCTTTAATTCTTAGAAAAATAATCATGATCACTGCATGAAGTTCTAGTGATATAAATCTCATTACATATTCAATTAATTGTCTCAATTATATACCAGAAAAATAGTGATTGTTTATTGTCTATGATCACTATGCAGAACTTTCCTTTGATATGTAAATTCCACTCTGTGTGTCTGTCCTTAAGTTACTCAATGGGAATTAACCTATGCTGTTTACATTCACTAAACACGTTTATGCAATATGACAAACACTTTTACAATCATGGTGATGGCAGTTAATTCGCAAAAAAACAAATCTATTAAAGACATGCATTCACACACACACACACACACACACACACACACATAGGAAAGAACAATAGGTGAGTGAGTCTATAGTGCATGTCTGTGATCATGCATGCAGACATGAAGGTCAATATATGCTGAATTAGCACAATCTCTTACAATCTGCACTTCAATGAAAGCATGCTGCCGCTCTCCAAGGTGCTGCACGGCTTGTCTGGACTGGTCTGTAAAAGAGGCAAGTATAAGACCGTTGTAACATTCGGAGGCGTTTCCTTATCTGTGCAGTCACACGAGCGGACCTCATTAAAGCCACTGACCGCAAACAGAACACAAGATTCACGATGGGTGTTTTATGGGTTGAAAGAAAAAGCACCTTTTCATTTGTTTCAACTGTCTGAATGTCAGTGTGTGTGAGAGAGATATACAGCAGACACATATCTGGCAGTATTAAAGTGTGTGAGTGTGTGTATGTGAGGCTATATGTATAATCTATCCTTGTCCTCTTACCTCAATAGGATCCGTCCCCTCGAGGCACTGGACAGAAGGAGGACGTGATAAGGCCACTGTTCTCTGCTCTGAACTGACATTTCACATGCGCCGTCTGTGACTCTAACAGCAGAACACACAGTTTTACAAACTGCCCCACCTGACCAGCAGCACAGACTCAATGACTCTCCTCAGCAAACCCAAAACCAGCCATGTGAATCTGGCATTGAACAGACAAGGCATTTCCACAGAACAACTTCCCTTCCGTGCTGAAAAATGCAATATAAACACATCGCGCGAGAGACAAAGAAAGTCTGGTTCTCATTAACATTTCCTAGCTAGTAATTGCACTGCAACCAAAACCCACTCTAAAAGAGAAAGGAAGAGAATAAAACCTGCTTCAGAATGACCACACAGAAAAAAAAGTCACTACTACAAACCACTCAACAACATACAGTAATAACATAAGCACTGAATGAGCGGATAGTCTTGCAAATAATGGCTCGGTATAGTGGCTCTTTGAGCAGAATACAAAAAAAAGATACTTTGATTAACGTTTGGGTCCAAACAACATTGGATCCCACTGTCTTTCAATGCATGAACAAAAACAGCTGAAATATTATTTAAAACATCCTTTGCAGCGGTAAAAAGGTTTAAAGCGTTTTATTTTTCTGCCATTGACATTTCAAAGTTCATTGTGTTTTTCAGAGAATTTCACTGCGTTCCAAATTTTGTTGAAGCTATGAAGGTCATTTTCGCTGCACAATTGCCTACACAGTTAGATTCTAAACATAGAATTTGATTTAACTAAAACTTACAATATATATATATATATATATATATATATATATATATATATATATATATATATATATATATATACACACTTCACCACTCACTACAAGCGTTATTATTTTATTATTGGTTACCATGAATTACAGTTACAGTAAGTAGTACAGTAACAAGCCCTTTAAGTGATATTCATCATTTAATGCTTCTCTGTTCATAAGGATTGATATATGAACTGTTGTCAATTAAGGTTCAATCATAATGTTATGTTTTCTGTAAACCAGTATAAAACTATTGGTATCATCCCTCTTACAGAGTATAACCTATAGCCCAGGGGTTTTCAACCTGTGGGGCGCGCCCCCCCAGGGGGGCGCCAGCACCTGTCAAGGGGGGCGCGAGCATCAATTAATTCAGAGACATTGCCTTGAAGATTTATGAATACGAGCTTTCAAATCTTTAGCCATCCGCTAGGGGGCAATCTGACTCCTGCTGTTAGGCGACAGTGAGAATGGTGTAAAATGATTTACGGTTAGTCATGTCAGAAATCCAACCACGGATTGGCATGTTGTTATCTCAGAAACAGGCTCAGCCATCACATTGAATCAGGTAAACTGTTATATATTTATGTTTCAGTATAATTACGCACGCTATACCAGGCAGGGGTGGTTCTAAACCCTTTTTAGGTGGGTTTCAGCCCCCCAAAACTATCTTAATGATCAGGCCAGTGCTGCTTCCTCAAGAAAGTTTTTAATTCTCACGTGTTTTAAGTCTTGTCAATTTAAACAAAGTAATTTTAAGCCCAAGACATCTCAACGCGGTAACGTACTCACGCGCTGTGACAGAGCGTTTCAGCGCGCACAAACAGACAGCCTTCACATATCGCGTCTTTTGCGCGCTCAAGTTCGTTATTTCAAATGTAGACGCGCGGTATGCGCGCTCATAATGGAAGCGACGCGCTCGTTTTTTCCAGGCGCGTCCGCGCCGCATCGAGATAAAAACATCTCAACTTTTCAGAATGCCGCAAGCGCACAGCAGGCCATGTGACAAGAACCAACCAATCAGCTTCATCCTTTCACGTAACAACATTGAAAGCTCAGCCAAGATGAAGGAACAGCTGATCATAGCTGTACGTGGATAGTCATTTTTAAATAAATATAGTAGCAGAGCTACTGCAATCGATTTTTAGTGCTGGAAATCCATTTTATTCTTTGCTGAAACTTCCACGTCTTCAAGGAGAGCGCAGTTCATGGTTGCTTAGCAATGGCAGACGCCAGGGGAGCGCAAGCTACAGAGCGCTTTGAAAAGAAGGAGAAAGCGACGCGTCTAGCGTTTTCCACGCGTTTTTAGGCGCGACATGTGAACAGCCCCAGACAGCAGGTGTATACCAGTGGCTGTCCTGAGGAGTATCCTCGTAAGCACAGTCGGTTGTTTCAAGTGAACGTAAACAGTAAAGTAAATATCAAATGTACATCAGTATAACGGATCCGTGCATTTCTTGTGTAAATAATGTTAATCAAAAAGAGCAAAAGAAAAAAAAAAAATTCTTTGGTGGGGGGGGGGGGGCGCGAGTGAAATTAGACAAACTTGGGGGGGCGCATGTCCTAAAAGGTTGAAAACCCCTGCTATAGCCTACCGTATACCATAGCAAGCCAGTCACGATATAACTTGTTAAAATGAAAGTCCTGTGTATTTAGTCTCCATCCAATATACCGATTGCACAGACAGACAGCAATAGGAAAACCCATTATGTTAAATATGTGCGTGTCAACCAGCAACCAAACATTTGCTTCAAAGATGCCACTCATGCAGAAAACCAATTAGTTATATGTTTTAACATTTGCATAATAAATAGAAACAATCCACAGGCGCTGTCTACCGGACACAGAGCTGTGCTGTGTTTTTCCTGCACGGGATGTTTGCGCAGGAATGTGACGTGTTACAGCTCTTGGCAGTAAAGGGGAAGAAAGTGACCTTTGCTTGGGTTTGCTTGCAGTAAACATATCTTCACATGTGCCAGTATGAAATATGGCAGGTTTCAGCTGCTCCAAGAACAAATGCTGAGGAATAATCGCAGATTTATTTCAAATGCTGGGTGTTTGTGTACACATACAGCAATGTGAACTTCCTCCTTGCATTTTAGATTCATTATACTTAATTACATTATCCACTGACCTGCATGGAGGAGCATAACCATCACGCATTTGGGGTTTAGTGGCCATACATCTTCTTCTATAGCTTCCCCTGGTTTTACAGCGCATCCAAATGTGGCTCATCCAGCAGGGGGGAGGCTGTACATGAGAGACTATGGCCTGGGGCACAAGACCCTGACTGAAGTCTGTTAATGAGCCTCTTCTAAACAGCTGAGTCACTCCATTCATTAAGACAAAACTGGCACTGCATTGCACACTGTCTCTATTCCACTTCTAATGATGCTAATACAGAATGATCAAATATTTTGCATTTACTTTCCAAGTCAATTCTCTGTTTATTTTACAGGGCTGTAATATAGATAAGAGAAATATCTATTTAAGTTTCAGGTTTTTCTTTTAATCAGTAAGGCTAATTAAACCAGCACATCACTTCTGGCCCAACAATATTTATGACTTCTCACCTCTTTGGCTCGTTGTCACTTGCACATTTGTGTAAACCATTTTTGCAGCATTTCAACAGGAAGGAGAATTTAATATTTAATGCCGATTAGAAAGACGTGCTTTGAGCAGAAGTAATTAAAGCCGCTTTGTTGCGGTTTGCTTTAAAAAGTTATCATTTAATATTAGCACATACAGGAACGAATATGCATGCAGAGCAAGGCGATGTCAGGGTTTATTTGAATACAGAGACAACATATTAATGATCATAATGAGCAAATATAGCACAATGCTGCAAGTGCTAAACATAACCTAAATGATTTGGAATGTTTTAGGTCTGCTTGAAGGTCTATTTGAATTGGCCTGTTCTTTTGTTAATTTATTTACAGAAGAAAATCGATTTCCAACTCAAACTGAGTTTTGAAGAAGTATTGAGAATGAAGCTCTGATGCCCTCTTGTGTTTGGATGGAAACGTTCATTCTGAAGGGACTGGATTCGGTTCTTTTAATCACTTCGCTGGAAAGAACCGGTTCCTGACTCGACGTGGTGTTTTACGTGCTGAGAAACGTTCCAGTAAAACCATATGCTTGCACATTTTTAACGTGAATGTTTATAATTGAATTTGATTCAGCTTTTTAAAAATTTGCATTCATTATAATCCACAATTCCGTAAAAAAACAACATCAAATTACCTCTTTCCTGAAACTTCTAAAATAATCATATTTACTCTGAATTGTTTTGATGTGTATGAATTGCTCTAATCCTACATCTCTTCGCACGTGATACCTGAACTGTAGAACTACTTTGCATGTGAAGACGTTCGAGGGGGTAAAACAGACATTATTTGGAATTCGTTGAAAAGAAAAACAAAAGCCTTCTGTGAAATTTTAACATCCCCTAAAATAACTATCTGCCACTAAACTGCAAACGTAACATAATCACTTTACAAACAAGCACAACAGCTGTTTGTTCTCTAGTTTAACGTGTTTGTAGGAGTTTTAGAAGTCTATAGTGAATGGCATGGAATGCTGTTTTTGCGTAACTTGACTACCATCGGTAAAATCCTCCATATAATCCGCTAACTATTAATAATAATTACCTCGACGTCGAAACAAATGTCTTCTTATTAGTTCAGTGAGTTGATGACTGAAGATCCGGTATGACCGATTCTGATTCTTGAATGAATCGTTCGGAGGTTTAACCGTCCATGCATATCCACCCTGTCTGCCCTAAATAGTATTGAAAATTACTACTATCTCATAGAATTTAGGATGGATAGTATGCACATTGGGATTCAGGCCAAGTGATTGAGGACAAAATATGACAAACCGCCGATGATATGTGATCTGTAAATATTTACTAAAATAAAATAAAACTCTGGATTTGCTCACGATTGTTTTTGTTTTTATTTCCATAGTGAAATAAATAACATTGTGCAGGCATAATATTCTGCTATGGCTTAATGTTCCACTTTTTTACTGAGGTATAACCATTACAAATTCTATGATTTATTATTGTTGTTGTTTTACTACGATTTTCAAATCAAAGCAGCGAAATCTGACAAAAACAGAGTGGTTGCATTACGTAGGGCTGCAACGATTAGTCGACATTATCGACAACGTCGACAATAAAAAATTGTTGACAAATATTTTTGTTGTCGAGTAGTCGTTTGATCATATGACCGTCCTAATGCAAGAGCCTGCAATACTGTGGTTTGACCAGTGTGGCGCTGTAGCGAAAGAATGTAATTCAGCACTCCTGTTCCTGGATGCAATTCAAGAGAAGAAGACACATGCAGCACTGAGCGGGTTTGGATGAATATGTAAATATATATTGCGCGCTCAGTAACGAAATAAACAACAAAAACTGACAGCAGTGTGAAAGCAGCAGTTAAAAATGCATCTGATTACAACGATGTTGATGTTTGCATGAGCTCAGCAGTTCAGTAAAGCCGATTTCAGCACGGTATTAACTCACACTGTACGAGAAGATCGCATGCGATGTAAAGCCACAGCTCGCGATTTATGAAATACTCGGGTTGCGCTTGCGCAGACGATGACACCGTAACGATAGTCAGAGAAAACAACTATCTGTGATATCGTGAGGATTTGGCATTTCCAATTAATGTATAAAATTATTATTATTATTATGGTAGTTTTATTATTAAATGTATAGGTCTACTACAATTCATTTGGCTCGAAATAATTGCGCATTTACTGCACAACTAAGACTCGGATATTAAAAGATTAATTTAGATTACTCCTTGCTGAAAATTATTTAAAACATTTAGATATAACGTATTCCACAATTAACAGGCCTATAATTAAAATTCTCAACCGTCTATCTAGCCTGTGTCCGGACTCTGAACACTGAATGAACAGCTTTGAATATATTCAGTCAATGAAAATAAAACCTTTATTACAGACAAGGAAATTCCAAAAACAACTCGTTTAACACGAAATACTTCGATTCTGTTGTTGTTTTTTCACTAGGTAGCTATATCAGCCATAAGGGATTTTTTTTTTTTTTTTAGAAAATAAATTAAGACAATACCCACCCAATACTACCCATATCTTTCGTCTCCTCCGAGAGAATATGTGCCGTTATGCAGCGACAGATGCCGAAAGCTCGGTCAGTTTTTACTTTTACTTTCTGTAGCTTGAATTGACTGGATTTGAAAACTTCTTCACGGCATTACGCTCATGAAGTTTGCAAATTGTTTGTGTGCAGGGCTGGACTGGGACAAAAAATCGGCCCTGGCATTTTTTGGTCCAGGCGGCCCACCACCACCATATAATATATATATATATATATGATATACACTACCATTCAAAAGTTTTTGAACAGTAAGATTTTTTTTACTATTTTTTTAAAGAAGTCTCTTCTGTTCGCCAAGCCTGTATTTGTTTGATCCAAAATGCAGCAAAAACAGTAATATTGTGAAATGTTTTTAATATTTAAAATATATTTCAAAATGTAATTTATTCCTGTGATCAAAGCTGAATTTTCAGCATCATTAATCCAGTCACATGGTGTTCAGAAATCATTCAAATATTCTGATTTGCTGCTCAAAATACATTTATTATTATTATTATGTATTATGAAAACAGCTGAGTAGATTTTTTCAGGTTTCTTTGATGAATAGAAAGTTCAGAAGAACAGCATTTATCTGAAATAGAAATATTTTGTAACATTATAAATGTCTTTATCATCATTTTTGATCAATTTAAAGCATCCTTGCTAAATAAAAGTATTAATTTCTATAATTTCTTTCCCAAAAAACAAAACAAAAAATATACTGACTCCAATCTTTTGAATGGTAGGCTATAGAGTATAATGTTACAAAAGCTTTTTTATTTCAGATAAACGCTGATCTTTGGATCTTTCTATTCATCAAAGAATCCAGAAAAAAAATACTTGACTGTTTTAAATATTGATAATAATAATAATAATAATAAATGTTTCTTGAGCAGCAAATCAGCATATTAGCATGATTTCTGAAGGATCATGTGACCCTGAAGACTGGAGTAATGATGCTGAAAATTCAGTTTTGATCACAGAAATAAATTACATTTTAAAATATATTCAAATAGAAAGCAGTTATTTTAAATAGTAAAAATATTTCACAATATTACTGCTTTTACTGTATTTTGGATAAAATAAATGCAGGCTTAGTGAGCAGAAGAGAATTCTTAAAAAAAAAATCTCAATCTTACTGTTCAAAAACTTTTGACTGGTAGTGTAGATATGTATCATTGCATCTAGTTGTTTTGGATAAGAATAAAACATCAGATCCGACAATATCGTGTCTTTTCAAATTTAAATCTAGATTAATTCGCATTGGCCCACGGAAACCTCTATGAACACACTTGACTTGACTTGGCCAAAAAATCGCGGGGGACGAATTTACGGTTTATTAAAAAGTGTTAAATAAAAAATAAAATAAATATTAAAAAGCATATTCTGCACTCATGGCGCGCGCGTGCACACACTAGATGCCTGCCTCCGTTGCGAGTCCCTTATCAAGCACTTTACCGATTCAACTCCTCTCCTCTCCTGCCTGGCTCTTTGGCCCGCATCACTCACCGCAGCTTTAAGGTATTAAACATGAAAAACCAGAGTCAGTGTCGCTTTCAGTTAGAATTACAACTTGATTTTCTGTTATAAAGCAGCTCTCCAGTATGGAGTTAGCTGATAAAATATTTTTTTTAGTGGGAAAAAATAATTTCATTAAAGTGATAGTTTGGTTTGCAGAGATCAAAGCTTGATCTAGCTCAGGACTGTTTTGGTTATTATAACCCTATAAGGTATTTTAAGACATTATGTTGTGAATAAAATAGTTTATCCAAAGCGTCTTATCACTTACCTTTATTTTGTTTCTTGTCTATATGACTTACAAAAGGAGATGTTAGGCAGAATGATGTGTTATTATTTAGTTACTTTTTCATGAAGCTAATTAAATGGTGAGTGTCTGTCTGTCATCTCATTTTGTGTGCCAAATACATCTATTTGTATAATGAATTCATAACACTTTACAATAAGGTATCATTGTTAACATTAGTTAATGTATTAATTAACATGAATGAACAAAGCATATATTACATTTATGTATTCATCTTTGTTCATGTTGGTTAATAAAAATACAGTTGTTCATGTTAGTTCACAATGCATTTATCAATGTTAAAAAACACAACTTGTGATTTTTATAAATGCATTCGTAAATGCTGAAATTAACATTAACTAAGATTAATAAATGCTGTAGAATTATTGTTCATTCTTAGTTAATGTTAACTAGTGTTAAGTAAGGAACCTTATTGTAAAGTGTTACCAATTAATTGTATAATAATTGTAATGAAATAATATGCTTTTCTAAAGCAGAAGTTACCTTTATTTATGTTAGAATATGTATAGCTTAATATTTTAACTAATTGCAAAAGCTGAATAATCAATCAAAGTCTACTGATTAATCAGTGGAATAATCGACGATTAGGCGATTAATAGTTCCAATAATCGTTAGATTAATCGATTATCAAAATAATCGTTTGTTGCAGCCCTAGTTGTAAACAGCCATCATAGACGCTCCTCACGTCGAGCCACTTTTCTTCAGCGGATTTAGTAAACTAAATTATCATCACATGGATATGCTAGAATAGATGGAACTGATGGAGCCACTGATCAGAAAACAAACTGTATTTACTTGTGTTAAAGTGCAACACAAATCTTTTATTCTGAAAATCACTGTATTTCTAAACATGTGCTTCCCTGTTTCTTTCTTTGCATGACTTTTTCCAACTAACCTACATGCCACGGTTTTAGTCGTCACAATGGTGAATATGGTAAGATAGATCACAATGACAGCAATAAAAAGTACGTCAAATCTCACTGTGAATGCATATGAACACATTACAAAACTTTTAGGTTCAGATTTACTTTTATTTCATTCCAAAGCAAGACATTGCAAATAATATTTTGTTTATGTGTGAGACAAATCCAAGCAATACACTGAAAACAATATGTTGTGTGTGTGTGTGTGTGTGTGTGTGTGTGTGTGTGTGTGTGTGTGTATACATGAGTCTGGGATATACTTATTAAATTAGAATATAATTGTTTTGGAACTCATGGGTGTTTGATCCTCTTAATGGACACCTGATGGTGTTATCATCTAAAAATCCATTGCATAATTTTTAAACTGGGTTAAAATTCACAAAGCTTTCCTTTTGATCAATTGGTAATTAAATGGCCTCTGTAATTATCCTACCAGTGTAGTTCACTAGCGGCTCTTTGGCATGCTGTGGATCACTTTGAAATCCATCACTCACAGCAGCTTCTGTGCATTTGTGTTATACAGGGCACATCTGCAACACTCCCATTATGCAGAGCTGCAAGAATGTGAATGCAACCAACATGACCTCGAGCACTCATGCTGGTGCAGTCGTAAGATTAGGATATCCATCCTCTCACATTCATCTGCACTCTTCTCATCCCCAAAGGAATGTGCATATATTACCTTTGAACATTACAGGTGAGCTTTGCTTTTTCACAGATAATTGTGCAGAAATTTCCAAAGTAGCTAATTAACAGTGCACAACACTCCAGTACCTTCTGGAAAGATTTAGGAATAAGTGTAAGAACTCAAACACAATATAATTATATCTATTTGTCGTGAGCAATCAAAACAGATAATTTCGAGATCATTTGACCCAGAGTGTTTTACTGACACTTTAGTGAAAACAGAAGACGCATACATACACACACGGTACGCACACATTATGCTAATGAGTTATTTAAGGAGTTAATTGCATAGATGTACTGTATGTAATCATGAAAGATTCATTCTGGCTTATGCAAGCATCTGTGTTGTGTTTTGAAAATGCAAAACTGATTTATTAGATTAGATAAACTGTGATAAACATTAAACATGTGGTACTATGCAAATAATCTGTAATTGTATTACTAAATAGTTATGTTATCCAGTATTTCCATTATTTTATTTTTTTTTGACATTACTAAAATGTTGTGGGAGTTTTTCTCCCACAGAATGCTACATATAAATATATAAATGAAAATACTGATAATGCATGGATTGTATTTGTTTAGGACATGCTTCTCAGTTTATGTCAAATTCCATATGAAAATGTACTTCTAAATGAACAAGACCTGTGTTTATAAAATGTCCTCAGTGTCTTCCACAGTGTTTCTGGGACAGCAGCAACAGCAGCACTGTCTGATCCAGTGCAGTAGCCGCAATCTCCGTGAAGTTGGCCCGAGTATGCCCCCTCTTTGGGAATCTCCTCTCGCTCCTTCCTCCCTGTCTTCACTCAGGACATCTATAGAAATCTCCATCCTTCCACTGACACTTTCCATCTGTTCAGTCGTCAGTCTTTGAGCTCCTCCAAACTGTTCTCCATCTCCTTCCAGCATCAGCGTTTGCACGGCTCTGTCCGTAACCCTTCTGAATCTGTCCACTCTTACTGCTGCATCACTAATGAGGCGCTCCATAGTCTCCAAGCGCTGACTACTTGTTTCTGTTTCTTCGCTCTTCAGTCGATTGATCTCAATCAGCATACACTCCCTTAACACAAGTATTTCCTTTTCCTTTTCTATTAGCTTGAGTCTCTCAGTTTCTCTCTCACGTTGGAGGGCTTCATTATATCTTTCCATTTCAGCTTTCCGTAGCTCCAACTCGATTTTTTCTCTTTGCATTCCAAGTCTTTCCAGTTCCTTCCTCTGTATGTCTTGTAATTTGTTGTTCAGTTCATCTTTCATTTCCTGTATTCTCCTTTTCATTGCATCTATCTCTTCATACTGTGGTAGAGCATCTCTTTCCTGGTCTTCAGTTTGTGTCTCTTGAGCTTTCTTCTGCTTAACATCCTCTGTATGTTCTTGAATTAATTTTGTAGTCGCTATTACTTCTTGGTCTTCTTGTTCACTCTGAATATTAGTTTCGTGTTGAGTCTTCACAGTCCTTGTCTGTCTTTGTATGTCAGTCTCAATTTGTTGCAGTTCTCTTCTTTTGCATTCATAGCTTCGTGTGAGATGCTCAGTCTCTATGGTAAGTCTCAGTACCTCGGTTTGAACCATCTCCAGGCTGTTCCTCCTCCTCTCGAGACTCTCCATGATCACTGACTTTTCTTCTTCAGCGGTTTTACATTCATCTCTCAATTTATGCAGGTGATCCTTTGCCTTCTCCAGCTCAAGAAGGCCAGTTTGTACGATCTTCATTTTATTCTCCATTTCGTCATGTTGCCTCTGTAGTTCAGCTCTCATGATGTTTAGCTCATCTCGTTCTAGGGTCGTGCCATCCATTTGCTGAAGAACTTCTCCTTGGGCGTCAGTCTTTTTCTCCTCTTTAGTGTCTTGTACTTGTTCCATTGCTTTTTTGTATGTGACTTTCTCAGCATCTCTGTCACTTTCAGTGGAAGTATCATCTGTTTTTCCCTTAATTTTTAGTCTCTCCTGTTCATTTTGCTTTTGTTGAAGCAACTCATTTTCAATGTTTTCCTTCGCTTCTATAGTCTTTTCCAGTTGTCCCAACCTTCTCATGAATGTTTCTGTGATGCTCTCTATTTCCTTATTTTTCTTATCAAGGTTGTTTGATAAATCCTCCTTGTCTTGTGTAAGTCGTAGCAGTTTTTCTTCAATTCTTGACTTCTCCTTCATGACTTCCTTCATATTTCTCTCAAAGTCTTCCTTCTGCCTTTGAATGTCAGCTTTTGCTTGTTCCAGTTCACGTCTCTCTTTTTTCATCATTGTCTTCATTCTTTCCAAATCTTCAATTTCTTTGTTTAAAGAGTCCGTTATTTCCCACACTTCAGATGCGTGAATGTCCTCTGACTTTGTCTCGATGGGTTGTTTTTTCTTTGTTGCAGCTGTTTTGTCTTCTAATTCCTTTTGTCTGCTATCATCTGGTTTCTTAAAGTCATCCAAAGATGTTTGTGTTTCAGCATCTATTGACGTGGTCTTCATTTGATATATCTCAAGTTCATCTGCTTTTTGTTTCTTTTCTTGTACTTCCTCTCTTAGGACATCAGCATCTCTCTTTGAGTGATCTTTTGTTTTCATCTCTTCTGGTAATTGATGCATTTCTGCTTCCTGTCTCTTTACTTGAATCTCCATGTTTAACATCTCCAGTTCAGATAATTGTCTGTTTATTTGCTCTTGCAGTTCCTCCATTGTTCTTGTCTTTTCTTTTATAATGCCTTCCATGTCCTCTTTGTCTTTCTGTATCATGTCTTTATCTTGTTGCAGCAAAGTTCTCTCATGTTGTATGCTTTGTTTGCTGACTTCAGCCTCTTTCTTCAGTCTGTTTAAATCAGCTCTCTCCTTTTCGATACAATATTTTTCACTCTCAGTTATCTTTTTGGTGTTTTCAATCTCCTCTTTGTCCTTTTGAATATCATTATTAAGCTTGTCAAGCTCTTCTTGTTTTGTCTGCATGCTTTTATTGAGGATATGTCTGTGTTCATCAAGTTCAGACTTATCTTTCTCAAGCACATCTCTCTCTCGTTTGATGACCGCCATGATGTCTTCTAATTCCTGCTGCTGTTGATTTAATGTGAGCTTTTTCTTTTCAATCTGATATTGCTCCACCTCAATTGTGTTCCTCAGTTCTTCTAGTTCATCCTTCTGTTTCTGAAAATCAGCCTGCGATTCAGCGTCTGTCTTTTCTTCTTCAGTGTCCTCCCCGACTATTTGTAAAGCAGCTTGGATATGTGTTTCACTTTCCACTGCTGTTTTTACATCTTTCTTCTTTATTTTGGTCTTGGCTCGCTGATCAATTTCTGTCAGTAAATCTGCTCTTTTCTGCTTTAAATTTTCCATCTCTTTTTCAAACTGATCTCTGTTTTCTGCCATTTCTTGCTTGGACCTTTCAATCTCAAAATTCAAGCTTTGCAGTTTATCTTTCTTACTCTGGATTTCTTTCTTCAAAGCATCAATCTCCTCTCTTTCCTTTCCAAGAGGTTCATTTTCCCTCTTTGTATCTGCTGTGATTTTCTCAAGCTCATCGGTCTGTTGCATTGCATCAACTTTGATTTGATCAAAAACATTCTTCTGATCTTCAAATGTTTTGATGTTTTCTTGTAGTTGTCGTCTCTCTTGTTCCAGATGAGTTTTCATGCTCTCTAAATTATTTCTCATTTTTCTGTTTTCATTAATCAAGTCATCAACCTCCTGCTGCTGTTGATTCATAACATTTTGCCTCTTTTCCAGCTGCATTTTCTCAGCCATCACAATGTTTCTTAGGTTATCTACATCTTTTCTTTGCATGTCAAGTTCTCTTTCTTTGTTTTCCAGATCCTGTTCTTTAAGACATATTTCATTCTGTGTGCTTTCCACTGAGTCTCTTAGCTGTGTTATATCAGTAATCTTCTGCTCCAATGCCAGCCTCTCTTTGTGCAGTTCATGCATTGTCAAGTCATTCTTTTCTTTTTGTTTTTCAAGATCTTCTTTTAGAGTGTCATTCTCTGCTTTGCTCTTTTCTAAGTTCTCTTTTTGTTTCTGAAGTAGCAGTAGATCTGATTGCAGAAGCTTTGTCTGCCTTTCGATGTCGGCATGCATAGTACTGAGCTCTTCTTCTTTTCTTCTCATGTCATCCAGTCTCTTTGGAATGTCGTCTTGGTCTTTACCGATTTGAGAGGTGATTTGGTCTGTTTTCCTCATTTCCTCATTAAGCTTTTCAGACTTTCTTTGTAAATCTGCCTTGATCTCCTCCAGTGAGTCTTTTTCTTTTTGAATATTTACAATGTTGCTGTCCAGTTGAGATCTTTTATTTTCAGTTTCGTTCATCAACTGCTTCAGCATTTTCTTTTCCTCTTCAATGCACTTCTTCTCCAATTGTAACTCGGTTTTTAATTGATCAATTTCATGTTTTTCTGTTAACAGTCTGTCCAGCATGTCTTTTTTCTCTTCCTCGGATTTATTTCTCAATTGCTCTAGATCTTCCAACTCACTCTTGATGGTTTTCAGAATGTTTTCCATCTCTTGTTTTTCTTGTTTTACTTCTGCTTTCTCTCTGTCAAGTTCACTTTTCTCTCTTTCTAAGATGTTCCTTAGCTCTTCTACTTTGGTTTTCTGTTTCTGTATATCTGCTTCCCAGAGAGTTACTTTCTCTCTCTTATTTTCCATTTCAGTGGTTTTCCTTTCTAGCTCAACATTCATTTTCTCCAAAGCCTTTCTTTCTCTTTGCATGTCATTCTCTTTGATTTCAATCTCCTCTTGCTGTTGTCTGATTATTTTCTCTATTTCTTCATGTTTAGTCTGTATTTCTGCATTCATCTTTTCAATTTGATTCTTCTCTTTTGCCAACCTCACCTTGACATTTTCTATGTCCTCTAACTGTCTTTGTATCTCAACTTCAGCATGCTTCTCTTTTCTTTTGTTTTCTTCTGCTAGTTTATCCATATCCTCTCTTTCTTTTTGTTGTTGAATAACTGAAGCATTTAGATTTTCCCTCTCTTTATGTAAGTCCTGCATAATTTTCTCTAGAGCATTTGTCTTGTCATGGATCTCAGTCCTTATGTCTTCTATTTTTTGTTTTTCATGCTTGATCTCTTCTTTTTGGTCATTTAATTGGGTTTGCATCTTTTCAATATGTTCCATCTCTCTATTAATTCTCTCTTTGGTGGTTTCAACATCCTCTTTCTCTTTCAGTAATTGATCTTTCAGATGTGCTATTCTTTTTCTCTCAGTTTTTAAGATTTGCATGTCCTCATCATCTTGTCTGGACCTGTCAATGGCTACCTGTGTCTCAACCCACTTTATTTCTTCAGCTTGTTGTTTTTGTTTGTATATTTCACACCTCTCTTGTTCTAGCGCACTCTTCTCCATTGTCACTTTGTTCATCGTTTCTTCTAGGTCTTTTGTCTGCTTTTGAATTTCGTCTTTCATGTGCAGCAGCTCATCTCTTCTCATTCTTAAATCTTCATTTTCCTTTTTATTTTTTTCACGTTCTTTAGCCATCTCATCATTCACTTTCTCCAGATTTTTCTTCTCTGCCTCTCTCTCCTCTATTTTGGACCTCTGTAGATTTTCTAATTCCTTAAGCTTAATATTCAGTTCATTCACCATATCCTGTAATCTAGTTTCCGCTTCTCTCTTTTCTTTTTCTAGAAACTGACAAGTGCTTTCCAGTTCTGTTTTTTCCCTGATTAAATTGTCATTCATCTGTTCCAAGTCATTCTTCTGTCTCTTGGTTTCATTGAGGATTGCTTCAATCTGCATAATTTCATCTTGTAAGTTCTTATCACTGTCCGTGTCCCTTATTTCTGCAGCCATTTTCTGCATTTCAGCTTTCTTCTGTTCCAGCTCACCCTTCTCTCTTTTTATAATGTCCATCAGGTTTTCAATTTCTCTCTGCTCATTCTGGAGATCAGCTTTCATCCTTTCTATATCTTTTTTCTCTTCTTTCAATGTGTGCATAACACTGTGTGTTTCATCGTATTGCACGTCTGCATTGGTTTTCTGTGGTTCTTCTTTCTGCAAATCTTTTTTTATTTGCTCCAGTTCATGTTTTTCTCTCTCACATTCCTTTCGTAGCTTCTGAATTTCTTCTCTTTCATTGTCAATTTCAGTCTTCATTTTTTCAAATTCTGCTCTCCTTAGATGAAGTTCTTTTTGTCTCAGTTCTTCAATGTGCTCTATTTCTTCTTGCTTTGTTTTAATTTCCTCCTCAATCTGTTTAATCTTATTTATCCATTTATTTGCCTCAGTCATAATAATTTTAAACTCTTCCTGTTCTTTGAAAAGTTGAGCTGCCATTTCCTCTGCCCTTTCCTTTTCTTTCAGTACATCATCCAAAAGTCTATCTATGTCCTCGGCTCTCCTTAACCTTGATTCCAGCTTGTCTCTTTCAGTCTCTATGTTTTGTTGCATAAGCCTAAACTCCTCTTTTTGTGTCTCCAAAACGACTCTCATTCTATTCACTTCATTTATTTCTGAGTTCAGCATTGCCTGACGCATCTCCATTTCCATTTGCTCCTTCTGCAGCCCAGTGAGTAATTTTTCAACTTCATCCCTCTCCTTCCGTAATGCCTCATTTTGGTTCTGTATTTCCTTCAGGTGTCTTTTTATAGACTCCTCTCTCTCTGGAAGTATGTCAGTTAACTCATGTTCCTCCATTTCTTTGGTGTCCACCATATCTTCTCTCTTTCTTTTTATCTCTCTATTTATGAATTCCAACTCCTCTTGTCTCTGTTTCATCTCAACAGAAATGGTTTCCATTTCGCTCTTCTTTTCTTGAAGTTGAACTTCCATGTTTTCTATTTTCTCCTGTTTTCTCTTGATCTCCATTAGATTTTTTTCCATGTCCATTTTAATTTTATCTTGAGTCATTTCTAACTCAGATCTTTCATTTTCCATGTTCTGTCTGCAGATCTCCATCTCTTCAAATTGTTTTTCAAGAGTGGCTTTATATTTCTCCAGATTATTCTTCTCTCTGTCAGTGTGTTGTCTCATTGCCTCAATCTCTTTCTGGTCTTTCTGTAAAACAAGTCTTGTCTTTTCCAGTTCCCTCTTCTCAATCATCAACATTTCAGTAAGGCCATCAGCTTCATCTTTATTGAACTCCAACGTTACTATCATGGATGGATCAGGTATATCTTTATATTCTGTCAGTGCAGTGTCGTCTTGGCTTGAGTCCATTTCAGTTTCTTCACTTCTCATTTTGAGCTCTGTGTCCTCCTGATCTCTCATTCTCTTTAATTCATCTTCTGTCACTTTTGTTATGAAAGTTGTATATTTCTTAGGAATGCCTGTGTGTTCCTCAACAATCTGTTCCTGAGGGGCTGAAATGTCACCTACAGGTATGTTATCTAGATCAGATGTTTGTGTAGCAGATTCTTGTGTAGCAGAACTAACCAAAATGACTTCCAGCCTCTGTGTTGGTTGTTTACGCTTAATTTCATCGAGTGCCTCTCTCTGATGTTCAAGGATTTTTTTGTTTCTTTCAAGTTCTTCCCTTTCCCTTTGAATCTCAGACAAGAGTCTGTTGACTTCATCTATCTGTATCTGTTTTCCTTGAGAGGCCATTTCTTCTCTCTTCTTTTGAAGAAGCTGTCCAGATAGATGTTCTTGTTTTAATGTTTCAGACACATCTTTCTCTTTTTCTAACTCATGCTCTTTCATGATCTTTATTTCACCAGTCTGTCTCTTGATTTCAGCTTTGGACTGTTCTAGATCTTGCCTCTCATCTTGCACTATTTGCAATTCCAGTTTGATTTTCTCATCTTGAGCATTCAGTTTGGCTTTTGTTTGCTCCATTTCCTTCTTTAGATGGTCTATCATATCCTTGCTCCTGTCATTTTCTTTTTGTTCCATCAATACCTTGGCCATCAGTTGATCAAGTTCCTCTCTCTCCATTTTTGCTTTTATTCTTATCTCTTCTTCCATTTGTTGTCTGTATTTTTCAGATGTATTCCTCATGTTCTCCAGATCTCTTCTCTCCTCGTTCACAGCTCTTATACTGTCCTCCAGTCTTTGCTGCTTTTGATTAATTTCAGCCTTTTCAGTCTGTAACTCATATTTGGTTTCATCAATTTCGTCTCTTTGTTTTTGTAATTTCTTCTGGAGAACATCCAGCTCATTCCACATGTTGTCTTTTTCTTTCTCTAATTCATCCCTCTGTCTCAGGATTTCGCCAGCCTTCTGCTCAAGAAGCTTCTTCTCTTCATCCATTGATCTTTTACTCATCTCTTCTTTTTCTTTTTGTTCTGTCATGTGCAACTCCAGGTCATCAGCTTGTCTTTGCAAATCTTCTTTTTCATTTTCAATGTTATTTCTATCTTTCTCCAGAAGGTCTTTCTCTGTCTCCAACTTTTGATTTTGTTGTGATATATCAAACATGATTTTCTCTAATTCATCCCTTCTCCTGTTTGTTTCTTCTATGACACTTTCATATTCCTTGTTAGCCTGTTTAATTTTTTCTTCCATTTCTGTTTTTTCGTCTTTCTTTCTGGTCTCCTCCAGAATATTCCTCATAGACTCGGTCTTTGACTGCTCATATTTATCAATTATCTGTTGTAATTCTGTCCATTTATTATTTATTTCTTCTCTTTCTTTTTCTAGAAGGTCTCTGCAGTTCTTCAACTCTTGTTTTTGTTTATTTATGTCTGTGTTCATCCTATCCAGATCTTCTTTTCGTCTGTTTGTTTCTTCAGTGACACTCTCAATTTCTTCCTTTTCCTTTTGTAGATGAGCTTCCGTTTCTCTCTCCTTATTAATTTCCTCTTCCATGTATCTTATTCGTTCACTTTCTTTTTGCAGTTCAGTCTTTATTTGAGCCAGACAATCTTTTTCATCATTGATCTTTTGTCTCTCAAGTTCAAATTCTTCTTCGTGAAGTTTAATATAATTTCTGTGTTCTTCCACCTCATCCAATAATTTCTGTACAATTTCTTTGCTTTTCTCAATATTAGATTTTTCTAGATCAGTCTGTTTTATTTTGTTGTCAAGTTCTGATCTCTCTTCTTCTATTTGCTTTCTTTGTAACAATATTTCAGACCACATCTTCTCCAGATCAGTTCTTTTCTGTTCAATGATCTTTCTGGCATCATTCACATTCTTCTGCTCATGATCTATTTTAGTTTTCCCTCTTTCCAGTTCACTCTTTATCTGATCAAGTTCTTCTCTCTCCATCTTTTCTTTTATTCTCGTTTCTTCTTCTTTCTCTTTTTCTTTCATAATATGGTCTTGCAGTGTTTTCAACTCTTGCATTTTTAGGCTTATGTCTTGATGTTCTTGCTCAGCTTTAGTTTTCAGCTCCAGAATTTTGACTTTGGTCTGTTCTAGATCTTTTCTATCTTCTTCTATTTCCTTTTGTTCTGTTAGATATTTTTTCTTCTGATTGTTGACTTGAGCATCAAATGCATTAATTCTCTGTTGTAATACTGCCCATTTATAGTTTATTTCTTCTCTTTCTTGTTCTAGAAGTTCTCTGCAGTTCTTCAACTCTTGTTTTTGTTCAGTTATGTCTGTGTTATTTTTTTCCAGATCCTCTTTCTGTCTGTTTGTTTCTTCAGTGACACTCTCAATTTCTTCCTTTTCCTTTTGTAGATGAGCTTTAATTTCCATCAGTGTTTCTCTCTCCTTCTTTATTTCCTCCTCCATATATTTGATTTGTTCATTTTCTATTTGCAGTTCTGTCTTACTTTGAGCTTGAAGATATTTTTCATCATTGATCTTTTGTCTTTCAAGGTCAAGTTCTTCTCTCTGGAATTTAATACAATTTATCTGCTCTTCTACTTTGTCCATTAATTTCTGAACTATTTCTTTGTTATTTTCAATTTCATCCTTTTCTAGATCAATCTCTTGTATTTTCTGTACAAGTGCCGATCTCTCTAGTTTGATTGCTTCTCTCATGTCTTCCATTTGCTCTCTTTCTGTAATTATGTCAGACCTCATCTTATGCAGGTCTTTTCTTTCCCGTTCAATCATTTTGCTGTCCTGATCCATTTTCTTCTGCTCATGATCTATTTCAGTTTTCTCTCTTTCCAGTTCGCTCTTTATGTGATCAAGTTTTTCCTTCTCCATCTTTGCTTTAACTCTCATTTCTTTTTCTTCTTTCTCTTTTTCTTTCATAATCTGTTCCTGTTCAGCTTTAGTCTTCAGGTCCAGGATCTTAGCTTTGGTTTCTTCTAGACTTTCTCTTTCTTCTTCCATCTTGTTTTGTTCCTTCATATAATCTTCCTGCTGTTTTTTGACTTGAACATCAAATTCATCAATTCTCTGTTGTAATTCTGTCCATTTATTGTTTATTTCTTCTCTATCTTGTTCTAGAAGGTCTGTGCAGTTCTTCAACTCTTGTTTTTGTTCATACAGATCCTCTTTCTTTCTCTTTGTTTCTTCAGTGACGCTCTCAATTTCTTCCTTTTCCTTTTGTAGATGAGCTTCCTTTTCCTTCAGTGTTTCTCTCTCATTCTTTACTTCCTCCTCCATGTATTTGATTTGTTCGCTTTCTTTTTGCAGTTCTGTCTTACTTTGAGATAACATATATTTTTCATCAGTGATCTTTTGTCTTTCAACTTCAAGTTCTTCTTTCTGGAGTTTAATATAATTTCTCTGCTTTTCTACTTTATCCATTAATTTCTTAACTATTTCTTTGTTCTTTTCAGTGTCATCCTTTTCTAGATCAATCTCTTGCATTTTCTGGTCAAGTGCTAATCTTTCTAGTTTGATAGTCTCTGTCAAGTGTTTTTCCATTTGTTCTCTTTGTGTCACTATTTCAGACTTCATCTTCTCCATGTAGTTTCTTTCCTGTTCAATCACCTTTCTGTCATTATTCATTTTCTTCTGCTCATGATCAATTTCAGATTTCTCTCTTTCCAGTTCACTCTTTATCTGGACAAGTTCCTCTCTTTCCATCTCTGCTTTTATGCTAATTACTTTTTCTTTAATAATCTGTTCTTTCAGCGAGTCTAGTTCTTCTTTTTGGAGTGTAATATAATTTCTCTGTTCGTCCACCTGGTCCAATAGTTTCTGAATTTTTTCTTTGTACCTTTCATTCTTTTCTAGATCAATCTCTTGTGTTTTATGGACAAGTACTGATCTCTCTAATTTGAATGCTTCTCTCATATCTTCTATTTTTTCTCTTTGTGTCATTGTTTCAGACCGCAACTTCTCCAGGTCTTCTCTTTCCTGTTCAATCATCTTCCTGTCATTGTCCATTTCAGTTTTCTCTCCTTCCAATTCCCTCTTTATATGATCAAGTTCTTCTTTTTCCATCTTTGCTTTTACTCTCATATCTCCTTCTTTCTCCTTTTCTTTCATAATATGTTCTTGCAGTGTGTTCAACTCTTGTATTTTTAGGCTTATGTCTTGATGCTCCTGCTCAGCTTTAGTCTTCAGCTCCAGGATCTTGACTTTGGTCTGTTCTAGACTTTTTCTTTCTTCTTCCATCTCCTCATGTTTCATTAAATCCCTTTCCTTCTGTTGTCTGACTTGAGTATCAAATTCATCAAATCTCTGCTGTAACTGTATCCATTTATTGTTTATGTCATCTTTCTCATGCTCTAGAAGCTCTCTGTATTTACTCAACTCTTGTTTTTGTTCATTTATGTTTGCGCTCATCATTTCCAGATTTTCTTTTTGTCTGTTTGTTTCTTCCGTGACACTCTCAGTTTCTTCCTTTTCCTTTTGTAGAAGAGCTTCCATTTCTTTCAGTGTTTCTCTCTCCGTCTTTATTTCCTCTTTCATGCATCTGATTTGTTCACTCTCTTTTTGCAGTTTAGTTTTTATTTGAGCCTGAAAATCTTTTTCATCATTGATCTTTTGTTTCTCAAGTTCAAGTTTTTCTTCATGAAGTTTAATATGATTTCTCTGTTCTTCTACCTCATCCAATATCTTCTGTACAATGTCTTTGCTCTTCTCAATGTCACATTTTTCTAGGTCAGTCTGTTTTATTTTGTTGTCAAGTTCTGATCTCTCTTCTTCTATTTGCTGTCTTTGTAACATTATTTCAGAACTCATCTTCTCCAGGTCATTTCTTCCCTGTTCAATCATATTTTTGTCATCATCTATTTTCTTCTGCTCATGATCTATTTCAGTTTTCTGTCTTTCCAGATCACTCTTCATCTGATCAAGTTCCTCTCTCTCCATCTTTAATTTTACTCTTATCTCTTCGTCCATTTGTTGTCTATATTCTTCAGATTCATTCCTCATGTTCTCCAGATCTCTTCTCTCCTCGTTCACAGCTCTTATAATCTCCTCCAGTCTTTGCTGCTGTTGATTAATTTCAGCCTTTTCAGTCTGTAACTCACATTTGAGTTCTTCCATTTCATCTCTTTGTTTTTGTAATGTCTTCTGGAGAACAACCAGCTCATTCCACTTCTTCATCATGTCCTCTTTTTCTTTCTCGATTTCATCTCCCTGTCTCAGGATTTCACCAGCCTTTTCCTCAAGAAGCTTTTTCTCATCATCCATTGATCTTTTACTCATCTCCTCTTTTTCTTTTTGTTCTGTCATGTGCATCTCCAGGTCATCAGCTTGTCTTTGCAAATCTTTTTCCAGATGGTCTTTCTCAGTCTTAATCAGTTGGTTTTGCTCTTCCATGTCATCAATAGTCTTTTCTAGTTCACTCTTCTTCCTCTTATTTTCCTCCATGGCATTGGCACATTGCTCCATTTGTTTAAGGTGGGCCTCCCTTATCTCCATTTTTTCTTGCTCCCTTTTGATCTCTTCTAAGATGCTTTTCAGATTTTTAGCATCATTCTGCACCTCAGATTGTGTCTGGTCAACCAGTTTTCTTTCCTCTTGGAGTTTTTCTGCTTCAGTTTGGATCACTTCTTGTTGTTCCACCAGCTTGGCTTTAGTGATTTCCAGATCTTTCATTAACTTGTTAGTCATGTTCCTGTTTTCACCAATGTCTTGTTCTTCTCTTTGTATTTCATCTCTCAGTTGTGCAAGTTCGTTTTCCCGCTTTCCAATAGTCTTCATGTCCTCTTGCATTCTTTGTCTCTGACCTTCTAGCTCAATCCTCAATTTATCAATTTCCCTTCTTTCTTCCATTATCTCTCTTACACTTTGATCCAGTATTTGCTGCTGCTCAGTAATATATTTCTCTCTCTGCTCCAGCTCAGTCTTCTGAATCATTACTCTTTGTCTCATTGATTCTATTTCTTCATTTACCCTATTTATATCAGCTTTTTCTTTTTCAGTTTGTTCTCTCTCAGTAAGAAGCTCTATCTTAATTATTTCCAGTTTTTCTCTTTCTTTCTCTAGCTCTTCTAACTGGACTTGAACCATATCTTTCTGTTGTTTAGTCCAGATCTGCAGATCATCTTTTTTCTGCTTTATTTCTATATGTTCATTGTCTATCTCATGCCTTATCTTCTTAAGCAACTCAAAGTCCTTATTATTTTCTTGTTTTTGCAGTTCTGTTTCAACCTGCATCTCTTCAAGGGCATGTTGTCTCTTTTTAGTTTCCTCAAGAGCATTATCTACATGTTCCTGTTCAATGTGTAGCTGAGCAGCGATTCCATCTAATTCTATGTTTTTCTTCTCTACTTCCTTTTCCTTCCTCTGTATGTTTAGCTCTTTTTCATCAAGAGCATTCTGCTTGTCTTGCATGAGTTGCTTTTGTAGTTCAATTGACTGAATCTGATGGTGTATTTCACCTTGCATTTGTTCAACCTTGTCTCTTTCTTTGTTGGTCATGTATTTTATGTTTTCCATTTCTTCTTTGGCCTTCTGAAGTATTTGCTTCTCTTCATTCATTTTTATGATGTTAAGCTCCAGCGTCTGTTTCTGCAGTTCAGTTTCAAATCTCTGTTTTTCCAGATCTTCTCTCTCTTTTTTGTTTTCCTCCCTGATTTGATCATTCTGTCGCTGCTGGTTGAGTACCTCCATCTGCCGTTCCTCAATGTTTGATTTTTCCAAAATAAGTTTCTTCTTCAAAATTTCGTTTTCATTTTGCTTGTTCTGTATCTCTGCTCTTAAAACTTCTAGTTTGTTTCTTAAAGTCTTCAAGTTATTCCTCTCTTCCTCTGTTTCTTGTTTTTCACGAAGAAGTGAAAAGCCTTCTTCCTTCATCTCCTCAAGGGACAGTCTATCCTTTTGTATCTGCTCAATCTGGTCCATCATTTGTTTTTCCAAGTCTTTCTTTTCTTTGTCAATTTTTGTCTTTTCCTTTTCAAGCATCACTTTTGTTTTCTCAATTTCTTGCTTTTGTCTCTCCATCTCCTTTATCGTCTTATCAAGGTCCCTCATTTTCATTTCAGTCTCTTCAGACAAACATTTTATTTCTTCTCTGTCTTTATCTAGTTGGATTTTAATTTCTCTTTCTTTCTCCTTTAGGTTGGTGTCTGTTATTATCATTTTATCTGTCTGTATCTTTATCTCAGCTTTTGTCTTTTCAAGATTAAATTTATCATCTTGAAGTCGTTGATTATCCTTTTCAATTTCTACTTTTGTTTTCTCCAGGTCAACCCTCATTTGCAATAATTCTTCCATTTCTTTATCAACCTTTTCTTTCTTACTTTTAATGTCATCTCTAATTATTTGCAACTCACTGTGAAGTTTGTTAGTTTCTTCCCTTTGTCTCTCTAATTGTCTGATTTCTTCCTCCACTCTTTGCTTTTCACCCTCAATGTCCAGCCAGCATTTCTCTTGATCCTTTCTTTCCTTCTTGATAACATTTTGGATCTCTTTGGATTCTGCTCTTATCTGTTCTAGTGCATTCTTCTCATCTTGTACATTCAGTTTCTCATGTCTTAGATTTTGTAATTGCTTCTCCAGATCATTTTTCATGCTTTCAAGTACAGCCTTCTCTTGATCCATCAACTTTTTGCTGATTTCAAGCTGCTCTTTTTCTTTCTGTACTTCTTCAGTCAGCTTTCTGTATTCATTGCGATCTCTTGTAATTGTTTCACCCATTTCCATTAATCGTTGTCTCTCCTCTTGAATTTCGGCCTCCTTTCTTTCCAGATTACTTTGGATCTCCTTCTTGATTTTATACACTTCATCTTTAGTCTGTTTCAACTGCTGCTGCTCTTCCATGAAAGTTTTTACTCTGTTTTCAAGCTCACTTTCCTTTCTTTGCAGGTCTTCTCGAAGTGTATCCAGTTTCTGTTTTTCTGAATATATATTTTTCTTCTTTTTGTCAACATCATCTCTTTCCTTCAGAATGTCCACCTTCATTTGCTCTAGAGCCTCTTTGTGATTTTGAATCTCTTGTTTCGCCATCTCATCTTGTTCTTTCTGCTGTATGGCTTTTCTTTCCAGGTCCTCTGTTTCTCTCACTAACACTTCCCTCTTAAGCTGCAGATGTGTCATTTCCCTTTCATAAACATCCCTGTCATTTTTCAGTCGTATCTTTTCATCTTGAAGTTCTGCACTGATTATATTGAGATCTCTCTTCTTGATCTCTATTTCTGTAATGATATTCTCTATATCTTCTCTTTGTGTTTGAAGTTTTAGACTGAGGTCTGTTAATCTGTCCCTCTCATTGTTTGCTTCCTGAATGAGTCTGTCAGTGATCTCTGACTTCTTCTGAAGCTCAGCATTCTCTTGTTCAATCAAATGTCTCTCTGTGCTGACCATCTGCTTCATTTCTTCCACTTGCTCTTTTTCTTTGTTTAGTTCACTGTTCATCTCCTGTAGTTTCTCCTCCATTGTTGTAGCATCATGGAGCTTTTCATCAAGTTTAGCCCTCTCGTTTTCTAGTTCATTCCTCATCTTTTCTAGATTTTTCAATTCCACATCATAAGCCTTCGTGGCAGCACTAACTTCATGCCTTTGTTGATTGATTTTAGTTTGTTCATCTTCTAACCGATCCTTCTCCGTGAGCAAAGCATGTTTTGAAGATTCAACATCAACTCTCTGTCTCTGTAGTTCACTTCTAGAGAGCTCCAGCTCTTGCTTCTCTTGTCTTAAATTGTCCATTTCTTTTTCTATATCTTCTTGCTTCCTCACTATTTCCATATTGATCTTTTCAAGTGTATCTTTCTTTTTCTCTATTTCTTCAACAATCCAACTTTTCTCTTCCAACTCATGTTTCTGCTTCTCCAGTCTCTGCTCTTCCCTCTTTACTTCAGAAGTAATGCATTCCAATTCAGCCCGTTTCTTTTCATGCAGGGTTTTCATTTCTTCCATGGTTTGCCATAGGTTTTGTATATCTCTTTTGAGCTGTTCCAGATCACTCTTGTTTCTCAAGAGTTCCTCAGTAACCATTTGCAGTTCTTCCTTGTTCTTTCTTGTGTCATTAAACTCTTCCATTATTTCTTTAGCTATTTCTACCTTAACCAGCTCTCTTTTGGTCTCCACATGCTCCTTTTCTCTGTTTATCGCATCCTTCAGCTGCTCCAGTTCTTCTCTTTCTTTCTGCAGCATTTCTCTCATGCTCTCTTCCTCCTGTTGCTTTTCTGCAAGTTCTGCTCTTATCTTCTCCAATTCATTCTTCTCTTTTCTGGTGTTTTCTATCTCTTTTCTAAGGCTTCCAAGATTTTCCCTTATTTGTCCAATATCTTGAATGAGCCTCTGGATTTCAGACTTGAAGTTTTCCTTTTCATCTCTCACCACCTTACCTTCCTCCATCCTGCTCTCCATGTCAACTTTTAGATTTCTCACCATTTCCCTGATTTTCACAACCTCTAAAATGAGTCTTTGGATGTCAGCATTGGTAGTTTCCTCATCTTCTAGCTTCACAGTTTTCTCCACCAATAGCTCAAAATCCTCTTTTGCACTTTGAACATCACTCCTGAGTATTTCCAGCTCCTGCCGGTCTCTGTTGATCTCCTCTCTTGCCTTTGCTATCTCAGTCTTCATTTTCTCCACCTCATCCCTATTTCTTATCACTTGTTTCAGCTTCTGGTCCAGATCTTTCTTTTCTAGGACTATTTCAGACCTCAAGACTTCTAGTTCTCCCTTCTCATGCATCATTTTCTGAATCCTTGTTTCTAGGACTTCTCTCTGGCTCTGTATATCCATCAGCTCCACCTCTCTTGTGTCCTTTTCATGTTGTAATATCTTAGACCTCATCTTTTCTAGCTCATCCATCTGATGTTTTAAGTCTGCTTTAGTTTTCTGAAGTTCTACCTGCTGTTGATCCAGCTCAGCCTTCAATTCTGTCAGTTTGTCTATTTGTCTGTTAATTTCATCTGTCTGACTCTTACTCTCTTCTTGGTGGTCGTCCATGCTTAATGATTCCATTTTCTCCCTTAATTCCTCTGAATCTCTACTCATTACTTTCTTTTTTCTGGAAGGTTTAAGTGTCTGTACTGTGCTTTCTCTAGTTGTTTCTTCTAGAAGGTTTTTGAGAATTTCATATTTTTTCTTCATGTCAACATTTTCTTTCTTCAGCAGTTCCTTTTCATCATAGAGTTTTTGTTTGTCCAATGCCATTTCTTGTTTTTGTCTCTCCAAATAAGCTCTATTATGCTCAAGATCACGTTGCTCTCTGCTCAACAAGTCTTTGGTACTCTCAATTTGCTGCTTCTCTTTTTGTATCTCCTTGTTCTGTTGCTCATAGGTTTCCTTCATGCTCTGTTTCATGGCTTCGACTTCCAGCCTCATGTTCTCCAGTTCAAATCTTTCTTTTCTAGCAGCCTTGACTTCATCTTTCATTCTTCTGAGAACCTCTCTGACATGCTCAATTTCCCGGATCAGCCTCTGCATGTAAGCACTCATTTCTTGCCTTTCCTCTGAATCTGCTTGAACATTAACATCTCTCTGCATGCTTCTTTCCAGGTCATGTTTTGTTCTCCAGGCCATTTCGCTAGTCTTTTCAGCCTCTTGAATAAGCCTCTGTGTCTTGGTGTTTATTTGTTCTTTCTCTTCCAGATCTCCACCTCTTTCTTCTGTATGAGATTGTAGTTCTTCTCCCACTCGTTGTTTCTCAGCTTTCATTCGCTCCATGTCATCACGCTCTATACTTAACATGACCCTGTCCATTTCAAGTTTCTCATTTCCACTTTCAATATCAGCTTTCATTTTCTCCAGTTCATCTCTCTTTCTCGCTGCCTGTCTCATCTTGTGATCAAGATCTTTCCTCTTGCTATCAGTTTCATCCTGAAGAAGCTTCAATTCTTTCATCTGACGTTTAGTTTTTTGCATCTTGTCCTCTAATTCCTCTTTCTCATTGAGTATTTCAGCTCTCATACCAATGAGTTCCTCTACTTCTGATTGTCTTTTAGTCTCAAACTCTTCTTTTTGGATTAAAATATTTGATTTGATCTCCTCATATTTATCCATTTCTTTTTTAGCCTCTCTCAACATTTCATCATTTGCTTTTCTTTCTTTTGCTAACTCAGCTTTCATTCGCTCTAGCTGAACTCTTTCATCATGAATTTCCTGTTTTTGAACTTTTATCTCCTCTAATTCTTTATGCAGATTTGATTTATTTTGTTTAATATCATCTATGTCTCGTTTCAGTTGTATTCTGATTTTCTCAGTCAATTCCTTTTCATCCAAAAGTTCACCTCTTTCTCTCTCTATGTCATGTATTTGCTTTAAGATCTCCACACTCATCTGATCAAGACTATCTCTCTCTTTCTGCAGGTTTGCACGAGTGATGTCAATCTCTTCAGATTGCCTGCTAAAATGTTCCTTGCTTTCTTCCAGATCCATCTTTTCCTTTGTAACATTTGCTTTGTCTACAGCAATGGCTTGTTTTTGTCTTTCTATCTCAGCTTGTATTTCATCCAGGGTGTCATTTTTCATTTTGATCTCCTTTGCAAATTGTTGCCTCTCTTTGTCTAACTCTTCTGCAGCCCTCTGCCTTTCTTTCTGAACTTCTATCTTCAAATTTTTAATATCCTCTCTCTTCTTTTCCAGCTCACCTTGCTCATTTTTAAAAGCGTGTTTCTCAATTTGGAGGTTGTCCAAGTCCCTAGCCAACTCAGCTCTCTTTTGTTCCAGATTCTCAAAATCAGCCTTTTCTTTTATTATATTGTTTTTTATGTCATCCATTTCTTTTTGTTTATTTTGAAGTTCTGTTCTCATGTGTTCTAGTTCATTCTCTTTGTGGTGTATTTTTTCCTTCTCATCTTCAATTTGAGCTATTTGTCTTAAGTTATTTGTACTCATCTGCTTCAGAATGTCTTTATCTCTCTGCAAGTCAGTTCTTTGTCTATCTAGTTCTTTCATGGCTTGGTTTATCTCTGCCTTGGTTTTCTCCAGCTCAGATCTTTCTTCTTGAAGCAAGTCTTTGGAAGACTGCATTTCCTTTCTTTGCTTCTCTGTCTCATCCATGAGCTCTTCTGCCTGTTGGTAGTCCACTGGAATACCACTGATGTCTAATTGCTTTTTAAATTTGGCTGCCATCTCTTCTGCCCTCCATCTTTCATTCTTTGTCTTCTCAGATAGTTTCTCCAAGTCTTCAGCTTGTCTTTGAAGGTCGATTTTCATCCTCTCTAGTTCCTCCTTCTCATTTTCAAAGGTGTGTTTCTCAACTTTTAGATTCTTTAATTCTTTCTCCATATCCATTTTTTGCCTCACCATAAGATCCAAATTTTTGGTCAACAGCTCTCTGTCTTTTCCAACCTGATCCTTTTCCTCCTGTAATTTTAGTCTCAGTTGTTCACAGGTCTCCTTTTCTTCCTCTAGACTGACCATATCTATCTCTATATTTCTCTTCTGTGCCATCATTTCCACTCTTTCTCTTTCTACATTGGTCATTTCTGTCTTTGTGAATTCCATTAGATCATCAACCTCTCGCTGTAATAGATCAATGTCAGTTTGTCTCTGGTCCAGTTGACTCATTTCCATCATGATTGTGTTTTTCAGTTCGTCCATTTCATGTTGTTGTTGTAAAATGTATCCATGCAGCTTTGCAAGGTCACTTTCTCTGCAAGAAAGACTTTCATTTGCTTTTTGAATAGTCTCCACTTGTTTTGAGATGTTCACCCTCGTTTCTTCAAGAGCGTCTCTCTCTGTCCGCATCTCTTTTATTGTCATCTTATTCTTTTCTTGCTGTTCTGCAAGAAGTTTGTTGGCTTTAGCAATTTCTGTTTTGATTTTCTCTAAATCATTCTTCTCCATTTCAAACTCAGTTGCTTGCTTTTGTTGATTACATTTTTGAACATTAATCTCCTCATTAAGGCTTTCAAGATTTCCTCTCTCTTCCTGAAGTTGAGCTGACATTTCTTCTAGCTTCTGTCTTTCGTTTTGCATGTCCTGCTTTTCCTTTTCAATGTGTTCAGATTCTCTTTGCAGTTCAGCTCTCATCTGTTCCAGTTTGTCCTTTTCATCTTCAATAAACTTATTCTCTAACATCATCTCCTGTTTATGAGGTAAATCCTCAACTTCAGGTAAGTTTGACTTTTGACTCTCAACATCTGTTTCTAATGCATCTTTTAAGTCCATTTCAAGCATTTGTTCCATCAAGACAATTTTTCCATCTGGATCTGACATTTCTTTGTCTGTTAAAGATTTGTCTACATCCACGTCACTCTGTCGAAGAAACATTTCAGCCTCTGACTTCTCAAGCAGACTCTCTTTTGTTATGTCAAACCTCAGGGGATCAATATCTTCTTGTTTTCTTTCGATGTCTACCCGCATTCTTTCAAGTTCTTCCTTTTCTATTTGTAACTCTTGCTTTTCATCTTCAAGAGCCATTTTTTCTCTTGTTATTTTCTCACTCATCTGTTCAAGCATGTTTCTCTCTTGTTGTATCTCTGCCAGTATGATCTCAATGTTTGTTTTTTGTTCAGAAAGCTGTTTTCTCTCTTTCTGCATCTCTACTAGTATAATGTTTTGCTTTTCTCTTTCTTTTTCAAGGTCCTCATTGGCTTTAGCAAGTTCACTTTTTATTTTCTCCAGTTCATGTTTTTCCTTCTCAATCATATCTCTATCAGATTGAATGGTTTTAGTTTTCACTTCAAATTCTGTGTTCATTTCATCCAAGACCATGCCATTTCTTTTTGTTTCCTCAATGAGATTGTCAATCTCTTCTCTCTCTTTCTGGAGTTGAGCTGTCATTTCCTCCAGTTTTTGTCTTTCATGTTGTGTTTGTAGTTTGATCTTCTCAATCTCTTGTGTCTCTCTTTGCAGGTCAGTTTTGATCTGTTTTATTACTTCCTTCTCGTTCTCCAAAGCTTCTCTCTCAAGTTTCAAACTCTCTGTGTCTCTGTCTACATTAACTAGTTTTTGTTGCAGATATTCTATGTCTCTCTTCAGCAGTTGTCTATCATTTTCCAGCATTTCCTTTTCAGTCAATACCTCCTTCATCTGAAGCTCAACATCTTCAGACTTCTTTCTCAGCTCAGTCATCATGTCCTGTTTTTCCCTGAACAGTACAGCTCTTTCAGTTTCGATGTTGTTCTTTTCCTTTTTCATTTCACTTTGTTGTTCATAAACCTCTACTTGTAGTTTCTCTAGTTCATCTTCTGTGAGTTTCATTTTCTCTTTCTCATTTTCAATATCATCAATTTGTTTGTAGATGTTCAATCTCATTTGCTCAAGATTGTTTTTCTCTCTTTGTAGATCTGCCATTAAAGACTCATTTGCAGCTTTCATTTCATCCAGAATCTCATTTTTTCTCTTTGTATCTTCAGCAAGATGAAACATATCTTCTCTCTCTTTCTTAAGTTCTTCAGCCATCTTTTCCAAACTCTGTCTTTCATTTTGTGTTTCTTCTTTGAGCTTTCTGATATAATCTGCTTCTCTTTGCAGCTCAACCTTCATCTGTTCTAACTTGTTCTTCTCATCTTCAATCACTTGTTTCTGAAGTGTCATCATCTTTAGGTCTTCAGTCAGATCTTTTCTGCTTTGGTCTACATCATCTCTTTCTTTCTTCAAATGCTGTTTCTGTTCTTCCATCTTTTGTTTTTCTTTATCTAGTTGTCTTCTTTCATTCCTCATTTTTTCCATAATATCATTGACTTCTGCCTGTTGTTTGTCTTGCTCAGATTGTCTCAGATCAAGCTGACTTCTGTCTTTTATTATAAAGTCTCTATCATTGTCTAGTTCCTGTTTCTGATTTTGAATTTCAGTTTGCAGTTGTTCGAGTTCATGTTGTTTTTGTCTCATTTGTTCCTCTTGATTTTTCATATCATGTGTTTGTCTTGTGATGGTCTCCTTCATCTCCTCTAGGTTGTCTCTCTCTTTCTGTATATCTGACAGAATGATTCCTTGCTTTTCTCTTTCTTTTTCAAGATCATCCTTTGCTTTAGCAAGTTCCCTTTTGATTTTCTCAAGATTGTGCATTTCCTTCTCAATCATGTCTCTATTAGATTGAATTTCTTTAATGTTCACTTGAATTTCTTTGTTAATTTCGTCCAAGACCATGCCTTTTCCTTTGGTCTCCTCAGTAAGATCATTGATTTCTTCTCTCTCTGTCTGGAGTTGAACTGTCATTTCCTCCAGGTTTTGTTTTTCATGTTGTGTTTGTAGTTTGATCTTCTCAATCTCTTGTGTCTCTCTTTGCAGGTCAGTTTTGATCTGTTTTATTACTTCCTTCTCGTTCTCCAAAGCTTCTCTCTCAAGTTTCAGACTCTCTGAGTCTCTGTCTACATTAACTAGTTTTTGTTGCAGATATTCTATGTCTCTCTTCAGCAGTTGTCTATCATTTTGCAACATTTCCTTTTCTGTCAATACCTCCTTCATCTGAAGCTCAACATCTTCAGACTTCTTTCTCAGCTCAGTCATCATGTCCTGTTTTTCTCTTATCATTGCAGCTCTTTCAGTTTCAGCAATGCTCTTCTCATTCTTTGCGATCTCCACAATGTCATGCAGCTCCTTCTGTTGTTTTTCTATTTCAGTCTCTCTGAGTTCAAGCTGCTGCTTCTCAGTCATGATTATTTCTTTTAGGTTTTTCATTTCATTTTGTTGTTTATGAATCTCTGCTTGTAGTTGATCTAGTTCATCTTGTCTGAGTTTTATTTTCTCTTTCTCATTTTCAAGATCATCAGTTTCTTTGTAGATGTTCAATCTCATTTGCTCAAGATTGTTTTTCTCTGTTTGTAGATCTGCCATTGAAGACTCATTTGCAGCTTTCATTTCATCCAGAATCTCATTGTTTCTCTTTGCATCTTCAGCAAGATGAACAATATCTTCTCTCTCTTTCTTAAGTTCTTCAGCCATCTTTTCCAAACTCTGTCTCTCATTTTGTGTTTCTTCTTTGAGCTTTCTGATATCATCCACTTCTCTTTGCATCTCAATCTTCATCTGTTCTAACTTGTTCTTCTCATCTTCAATCACTTGTTTCTGAAGTGTCATCATCTTTAGGTCTTCAGTCAGATCTTTTCTGCTTTGGTCTACATCATCTCTTTCTTTCTTCAATTGTTGTTTCTGTTTTTCCATCTCTTGTTTATCTTTATATAATTGGCTTCTCTCATTCCTCATTTTTTCCATAATATCATTGACTTCTGTCTGTTGTTTGTCTATCTCAGACTGTCTCAGATCAAGCTGACTTCTGTCATTTATTATAATGTTTCTGTCAATGTCTATTTCTCTCTGCAGATCCTGAATATCAGTGTGCAGTTGCTCAAGTTCATGCTGCTTTTGTCTCATTTGTTCCTCTTGATTTTTAATATCATGTATTTGTCTTGTGATGGACTCATTCATCTCCTTTAGGGTGTCTCTCTCTTTCTGTGTCTCCGACAATATGATTTCTTTCTTTTCTGCTTGCTCAGCAAATTGCTTTTCAAGATCTTCTTTGATTTTAGCAAGTTCATGTTTGGTTTTCTCCAATTCATGTCTTTCCTTTTCAAGCATATCTCTATCGGATTGAATGGCTTCAGTTTTCACTTCAATTTCTGTGTTCATTTCATCCAAGATCATGCCTTTTCTTTTTGTTTCGTCAATGAGTTTGTCGATTTCCTCACTCTCTTTCTGGAGTTGAGCTGTCATTTCCTCCAGTTTTTGTCTTTCATGTTGTGTTTGTAGTTTGATCTTCTCAATCTCTTGTGTCTCTCTTTGCAGGTCAGTTTTGATCTGTTTTATTACTTCCTTCTCGTTCTCCAAAGCTTCTCTCTCAAGTTTCAGACTCTCTGAGTCTCTGTCTACATTAACTAGTTTTTGTTGCAGATATTCTATGTCTCTCTTCAGCAGTTGTCTATCATTTTGCAACATTTCCTTTTCTGTCAATATCTCCTTCATCTGAAGCTCAACATCTTCAGACTTCTTTCTCAGCTCAGTCATCATGTCCTGTTTTTCCCTTATCATTGCAGCTCTTTCAGTTTCAGCAATGCTCTTCTCATTCTTTGCGATCTCCACAATGTCATGCAGCTCCTTCTGTTGTTTTTCTATTTCAGTCTCTCTGAGTTCAAGCTGCTGCTTCTCAGTCATGATGATTTCTTTTAGGTTTTTAATTTCATTTTGTTGTTTATGAATCTCTGCTTGTAGTTGATCTAGTTCACCTTGTCTGAGTTTTATTTTCTCTTTCTCATTTTCAAGATCATCAGTTTCTTTGTAGATGTTCAATCTCATTTGCTCAAGTATGTTTTTCTCTCTTTGTAGATCTGCCATTGAAGACTCTTTTGCAGCTTTCATTTCATCCAGAATCTCATTGTTTCTCTTTGTATCTTCAGCAAAATGAACAATATCTTCTCTCTCTTTCTTAAGTTCTTCAGCCATCTTTTCCAAACTCTGTCTCTCATTTTGTGTTTCTTCTTTGAGCTTTCTGATATCATCCACTTCTCTTTGCATCTCAACCTTCATCTGTTCTAACTTGTTCTTCTCATCTTCAATCACTTGTTTCTGAAGTGTCATCATCTTTAGGTCTTCGGTCAGATCTTTTCTGCTTTGGTCTACATCATCTCTTTCTTTCTTAAATTGCTGTTTCTGTTCTTCCATCTTTTGTTTTTCTTTATCTAGTTGTCTTCTTTCATTCCTCATTTTTTCCATAATATCATTGACTTCTGCCTGTTGTTTGTCTTGCTCAGATTGTCTCAGATCAAGCTGACTTCTGTCTTTTATTATAAAGTCTCTATCATTGTCTAGTTCCTGTTTCTGATTTTGAATTTCAGTTTGCAGTTGTTCAAGTTCATGTTGTTTTTGTCTCATTTGTTCCTCTTGATTTTTCATATCATGTGTTTGTCTTGTGATGGTCTCCTTCATCTCCTCTAGGTTGTCTCTCTCTTTCTGTATATCTGACAGAATGATTCCTTGCTTTTCTCTTTCTTTTTCAAGATCCTCCTTTGCTTTAGCAAGTTCCCTTTTGATTTTCTCAAGATTGTGCATTTCCTTCTCAATCATGTCTCTATTAGATTGAATTTCTTTAATTTTCACTTGAATTTCTTTGTTAATTTCGTCCAAGACCATGCCTTTTCCTTTGGTCTCCTCAGTAAGATCATTGATTTCTTCTCTCTCTTTCTGGAGTTGAGCTGTCATTTCCTCCAGTTTTTGTCTTTCATGTTGTGTTTGTAGTTTGATCTTCTCAATCTCTTGTGTCTCTCTTTGCAGGTCAGTTTTGATCTGTTTTATTACTTCATTCTCGTTCACAAAAGCTTCTTTCTCAAGTTTCAGACTCTCTGAGTCTCTGTCTACATTAACTAGTTTTTGTTGCAGATATTCTATGTCTCTCTTCAGGAGTTGTCTATCATTTTGCAACATTTCCTTTTCTGTCAATACCTCTTTCATCTGAAGCTCAACATCTTCAGACTTCTTTCTCAGCTCAGTCATCATGTCCTGTTTTTCACTGATCATTGCAGCTCTTTCAGTTTCAATGTTGTTCTCTTCCTTTATAATTTCATTTTGTTGTTTATGAATCTCTGCTTGTAGTTGATCTAGTTCATCTTGTTTGAATTTTAATTTCTCTTTCTCATTTTCAAGATCATCAGTTTCTTTGTAGATGTTCAATCTCATTTGCTCAAGTATGTTTTTCTCTCTTTGTAGATCTGCCATTGAAGACTCATTTGCAGCTTTCATTTCATCCAGAATCTCATTGTTTCTTTTTGTATTTTCTGCAAGATGAACAATATCTTCTCTCTCTTTTTTAAGTTCTTCAGCCATCTTTTCCAAACTCTGTCTCTCATTTTGTGTTTCTTCTTTGAGCTTTCTGATATCATCCGCTTCTCTTTGCAGCTCAATCTTCATCTGTTCTAACTTGTTCTTCTCATCTTCAATCACTTGTTTCTGAAGTGTCATCATCTTTAGGTCTTCAGTCAGATCTTTTCTGCTTTTGTCTACATCATCTCTTTCTTTCTTCAATTGTTGTTTCTGTTCTTCCATCTCTTGTTTATCTTTATATAATTGGCTTCTCTCATTCCTCATTTTTTCCATAATATCATTGACTTCTGTCTGTTGTTTGTCTAGCTCAGACTGTCTCAGATCAAGCTGACTTCTGTCATTTATTATAATGTTTCTGTCATTGTCTATTTCTCTCTGCAGATCCTGAATATCAGTGTGCAGTTGCTCAAGTTCATGCTGCTTTTGTCTTATTTGTTCCTCTTGATTTTTAATAGCATGTATTTGTCTTGTGATGGACTCATTCATCTCCTTTAGGGTGTCTCTCTCTTTCTGTGTCTCTGACAATATGATTTCTTTCTTTTCTGCTTGCTCAGCAAATTGCTTTTCAAGATCTTCTTTGATTTTAGCAAGTTCATGTTTGGTTTTCTCCAATTCATGTTTTTCCTTTTCAAGCATATCTCTATCAGATTGAACGGCCTTAGTTTTCACTTCAATTTCTGTGTTCATTTCATCCAAGACCATGCCTTTTCTTTTTAGTTCCTCAATGAGTTTGTCGATTTCTTCTCTCTCTTTCTGGAGTTGAGCTGTCATTTCCTCCAGTTTTTGTCTTTCATATTGTGTTTGTAGTTTGATCTTCTCAATCTCTTGTGTCTCTCTTTGCAGGTCAGTTTTGATCTGTTTTATTACTTCCTTCTCGTTCTCCAAAGCTTCTCTCTCAAGTTTCAGACTCTCCGAGTCTCTGTCTACATTAACTAGTTTTTGTTGCAGATATTCTATGTCTCTCTTCAGCAGTTGTCTATCATTTTGCAACATTTCCTTTTCTGTCAATACCTCCTTCATCTGAAGCTCAACATCTTCAGTCTTCTTTCTCAGCTCAGTCATCATGTCCTGTTTTTCCCTTATCATTGCAGCTCTTTCAGTTTCAGCAATGCTCTTCTCATTCTTTGCGATCTCCACAATGTCATGCAGCTCCTTCTGTTGTTTTTCTATTTCAGTCTCTCTGAGTTCAAGCTGCTGCTTCTCAGTCATGATGATTTCTTTTAGGTTTTTCATTTCATTTTGTTGTTTATGAATCTCTGCTTGTAGTTGATCTAGTTCATCTTGTCCAAGTTTTATTTTCTCTTTCTCATTTTCAAGATCATCAGTTTCTTTGTAGATGTTCAATCTCATTTGCTCAAGATTGTTTTTCTCTCTTTGTAGATCTGCCTTTGAAGACTCATTTGCAGCTTTCGTTTCATCCAGAATCTCATGTTCCCTCTTTGAATCTTCAGCAAGATGAACAATATCTTCTCTCTCTTTCTTAAGTTCTTCAGCCATCTTTTCCAAACTCTGTCTCTCATTTTGTGTTTCTTCTTTGAGCTTTCTGATATCATCCGCTTCTCTTTGCAGCTCAATCTTCATCTGTTCTAACTTGATCTTCTCATCTTCAATCACTTGTTTCTGAAGTGTCATCATCTTTAGGTCTTCAGTCAGATCTTTTCTGCTTTGGTCTACATCATCTCTTTCTTTCTTCAATTGTTGTTTCTGTTCTTCCATCTCTTGTTTATCTTTATATATTTGGCTTCTCTCATTCCTCATTTTTTCCATAATATCATTGACTTCTGTCTGTTGTTTGTCTAGCTCAGACTGTCTCAGATCAAGCTGACTTCTGTCATTTATTATAATGTTTCTGTCATTGTCTATTTCTCTCTGCAGATCCTGAATATCAGTGTGCAGTTGCTCAAGTTCATGCTGCTTTTGTCTTATTTGTTCCTCTTGATTTTTAATAGCATGTATTTGTCTTGTGATGGACTCATTCATCTCCTTTAGGGTGTCTCTCTCTTTCTGTGTCTCTGACAATATGATTTCTTTCTTTTCTGCTTGCTCAGCAAATTGCTTTTCAAGATCTTCTTTGATTTTAGCAAGTTCATGTTTGGTTTTCTCCAATTCATGTTTTTCCTTTTCAAGCATATCTCTATCAGATTGAACGGCCTTAGTTTTCACTTCAATTTCTGTGTTCATTTCATCCAAGACCATGCCTTTTCTTTTTAGTTCCTCAATGAGTTTGTCGATTTCTTCTCTCTCTTTCTGGAGTTGAGCTGTCATTTCCTCCAGTTTTTGTCTTTCATGTTGTGTTTGTAGTTTGATCTTCTCAATCTCTTGTGTCTCTCTTTGCAGGTCAGTTTTGATCTGTTTTATTACTTCCTTCTCGTTCTCCAAAGCTTCTCTCTCAAGTTTCAAACTCTCTGAGTCTCTGTCTACATTAACTAGTTTTTGTTGCAGATATTCAATGTCTCTCTTCAGCAGTTGTCTATCATTTTGCAACATTTCCTTTTCTGTCAATACCTCCTTCATCTGAAGCTCAACATCTTCAGACTTCTTTCTCAGCTCAGTCATCATGTCCTGTTTTTCCCTTATCATTGCAGCTCTTTCAGTTTCAGCAATGCTCTTCTCATTCTTTGCGATCTCCACAATGTCATGCAGCTCCTTCTGTTGTTTTTCTATTTCAGTCTCTCTGAGTTCAAGCTGCTGCTTCTCAGTCATGATGATTTCTTTTAGGTTTTTCATTTCATTTTGTTGTTTATGAATCTCTGCTTGTAGTTGATCTAGTTCATCTTGTCTGAGTTTTATTTTCTCTTTCTCATTTTCAAGATCATCAGTTTCTTTGTAGATGTTCAATCTCATTTGCTCAAGTATGTTTTTCTCTCTTTGTAGATCTGCCACTGAAGACTCATTTGCAACTTTCATTTCATCCAGAATCTCATGTTCCCTCTTTGTATCTTCAGCAAGATGAACGATATCTTCTCTCTCTTTCTTAAGTTCTTCAGCCATCTTTTCCAAACTCTGTCTCTCATTTTGTGTTTCTTCTTTGAGCTTTCTGATATCATCCACTTCTCTTTGCATCTCAACCTTCATCTGTTCTAACTTGTTCTTCTCATCTTCAATCACTTGTTTCTGAAGTGTCATCATCTTTAGGTCTTCAGTCAGATCTTTTCTGCTTTGGTCTACATCATCTCTTTCTTTCTTAAATTGCTGTTTCTGTTCTTCCATCTTTTGTTTTTCTTTATCTAGTTGTCTTCTTTCATTCCTCATTTTTTCCATAATATCATTGACTTCTGCCTGTTGTTTGTCTTGCTCAGATTGTCTCAGATCAAGCTGACTTCTGTCTTTTATTATAAAGTCTCTATCATTGTCTAGTTCCTGTTTCTGATTTTGAATTTCAGTTTGCAGTTGTTCGAGTTCATGTTGTTTTTGTCTCATTTGTTCCTCTTGATTTTTCATATCATGTGTTTGTCTTGTGATGGTTTCCTTCATCTCCTCTAGGTTGTCTCTCTCTTTCTGTATATCTGACAGAATGATTCCTTGCTTTTCTCTTTCTTTTTCAAGATCCTCCTTTGCTTTAGCAAGTTCCCTTTTGATTTTCTCAAGATTGTGCATTTCCTTCTCAATCATGTCTCTATTAGATTGAATTTCTTTAATTTTCACTTGAATTTCTTTGTTAATTTCGTCCAAGACCATGCCTTTTCCTTTGGTCTCCTCAGTAAGATCATTGATTTCTTCTCTCTCTTTCTGGAGTTGAGCTGTCATTTCCTCCAGTTTTTGTCTTTCATGTTGTGTTTGTAGTTTGATCTTCTCAATCTCTTGTGTCTCTCTTTGCAGGTCAGTTTTGATCTGTTTTATTACTTCATTCTCGTTCACAAAAGCTTCTCTCTCAAGTTTCAGACTCTCTGAGTCTCTGTCTACATTAACTAGTTTTTGTTGCAGATATTCTATGTCTCTCTTCAGCAGTTGTCTATCATTTTGCAACATTTCCTTTTCTGTCAATACCTCTTTCATCTGAAGCTCAACATCTTCAGACTTCTTTCTCAGCTCAGTCATCATGTCCTGTTTTTCGCTGATCATTGCAGCTCTTTCAGTTTCAATGTTGTTCTCTTCCTTTATAATTTCATTTTGTTGTTTATGAATCTCTTTTTGTAGTTGCTCTAGTTCATCTTGTTTGAATTTTAATTTCTCTTTCTCATTTTCAAGATCATCAGTTTCTTTGTAGATGTTCAATCTCATTTGCTCAAGATTGTTTTTCTCTCTTTGTAGATCTGCCACTGAAGACTCATTTGCAGCTTTCATTTCATCCAGAATCTCATTGTTTCTCTTTGTATCTTCAGCAAGATGAAGCATATCTTCTCTCTCTTTCTTAAGTTCTTCAGCCATCTTTTCCAAACTCTGTCTCTCATTTTGTGTTTCTTCTTTGAGCTTTCTGATATCATCCACTTCTCTTTGCATCTCAACCTTCATCTGTTCTAACTTGTTCTTCTCATCTTCAATCACTTGTTTCTGAAGTGTCATCATCTTTAGGTCTTCAGTCAGATCTTTTCTGCTTTGGTCTACATCATCTCTTTCTTTCTTAAATTGCTGTTTCTGTTCTTCCATCTTTTGTTTTTCTTTATCTAGTTGTCTTCTTTCATTCCTCATTTTTTCCATAATATCATTGACTTCTGCCTGTTGTTTGTCTTGCTCGGATTGTCTCAGATCAAGCTGACTTCTGTCTTTTATTATAAAGTCTCTATCATTGTCTAGTTCCTGTTTCTGATTTTGAATTTCAGTTTGCAGTTGTTCGAGTTCATGTTGTTTTTGTCTCATTTGTTCCTCTTGATTTTTCATATCATGTGTTTGTCTTGTGATGGTCTCCTTCATCTCCTCTAGGTTGTCTCTCTCTTTCTGTATATCTGACAGAATGATTCCTTGCTTTTCTCTTTCTTTTTCAAGATCCTCCTTTGCTTTAGCAAGTTCCCTTTTGATTTTCTCAAGATTGTGCATTTCCTTCTCAATCATGTCTCTATTAGATTGAATTTCTTTAATTTTCACTTGAATTTCTTTGTTAATTTCGTCCAAGACCATGCCTTTTCCTTTGGTCTCCTCAGTAAGATCATTGATTTCTTCTCTCTCTTTCTGGAGTTGAGCTGTCATTTCCTCCAGTTTTTGTCTTTCATGTTGTGTTTGTAGTTTGATCTTCTCAATCTCTTGTGTCTCTCTTTGCAGGTCAGTTTTGATCTGTTTTATTACTTCATTCTCGTTCACAAAAGCTTCTCTCTCAAGTTTCAGACTCTCTGAGTCTCTGTCTACTTTAACTAGTTTTTGTTGCAGATATTCTATGTCTCTCTTCAGCAGTTGTCTATCATTTTGCAACATTTCCTTTTCTGTCAATACCTCTTTCATCTGAAGCTCAACATCTTCAGACTTCTTTCTCAGCTCAGTCATCATGTCCTGTTTTTCGCTGATCATTGCAGCTCTTTCAGTTTCAATGTTGTTCTCTTCCTTTATAATTTCATTTTGTTGTTTATGAATCTCTTTTTGTAGTTGCTCTAGTTCATCTTGTTTGAATTTTAATTTCTCTTTCTCATTTTCAAGATCATCAGTTTCTTTGTAGATGTTCAATCTCATTTGCTCAAGATTGTTTTTCTCTCTTTGTAGATCTGCCACTGAAGACTCATTTGCAGCTTTCATTTCATCCAGAATCTCATTGTTTCTCTTTGTATCTTCAGCAAGATGAACAATATCTTCTCTCTCTTTCTTAAGTTCTTCAGCCATCGTTTCCAAACTCTGTCTCTCATTTTGTGTTTCTTCTTTGAGCTTTCTGATATCATCCACTTCTCTTTGCAGCTCAATCTTCATCTGTTCTAACTTGATCTTCTCATCTTCAATCACTTGTTTCTGAAGTGTCATCATCTTTAGGTCTTCAGTCAGATCTTTTCTGCTTTGGTCTACATCATCTCTTTCTTTCTTCAATTGCTGTTTCTGTTCTTCCATCTCTTGTTTATCTTTATATAGTTGGCTTCTCTCATTCCTCATTTTTTCCATAATATCATTGACTTCTGTCTGTTGTTTGTCTAGCTCAGACTGTCTCAGATCAAGCTGACTTTTGTCATTTATTATAATGTTTCTGTCATTGTCTTTTTCTCTCTGCAGATCCTGAATATCAGTGTGCAGTTGCTCAAGTTCATGCTGCTTTTGTCTTATTTGTTCCTCTTGATTTTTAATATCATGTATTTGTCTTGTGATGGACTCATTCATCTCCTTTAGGGTGTCTCTGTCTTTCTGTGTGTCTGACAATATGGTTTCTTTCTTTTCTGCTTGCTCAGCAAATTGCTTTTCAAGATCTTCTTTGATTTTAGCAAGTTCATGTTTGGTTTTCTCCAATTCATGTTTTTCCTTTTCAAGCATATCTCTATCAGATTGAATGGCTTCAGTTTTCACTTCAATTTCTGTGTTCATTTCATCCAAGATCATGCCTTTTCTTTTTGTTTCGTCAATGAGTTTGTCGATTTCCTCACTCTCTTTCTGGAGTTGAGCTGTCATTTCCTCCAGTTTTTGTCTTTCATGTTGTGTTTGTAGTTTGATCTTCTCAATCTCTTGTGTCTCTCTTTGCAGGTCAGTTTTGATCTGTTTTATTACTTCCTTCTCGTTTTCCAAAGCTTCTCTCTCAAGTTTCAGACTCTCCGAGTCTCTGTCTACATTAACTAGTTTTTGTTGCAGATATTCTATGTCTCTCTTCAGCAGTTGTCTATCATTTTGCAACATTTCCTTTTCTGTCAATACCTCCTTCATCTGAAGCTCAACATCTTCAGACTTCTTTCTCAGCTCAGTCATCATGTCCTGTTTTTCCCTTATCATTGCAGCTCTTTCAGTTTCAGCAATGCTCTTCTCATTCTTTGCGATCTCCACAATGTCATGCAGCTCCTTCTGTTGTTTTTCTATTTCAGTCTCTCTGAGTTCAAGCTGCTGCTTTTCAGTCATGATTATTTCTTTTAGGTTTTTCATTTCATTTTGTTGTTTATGAATCTCTGCTTGTAGTTGATCTAGTTCATCTTGTCTGAGTTTTATTTTCTCTTTCTTATTTTCAAGATCATCAGATTCTTTGTAGATGTTCAATCTCATTTGCTCAAGTATGTTTTTCTCTCTTTGTAGATCTGCCACTGAAGACTCATTTGCAGCTTTCATTTCATCCAGAATCTCATTGTTTCTCTTTGTATTTTCGGCAAGATGAACAATATCTTCTCTCTCTTTTTTAAGTTCTTCAGCCATCTTTTCCAAACTCTGTCTCTCATATTGTGTTTCTTCTTTGAGCTTTCTGATATCATCCACTTCTCTTTGCAGCTCAATCTTCATCTGTTCTAACTTGTTCTTCTCATCTTCAATCACTTGTTTCTGAAGTGTCATCATCTTTAGGTCTTCAGTCAGATCTTTTCTGCTTTGGTCTACATCATCTCTTTCTTTCTTCAATTGTTGTTTCTGTTCTTCCATCTCTTGTTTATCTTTATATAATTGGCTTCTCTCTTTCCTCATTTTTTCCATAATATCATTGACTTCTGTCTGTTGTTTGTCTAGCTCAGACTGTCTCAGATCAAGCTGACTTCTGTCATTTATTATAATGTTTCTGTCATTGTCTATTTCTCTCTGCAGATCCTGAATATCAGTGTGCAGTTGCTCAAGTTCATGCTGCTTTTGTCTTATTTGTTCCTCTTGATTTTTAATATCATGTATTTGTCTTGTGATGGACTCATTCATCTCCTTTAGGGTGTCTCTCTCTTTCTGTGTCTCTGACAATATGATTTCTTTCTTTTCTGCTTGCTCAGCAAATTGCTTTTCAAGATCTTCTTTGATTTTAGCAAGTTCATGTTTGGTTTTCTCCAATTCATGTCTTTCCTTTTCAAGCATATCTCTATCAGATTGAATGGCCTTAGTTTTCACTTCAATTTCTGTGTTCATTTCATCCAAGACCATGCCTTTTCTTTTTAGTTCCTCAATGAGTTTGTCGATTTCTTCTCTCTCTTTCTGGAGTTGAGCTGTCATTTCCTCCAGTTTTTGTCTTTCATGTTGTGTTTGTAGTTTGATCTTCTCAATCTCTTGTGTCTCTCTTTGCAGGTCAGTTTTGATCTGTTTTATTACTTCCTTCTCATTCTCCAAAGCTTCTCTCTCAAGTTTCAAACTCTCTGAGTCTCTGTCTACATTAACTAGTTTTTGTTGCAGATATTCTATGTCTCTCTTCAGCAGTTGTCTATCATTTTGCAACATTTCCTTTTCTGTCAATACCTCCTTCATCTGAAGCTCAACATCTTCAGACTTCTTTCTCAGCTCAGTCATCATGTCCTGTTTTTCCCTTATCATTGCAGCTCTTTCAGTTTCAGCAATGCTCTTCTCATTCTTTGCGATCTCCACAATGTCATGCAGCTCCTTCTGTTGTTTTTCTATTTCAGTCTCTCTGAGTTCAAGCTGCTGCTTTTCAGTCATGATGATTTCTTTTAGGTTTTTCATTTCATTTTGTTGTTTATGAATCTCTGCTTGTAGTTGATCTAGTTCACCTTGTCTGAGTTTTATTTTCTCTTTCTCATTTTCAAGATCATCAGTTTCTTTGTAGATGTTCAATCTCATTTGCTCAAGTATGTTTTTCTCTCTTTGTAGATCTGCCTTTGAAGAATCTTTTGCAGCTTTCATTTCATCCAGAATCTCATGTTCCCTCTTTGTATCTTCAGCAAGATGAACGATATCTTCTCTCTCTTTCTTAAGTTCTTCAGCCATCTTTTCCAAACTCTGTCTCTCATTTTGTGTTTCTTCTTTGAGCTTTCTGATATCATCCACTTTTCTTTGCATCTCAACCTTCATCTGTTCTAACTTGTTCTTCTCATCTTCAATCACTTGTTTCTGAAGTGTCATCATCTTTAGGTCTTCAGTCAGATCTTTTCTGCTTTGGTCTACATCATCTCTTTCTTTCTTAAATTGCTGTTTCTGTTCTTCCATCTTTTGTTTTTCTTTATCTAGTTGTCTTCTTTCATTCCTCATTTTTTCCATAATATCATTGACTTCTGCCTGTTGTTTGTCTTGCTCAGATTGTCTCAGATCAAGCTGACTTCTGTCTTTTATTATAAAGTCTCTATCATTGTCTAGTTCCTGTTTCTGATTTTGAATTTCAGCTTGCAGTTGTTCGAGTTCATGTTGTTTTTGTCTCATTTGTTCCTCTTGATTTTTCATATCATGTGTTTGTCTTGTGATGGTCTCCTTCATCTCCTCTAGGTTGTCTCTCTCTTTCTGTATATCTGACAGAATGATTCCTTGCTTTTCTCTTTCTTTTTCAAGATCCTCCTTTGCTTTAGCAAGTTCCCTTTTGATTTTCTCAAGATTGTGCATTTCCTTCTCAATCATGTCTCTATTAGATTGAATTTTTTTCATTTTCACTTGAATTTCTTTGTTAATTTCGTCCAAGACCATGCCTTTTCCTTTGGTCTCCTCAGTAAGATCATTGATTTCTTCTCTCTCTTTCTGGAGTTGAGCTGTCATTTCCTCCAGTTTTTGTCTTTCATGTTGTGTTTGTAGTTTGATCTTCTCAATCTCTTGTGTCTCTCTTTGCAGGTCAGTTTTGATCTGTTTTATTACTTCCTTCTCGTTCTCCAAAGCTTCTCTCTCAAGTTTCAAACTCTCTGTGTCTCTGTCTACATTAACTAGTTTTTGTTGCAGATATTCTATGTCTCTCTTCAGCAGTTGTCTATCATTTTGCAACATTTCCTTTTCTGTCAATACCTCCTTCATCTGAAGCTCAACATCTTCAGTCTTCTTTCTCAGCTCAGTCATCATGTCCTGTTTTTCTCTTATCATTGCAGCTCTTTCAGTTTCAGCAATGCTCTTCTCATTCTTTGCGATCTCCACAATGTCATGCAGCTCCTTCTGTTGTTTTTCTATTTCAGTCTCTCTGAGTTCAAGCTGCTGCTTCTCAGTCATGATGATTTCTTTTAGGTTTTTCATTTCATTTTGTTGTTTATGAATCTCTGCTTGTAGTTGATCTAGTTCATCTTGTCTGAGTTTTATTTTCTCTTTCTCATTTTCAAGATCATCAGTTTCTTTGTAGATGTTCAATCTCATTTGCTCAAGATTGTTTTTCTCTCTTTGTAGATCTGCCTTTGAAGACTCATTTGCAGCTTTCGTTTCATCCAGAATCTCATGTTCCCTCTTTGAATCTTCAGCAAGATGAACAATATCTTCTCTCTCTTTCTTAAGTTCTTCAGCCATCTTTTCCAAACTCTGTCTCTCATTTTGTGTTTCTTCTTTGAGCTTTCTGATATCATCCACTTTTCTTTGCAGCTCAATCTTCATCTGTTCTAACTTGTTCTTCTCATCTTCAATCACTTGTTTCTGAAGTTTCATCATCTTTAGGTCTTCAGTCAGATCTTTTTTGCTTTGGTCTACATCATCTCTTTCTTTCTTCAATTGATGCTTCTGTTCTTCCATCTCTTGTTTATCTTTATATAATTGGCTTCTCTCATTCCTCATTTTTTCCATAATATCATTGACTTCTGTCTGTTGTTTGTCTAGCTCAGACTGTCTCAGATCAAGCTGACTTCTGTCATTTATTATAATGTTTCTGTCATTGTCTATTTCTCTCTGCAGATCCTGAATATCAGTGTGCAGTTGCTCAAGTTCATGCTGCTTTTGTCTTATTTGTTCCTCTTGATTTTTAATATCATGTATTTGTCTTGTGATGGACTCATTCATCTCCTTTAGGGTGTCTCTCTCTTCCTGTGTCTCTGACAATATGATTTCTTTCTTTTCTGCTTGCTCAGCAAATTGCTTTTCAAGATCTTCTTTGATTTTAGCAAGTTCATGTTTGGTTTTCTCCAATTCATGTTTTTCCTTTTCAAGCATATCTCTATCAGATTGAATGGCCTTAGTTTTCACTTCAATTTCTGTGTTTATTTCATCCAAGACCATGCCTCTTCTTTTTAGTTCCTCAATGAGTTTGTCGATTTCTTCTCTCTCTTTCTGGAGTTGAGCTGTCATTTCCTCCAGTTTTTGTCTTTCATGTTGTGTTTGTAGTTTGATCTTCTCAATCTCTTGTGTCTCTCTTTGCAGGTCAGTTTTGATCTGTTTTATTACTTCCTTCTCATTCTCCAAAGCTTCTCTCTCAAGTTTCAAACTCTCTGAGTCTCTGTCTACATTAACTAGTTTTTGTTGCAGATATTCTATGTCTCTCTTCAGCAGTTGTCTATCATTTTGCAACATTTCCTTTTCTGTCAATACCTCCTTCATCTGAAGCTCAACATCTTCAGACTTCTTTCTCAGCTCAGTCATCATGTCCTGTTTTTCCCTTATCATTGCAGCTCTTTCAGTTTCAGCAATGCTCTTCTCATTCTTTGCGATCTCCACAATGTCATGCAGCTCCTTCTGTTGTTTTTCTATTTCAGTCTCTCTGAGTTCAAGCTGCTGCTTTTCAGTCATGATGATTTCTTTTAGGTTTTTCATTTCATTTTGTTGTTTATGAATCTCTGCTTGTAGTTGATCTAGTTCACCTTGTCTGAGTTTTATTTTCTCTTTCTCATTTTCAAGATCATCAGTTTCTTTGTAGATGTTCAATCTCATTTGCTCAAGTATGTTTTTCTCTCTTTGTAGATCTGCCTTTGAAGACTCTTTTGCAGCTTTCATTTCATCCAGAATCTCATGTTCCCTCTTTGTATCTTCAGCAAGATGAACGATATCTTCTCTCTCTTTCTTAAGTTCTTCAGCCATCTTTTCCAAACTCTGTCTCTCATTTTGTGTTTCTTCTTTGAGCTTTCTGATATCATCCACTTCTCTTTGCATCTCAACCTTCATCTGTTCTAACTTGTTCTTCTCATCTTCAATCACTTGTTTCTGAAGTGTCATCATCTTTAGGTCTTCAGTCAGATCTTTTTTGCTTTGGTCTACATCATCTCTTTCTTTCTTAAATTGCTGTTTCTGTTCTTCCATCTTTTGTTTTTCTTTATCTAGTTGTCTTCTTTCATTCCTCATTTTTTCCATAATATCATTGACTTCTGCCTGTTGTTTGTCTTGCTCAGATTGTCTCAGATCAAGCTGACTTCTGTCTTTTATTATAAAGTCTCTATCATTGTCTAGTTCCTGTTTCTGATTTTGAATTTCAGTTTGCAGTTGTTCGAGTTCATGTTGTTTTTGTCTCATTTGTTCCTCTTGATTTTTCATATCATGTGTTTGTCTTGTGATGGTCTCCTTCATCTCCTCTAGGTTGTCTCTCTCTTTCTGTATATCTGACAGAATGATTCCTTGCTTTTCTCTTTCTTTTTCAAGATCCTCCTTTGCTTTAGCAAGTTCCCTTTTGATTTTCTCAAGATTGTGCATTTCCTTCTCAATCATGTCTCTGTTAGATTGAATTTCTTTCATTTTCACTTGAATTTCTTTGTTAATTTCATCCAAGACCATGCCTTTTCCTTTGGTCTCCTCAGTAAGATCATTGATTTCTTCTCTCTCTTTCTGGAGTTGAGCTGTCATTTCCTCCAGTTTTTGTCTTTCATGTTGTGTTTGTAGTTTGATCTTCTCAATCTCTTGTGTCTCTCTTTGCAGGTCAGTTTTGATCTGTTTTATTACTTCCTTCTCATTCTCCAAAGCATCTCTCTCAAGTTTCAAACTCTCTGTGTCTCTGTCTACATTAACTAGTTTTTGTTGCAGATATTCTATGTCTCTCTTCAGCAGTTGTCTATCATTTTGCAACATTTCCTTTTCTGTCAATACCTCCTTCATCTGAAGCTCAACATCTTCAGTCTTCTTTCTCAGCTCAGTCATCATGTCCTGTTTTTCTCTTATCATTGCAGCTCTTTCAGTTTCAGCAATGCTCTTCTCATTCTTTGCGATCTCCACAATGTCATGCAGCTCCTTCTGTTGTTTTTCTATTTCAGTCTCTCTGAGTTCAAGCTGCTGCTTCTCAGTCATGATGATTTCTTTTAGGTTTTTCATTTCATTTTGTTGTTTATGAATCTCTGCTTGTAGTTGATCTAGTTCATCTTGTCTGAGTTTTATTTTCTCTTTCTCATTTTCAAGATCATCAGTTTCTTTGTAGATGTTCAATCTCATTTGCTCAAGTATGTTTTTCTCTCTTTGTAGATCTGCCATTGACGACTCATTTGCAGCTTTCATTTCATCCAGAATCTCATGTTCCCTCTTTGTATCTTCAGCAAAATGAACAATATCTTCTCTCTCTTTCTTAAGTTCTTCAGCCATCTTTTCCAAACTCTGTCTCTCATTTTGTGTTTCTTCTTTGAGCTTTCTGATATCATCCACTTCTCTTTGCAGCTCAATCTTCATCTGTTCTAACTTGTTCTTCTCATCTTCAATCACTTGTTTCTGAAGTTTCATCATCTTTAGGTCTTCAGTCAGATCTTTTTTGCTTTGGTCTACATCATCTCTTTCTTTCTTCAATTGATGTTTCTGTTCTTCCATCTCTTGTTTATCTTTATATAATTGGCTTCTCTCATTCCTCATTTTTTCCATAATATCATTGACTTCTGTCTGTTGTTTGTCTAGCTCAGACTGTCTCAGATCAAGCTGACTTCTGTCATTTATTATAATGTTTCTGTCATTGTCTATTTCTCTCTGCAGATCCTGAATATCAGTGTGCAGTTGCTCAAGTTCATGCTGCTTTTGTCTTATTTGTTCCTCTTGATTTTTAATATCATGTATTTGTCTTGTGATGGACTCATTCATCTCCTTTAGGGTGTCTCTCTCTTCCTGTGTCTCTGACAATATGATTTCTTTCTTTTCTGCTTGCTCAGCAAATTGCTTTTCAAGATCTTCTTTGATTTTAGCAAGTTCATGTTTGGTTTTCTCCAATTCATGTTTTTCCTTTTCAAGCATATCTCTATCAGATTGAATGGCCTTAGTTTTCACTTCAATTTCTGTGTTTATTTCATCCAAGACCATGCCTCTTCTTTTTAGTTCCTCAATGAGTTTGTCGATTTCTTCTCTCTCTTTCTGGAGTTGAGCTGTCATTTCCTCCAGTTTTTGTCTTTCATGTTGTGTTTGTAGTTTGATCTTCTCAATCTCTTGTGTCTCTCTTTGCAGGTCAGTTTTGATCTGTTTTATTACTTCCTTCTCATTCTCCAAAGCTTCTCTCTCAAGTTTCAAACTCTCTGAGTCTCTGTCTACATTAACTAGTTTTTGTTGCAGATATTCTATGTCTCTCTTCAGCAGTTGTCTATCATTTTGCAACATTTCCTTTTCTGTCAATACCTCCTTCATCTGAAGCTCAACATCTTCAGACTTCTTTCTCAGCTCAGTCATCATGTCCTGTTTTTCCCTTATCATTGCAGCTCTTTCAGTTTCAGCAATGCTCTTCTCATTCTTTGCGATCTCCACAATGTCATGCAGCTCCTTCTGTTGTTTTTCTATTTCAGTCTCTCTGAGTTCAAGCTGCTGCTTTTCAGTCATGATGATTTCTTTTAGGTTTTTCATTTCATTTTGTTGTTTATGAATCTCTGCTTGTAGTTGATCTAGTTCACCTTGTCTGAGTTTTATTTTCTCTTTCTCATTTTCAAGATCATCAGTTTCTTTGTAGATGTTCAATCTCATTTGCTCAAGTATGTTTTTCTCTCTTTGTAGATCTGCCTTTGAAGACTCTTTTGCAGCTTTCATTTCATCCAGAATCTCATGTTCCCTCTTTGTATCTTCAGCAAGATGAACGATATCTTCTCTCTCTTTCTTAAGTTCTTCAGCCATCTTTTCCAAACTCTGTCTCTCATTTTGTGTTTCTTCTTTGAGCTTTCTGATATCATCCACTTCTCTTTGCATCTCAACCTTCATCTGTTCTAACTTGTTCTTCTCATCTTCAATCACTTGTTTCTGAAGTGTCATCATCTTTAGGTCTTCAGTCAGATCTTTTTTGCTTTGGTCTACATCATCTCTTTCTTTCTTAAATTGCTGTTTCTGTTCTTCCATCTTTTGTTTTTCTTTATCTAGTTGTCTTCTTTCATTCCTCATTTTTTCCATAATATCATTGACTTCTGCCTGTTGTTTGTCTTGCTCAGATTGTCTCAGATCAAGCTGACTTCTGTCTTTTATTATAAAGTCTCTATCATTGTCTAGTTCCTGTTTCTGATTTTGAATTTCAGTTTGCAGTTGTTCGAGTTCATGTTGTTTTTGTCTCATTTGTTCCTCTTGATTTTTCATATCATGTGTTTGTCTTGTGATGGTCTCCTTCATCTCCTCTAGGTTGTCTCTCTCTTTCTGTATATCTGACAGAATGATTCCTTGCTTTTCTCTTTCTTTTTCAAGATCCTCCTTTGCTTTAGCAAGTTCCCTTTTGATTTTCTCAAGATTGTGCATTTCCTTCTCAATCATGTCTCTGTTAGATTGAATTTCTTTCATTTTCACTTGAATTTCTTTGTTAATTTCATCCAAGACCATGCCTTTTCCTTTGGTCTCCTCAGTAAGATCATTGATTTCTTCTCTCTCTTTCTGGAGTTGAGCTGTCATTTCCTCCAGTTTTTGTCTTTCATGTTGTGTTTGTAGTTTGATCTTCTCAATCTCTTGTGTCTCTCTTTGCAGGTCAGTTTTGATCTGTTTTATTACTTCCTTCTCGTTCTCCAAAGCTTCTCTCTCAAGTTTCAAACTCTCTGTGTCTCTGTCTACATTAACTAGTTTTTGTTGCAGATATTCTATGTCTCTCTTCAGGAGTTGTCTATCATTTTGCAACATTTCCTTTTCTGTCAATACCTCCTTCATCTGAAGCTCAACATCTTCAGACTTCTTTCTCAGCTCAGTCATCATGTCCTGTTTTTCCCTTATCATTGCAGCTCTTTCAGTTTCAGCAATGCTCTTCTCATTCTTTGCGATCTCCACAATGTCATGCAGCTCCTTCTGTTGTTTTTCTATTTCAGTCTCTCTGAGTTCAAGCTGCTGCTTCTCAGTCATGATGATTTCTTTTAGGTTTTTCATTTCATTTTGTTGTTTATGAATCTCTGCTTGTAGTTGATCTAGTTCATCTTGTCTGAGTTTTATTTTCTCTTTCTCATTTTCAAGATCATCAGTTTCTTTGTAGATGTTCAATCTCATTAGCTCAAGATTGTTTTTCTCTCTTTGTAGATCTGCCACTGAAGACTCATTTGCAGCTTTCGTTTCATCCAGAATCTCATGTTCCCTCTTTGAATCTTCAGCAAGATGAACAATATATTCTCTCTCTTTCTTAAGTTCTTCAGCCATCTTTTCCAAACTCTGTCTCTCATTTTGTGTTTCTTCTTTGAGCTTTCTGATATCATCCGCTTCTCTTTGCAGCTCAATCTTCATCTGTTCTAACTTGTTCTTCTCATCTTCAATCACTTGTTTCTGAAGTGTCATCATCTTTAGGTCTTCAGTCAGATCTTTTCTGCTTTGGTCTACATCATCTCTTTCTTTCTTCAATTGCTGTTTCTGTTCTTCCATCTCTTGTTTATCTTTATATAATTGGCTTCTCTCATTCCTCATTTTTTCCATAATATCATTGACTTCTGTCTGTTGTTTGTCTAGCTCAGACTGTCTCAGATCAAGCTGACTTCTGTCATTTATTATAATGTTTCTGTCATTGTCTATTTCTCTCTGCAGATCCTGAATATCAGTGTGCAGTTGCTCAAGTTCATGCTGCTTTTGTCTTATTTGTTCCTCTTGATTTTTAATATCATGTATTTGTCTTGTGATGGACTCATTCATCTCCTTTAGGGTGTCTCTCTCTTTCTGTGTCTCTGACAATATGATTTCTTTCTTTTCTGCTTGCTCAGCAAATTGCTTTTCAAGATCTTCTTTGATTTTAGCAAGTTCATGTTTGGTTTTCTCCAATTCATGTTTTTCCTTTTCAAGCATATCTCTATCAGATTGAATGGCTTCCGTTTTAACTTCAATTTCTGTGTTCATTTCATCCAAGACCATGCCTTTTCTTTTTGTTTCCTCAATGAGTTTGTCGATTTCTTCTCTCTCTTTCTGGAGTTGAACTGTCATTTCCTCCAGTTTTTGTCTTTCATGTTGTGTTTGTAGTTTGATCTTATCAATCTCTCGTGTTTCTCTTTGCAGGTCAGTTTTGATCTGTTTTATTACTTTCTTCTCGTTCTCCAAAGCTTCTCTCTTATGTTTCAAACTCTCTGTGTCTCTGTCTACATTAACTAGTTTTTGTTGCAGATATTCTATGTCTCTCTTCAGCAGTTGTCTATCATTTTGCAACATTTCCTTTTCAGTCAATATCTCCTTCATCTGAAGTTCAACATCTTTAGACTTCTTTTTCAGCTCAGTCATCATGTCCTGTTTTTCCCTGATCTCTTTTTGCAGATTTTCTAATGTGGACTCATGCAATACTTTTATTTCATCCAGTATCTCATTCTTTTTCTTTGTATCCTCATCAAGATGAACAATATCTTCTTTCTCCTTCTGAAGTTGTTCAGCCATCTTTTCCAAACTCTGTCTTTCAAGTTGTGTTTCTTCTTTTAGCCTTCTCGAATCTTCAGTTTGTCTATGCAGCTCTATCTTCATCTGTTCTACATCATCCTTCTCATCTCGAATAGCTTTTTTATGATATTGAAGCTCCTTTCTCTCTCTGTCTAGGGCTGTTCTTTTTTCGTCTATGTCAGCATTGTATGTTTTCAACATTTTGGTCCTTTCCTCAATTAATTCTTTTTCATTATTCAGTTCTACCTTCAAGAGCTCCAGTTCAGTCTCCATTTGGTGTTTCTGTGCTAGCATTTCATACTTCTCTTTCTCAATATAAGCCTTTTCTCCTGTTGTAAATTCCATGATTTCATTTACTTTTCCCTGTTTTTGATCTATTTCAGTTTTCTTCTTTTCAAGTCTGTCTTTTTCCATTGTGAGAGCTTTTCGTGTGGCTTCCATTTCATCTTGCTGTCTATAAATCAGAGCTTGGAGTTGTTCAAGTTCAGTCTCTCTCAAACTCATTTGTTGTCTCTCATTTGCAATGTTGTCCTGTTGCTGTGAAATACTATCTCTTTGTAGAAGAAGCATGTCTTTTTCGTTCTGTATTTCTGCTAGTGTGATCTTGTTATTTTCTCTTTCTTCAACGAGCTGGCTTTCAAGATCCTCCTTCGCTCTTGCTATATCTGTCACAGTTTTCTTCAGCTCAAGTAGAGCCCTTTCCTGCATCTGTTTATAAGACTCATTTGATTTGCTTTGCAATTCAGTTTCCTGATGCATATATTCCAGTGTCACTTTTTTCCTGTCAAGTTCCTCTGCAAGACTCTCAAAATGATCTCTATCTTTCTTAAGTTGGGTTGTTGCTTCCTTAAGCTTCTGTCTTTCATTTTGTGTCTCTACTTTTATATTTTCAATGTCTTCAGCTTCTCTTTTTAGGTCTGATTTTATCTGCTCAATCTTATCTTTCTCATCCTCAATCATTTGTTTTTGAAGCTTAATATTCTCGAACTCTTTCACCACATCAAGTTTTGTTTGTTCCAAAGTATCCATGTCTGTTTTTATGCTTTTCCTGCAGTTGTCAATTCCTTCCTTTACATCACACAACTCCTTCCTGAGCAGCTCTAACTTTTCACTCTCCATTTTTAGTTCTTGCCTCAAATTTACCTCCATATGTTGTTTTTGATTCATTAATTCTGCCTTTTCTCTCTCAATATCATCTCTCTCCTTTTTAATCTGTTCTTTGATTTCATCTATCTCTTTTTTCTGTTTATCTATTTGAGCTTTAATGTCTTTCAGCCCTCTCTTCTCTAGTGCAATCATCACCTTCTGCTCATCTATCTCTGTTTGCTCTTTCTGAATTTCCATTTTTAGACTTTGCAGCTCTGCTTGTTTGTAACTTGTTTGTTCAATGTCCTTTTCTAGATCATCTCTCTGTTGTGATATGTTCATTCTTAACTGCTCAAGAATGTGTTTCTCTTTCTGTATCTCTGCCAATGTTACCTCATTTTGTCTTTTATGTGATTCAATTTGGTTGTTAAGATCTTCTTTGGCTCTGGCTATCTCTGCTTTAGTTTTCTCCAGGTCAGACTTGTCCTTTTTAAGAGTGTCACTATCAGATTCAATTGTTTGTTTTTGTTTTCTTAGATCTCCTTCCTCTGATCTTATCCTGGCAAATGAAATATCTATATCTTCCTTTTCTTTTTGAAGTTTGATCGCCATTTCCTCAGCCTTCTGCCTGTCATTTGCTATGTCTTGCCTTAGTTTAGCAATAATTTCCTTTGCTTGTTGGAGCTCATTTTTCATCTTATCAAATTCCTGCTTTTCTTTGCCAGTTAATTGTTTCTGGTAGTTTAAGGTCTCAAACTCCTCAGCTAAGATGATTCTATTTTCTTTTATATCCTCTAGATCTTTGTTCAGTATTTGCCTGCTGTTTTCAATAGATTCTTTTTCTCTGAGAACTTCTTGTTTCATCAGCTCCACTGTTTCACTTTCCTTCTTCAATTCTACTGCAATGCCATTAACTCTTTTTCTTTCTTCCATTACATTAGTCCTATCTTTTTCAAGTCTGTCCATCACATTCTCTAATTCTCTCTTTTGCTTTTCCATTTCAGCCTGTCTTTCATCAAACTGACTCTTCTCTTTCATGACAACATCCTGAATCTCTTCTATTTCTTTCTGTTGTGCATGAAGTTGTGATATACGTATATTAAGGTCATTTTCTTGGTGTCTCAAACTTTCCTTCGCTATTTTAATAGCATGTTCCTCTTGTGAGATGTTCATCTTCATTTGCTCAAGGGAATTTCTCTGCTTCTCCATCTCTGACCTATCAATATCATTCATTTTTCTCTTTTCAGCAAGATCTTCTTTTGCTCTAGCTATCTCTCTTTTGCTTTTCTCCACTTCAAATTTCTGGTTTTCTAGTATATCTTTTCCAGTCTTAATGTCTTGCTTTTGTTTTTCTAGCTCAAGGCGCATCCTCTCCAGAGCTTCTTTTCTATTTCCCTCATGTTGAATTTGGTCTGCCATGTCTTTTATACTCTGCTTTTCAGCTACCACCTCTTTCTTTATTCTCTCAATATTGTCAGCCTCTTTCTGAAGGTCAGCTCTTACCTGCTGTATCTCTTTCTCAAAAGATTGCCTCTGAAACTGCAAGTTTTCAAATTCTTTGTGCAGTTTGGCTTTATTTTCCTCTATGTCTTCCTCTTCCATTTCTTGTAATTTCATGTGGCTTTCAAATACTTCTTTTTGCTCAATTAAATATTTATTTTGGAGCTCCACATTTTCATATTCTACCCTCGGTTCTTCTCTCAAGTTCTCCATTTCCTGTCTCTCTTTCTCCAGATCTGCCGCGTCTCTATCTCTTGCAGTCTTAACGTATTCTATTTTCTCATGTGCAACTGTCCGTTGTTGATCTTGGTCAGCTTGCATCTGCTCAACTTGCATCTTTTCCATTCTTAAACTGCTCTTCGTCTCATCTATTTGTTTTTGTTTGTTTTCAATCTCTGCTTCTTTTTGTTTCAGGTCATTTTCTCTCTGTCTTAAATTTTCTTTATCACTTTCAACAATGCACCTTTGATTTGAGATGGTTTCACTCATCTGTGCAAGATTGTCTCTTTCTTTCTCTATCTCTTCCAGTATAATAATGTTCTGTTCTTTTTGCTGAGCAAATTCATCTTTGAGATCTCTGAGATTAGACTTTTCCTGTTCTAGCACATCTCTCTCAGACTCAATACATCGCTTTCCTTTTTCAACCTCCATGTGCATCTCATCCAGAGCTTTTGACCTCTTTTCAATCTCTTCAAATAGACTATCAGTGTATTGTCTTTCTTTTTGAATTTTGGCTTCCATATCTTTTACGTTTTGTATGTCATTTTGAACAGCTTGTCTTAAATGTTCAATGGCACCGCCTTCTTTTTGCAGATCAGCCTTCATGCCCTTCAGTATATCAAATGCTTTTTCCTGCTTTTCTACATCAGTTTGCAGTTTATCCAGGTCCTCTCTCTTTCTTTTTGTCTCCTCTGCAAGGCTCACAATGGCATCTCTCTCTTTCTGAAGTTGCACAGCAGTGTTTTTAAGTTTCTGTCTTTCAGCTAGTGTATCTTGTCTTAGTTTCTCAGTATCTTCAACTATTCTTTGCAGCACAGATTCAGTCTGTTCCAACTTGCTTTTCTCTTCTACAATACTTTGTCTTTGTAATTTTATCTCCTCTGCCTGACTACCCAAATTGATTTTCTTCTGCTCCAGATCTTCTATATCTCTCATTAAAGCTATTCTGCAGTCCTCAATAAGTCGCTTCTCATTTAGTACCTCTTTTTTCACAAGCTCCACAGTTTCTAGTTCTCTGTTTAATGCATCTGTCAAGTTGCTCTCCATCTGCTGCTTCTGTTCCATTATAGCCACCCTTTCTCTGTCAAGATTGTCTTTTTCATTTTGTGTGAACTGCCTGATGTCTTCCACCTGTTTTAGCTTTTCATCTATTTCATCTTGGCTTTTCTGATGTTGACTTTTTTGCATTAAAACTATATTCTGAATATCCTGCATGTCTTTTTGTTGTCTGTTGAGATCAGCCTGCATTTGCTGCAGTTCATTTTCTCTTTTCTTTATTTCCTCCTCCTCACTCTCAAAATCATATTTTTGCTGTAAAATGAGTTCATTTATTTTCTCAAGAGTGTCTCTCTCCATTTTGATCTCCTTTAATTTCAGCTCATTCTCCTCTCTCAGGTTCTCTAGATCGTTATTTTGTCTCGCTATTTCTGCTTGTATTTGTTGCATATCACACATTTTCTTTTCTAGTTCCTCCCTCTCTTGTTTAAGCTGCTCTGCCCATTTCTCCATGTTCTGTCTTTCTCTCTGCACATCCTCTTTTAACCTTTCGATATCGCTAGACTCTTTTTGCAGCTCATATTTCATGTTCTGTAACATTCTCTTTTCATCCTCTATCCTTTTTCTCTGAGCTTCTATGTCTTCGGGTTCTCTAACAAAAGTGTCTTTTAGGTCAGCCTCCATGGTTTGCTTTTGTTTTTCTATATCCTGTCGAATGTGATTTAGGACATCTCTTGCTTTTTCTAATTCTGTTCTTATCGTGTCTTCTTTTTCTCTGCTTTCTGTAATCTCAGCCTGCAGGTCATCCCATCCTTTTTGTATTTCTAGCTTTGTCTTTTCCAGCTCATCTTTTGTTCGTTCTAGCTCCTGTTTTTGCAGCTCTAATTGTAACTCTATGTCTGCTGCATTTTTTGTTGCAGTTTGCAGTGCGGCTTCTTTGAGCGAAAATTCATTCTTGCTCATTTTTATTTCTGCCAGTTGTCTCTCAATTGTAATTTTTTGTGCAAGCAAGTCTTCTCTGAAATACCCAGAGCTTGTCGCTCTTTATCCAGCTCCTCCATAGTCAAGATCATCTGATATTTTCCTGTATCATACATCACATCAGTTTGGACTTGCACATCAACTTGTTTAATCTCCATCAATCTTGTTTTTTCCAATTCACATTTCTCTCTCTGTAGATTTACTTCCATACTCTCTAGTTCATGTTTTCTTTGATTTAGCTGCTCTTTCTCTTTCCATATTATATCTAAACCTCTCTGGTTTTCTTCTCTCTCTGATTGCAGCAGTCTTTCCCAGGTTTGTAGACTCACTCGTTTCTTTTCCATCTCTATTTCCTCCTCTTGTAATTTTGCCATCCTCTCTTCAGCTTCATTCTTTACCGCTTGTACATCCTCCTTTGTTTTCTCTAGTTCATGTTTCTCTTTTAAAATGATTTCTTTATATTGTTCCAGTTCTTGTCTTTCTCTCTGTATATCACTCACAAAGTCTTCCACTTTAATGGCAGCTGGTTCTTCTGTTTTTACATACTCCTGGCTCTTGGTTGGAATGATGACGGGTTGAACCTGAAATAAATGGTTCTTGTTTGCATTTGTATCTCTGTCCCAATATTTTTTTTTAGATATGCTATATACAGTATACAGTTATTCTGAACACAGTTCATGATCAATTTAATTTTCACCATCTTCAGTAAAAAAAAAGCCCTTTTAGCATTTTATATAGTACCATAAATGTTCTGAAATGTTCTTCATATTTGTCAACATCAAATAAAAAGTTGACCCTATTTACTTTCTTAATATATGTGTGTGTAATTCATTGCAGGTCTTTGTCTAATTCTTTGTCTCTTGTTTCACCCATGATTGTCGTGTTTAACTGTAATAAGTTGCATCATTGTATAATAGGTTTCAGACGCTTCATGTTCACTTTAAGAGTCCATTTGCTGCCGACAATATCGATAATGCAGATAATATAATGACACATCTGTTAAATGCAAGTAAATTATAACTTACCTTTTCTTTGCCTGTCTTTTCTAGAGCAATGAGTTCTTTCTGTCTCTTTATCTCTTCTTTTGCCTGTTCTATATCCTCCAAAGCATTTTTCACATCTTCTCTCATCTGCTCCACCATATTGTTCTCTTTAATTGTCTCCGCCAGCCTCTCCTCCAGTTCTTCTCTTTGCCGCTGCATCATATTTCTCATGAGTTCTAGTTCATCTCGTTCTCTCATAATACTTTCTTCTCTATATTCAATCTCTCTTCTCCTTCGTTGAACTTCATTCTTCAACAGCCTCATCTCATCCCTGTCTCTCTTCATCAATTCCTTGTTGTGTTCTACCTCAGCCTTAAGACCTCGCAGCATTTCGCGGATGTGTTCAATCTCCAGAATGAGCCTCTGCATCTCAGCATTCATCTCCTTTTGGTCTGTTGTCTCCATCTGACTTCCTGCCATTCGGCTTTCAATCTGGAATTTTGCTTTACGCACCATTTCTCTCGTCCCCTCAATCTGCTGAATAAGGTTGATTATTGTGAGGTTTATCTGTCCTTTCTCTTCTTCTAAATCTCTCTCCTCCATCCTAAGTTCAAACTCCTCTCTCGCTCTTTGGATTTCAGCTTTAACTTGCTCCATTTCATATTTCTGCCTCTCCGTCTCCACTCTTTTCTGTTCCATCTTGTCTTTTGCCCTTTGTATCTCCATCCTCAGTCGTTCCATCTCGTCCTTCTTCCTCATGGTCAATTTAATTCTTTGGTCAAGTTCTTTCTTTTTCCCTTCCATTTCTCTCTTCATTAGCTCCATTTCTCCAATCTCTCGTTTGGTTTTCTGCATCCTTTCCTCCAGCTCTTCTCTTTGTCTTTGTATTTCCTCTTTGACAAGCTGCATTTTGTCCATCTCTGCTTTTGCTAGCTCCATTTTCCTTTCAACATCCTCTTTTTGTTTTAAGATTTCAGTCCTCATCAGTTCCATCTGGTATCTCTCACTTTTTGCTTCCATCATCTGGATTTCAGTATCTTCTTTCTGTTTTTGGAGGTCTGCTTTCACCTTTTCAAGATTATTAATTTCCAACCTTGCCTTTTCCATCTTTACGTCGATGTCCTTCTTCTGTTTTGTTAACTCCATCTTCATGTTTACAATCTCACCCATCTCCTTCTTCATAGCTTCCATCTTCCTCATCATCTCCTCCTTCTCCCTGTTCATCCTCTCACGTTCCTCATGCTCTCCCTTTTCAGCCTCATCCCACAACCTCTCTATCTCCGCTCTCACTCTGTTAATCTCATCCTTGACCTCTTCATATGTGTCTTTCCCTCTCAGCGTTTCCACACGGATATTCTCCAGATCTTCTCTCTCGTGTTCCATGTCCTCTCTCATCTTCCTCAAAGCGTCCTCTCGTCGTTTTGTCTCCTCTAACCTTTTATTTACTTCCTCTCTTTGTTCCTGGATCTCAATCATAAGACGTTCAGCTTTCTCTCTATCTTGTTGTGCTAACTCTCTGCTTCTGTTCATGGTCTCTGTGTCCAGAACTAACTGAGTCTTGATCTTCTCAAGTTCTTCTCTTCGTCTCTGCACTTGAGCACTCTGTTCTACATCATATCTCATCATTTCATACCTTCGTTTTTCTAGATCTTTCTTCTCGTTCTGGACCTGAACTCTAATCTGTTTCAGCTCCTCTCTCTCCTTGTCCATCTCAGCTAAACGCTTTTCCTGATCCTCATTGTCCTTTAGCACAACTATTTTCATTTGCTCAACAAACTCTTTCTCTTGTTGTGTATCCTCCAGCATTTTCTGCAGGTTCTCTTTTTCGGAATGACTCAACTTTTCTAGCTCATGTCTGGCTCTTTGTATCTCTTCATTTATTTGTTCTAACTCCTCTGTTTTTTTGTGTATTTCATTTCTTTGCTCCAACGCCTCTGTTATGGTTTCATACCGTCTCTTTTCTGACTCTTCCATTTGCTTTTTTAAGAGCATCTCAGCCTCTTGGACTGCAAGTTTGGCATGGTTTGCCTCCTCTGTTTCTTGTTTTGCAACTCTAATCCTGTTCTCTATTTCTGCCTGTTGTCTTTGTAGCTCATTTCTCTTGCTTTTGATTTCATCTGCTTCTTCTTTAGCCTTTTCTCTGCTGTTATTAATCTCTCCTTGCTCTTTCTCCATCTGTTCTATCATTTTTGTCAACTCCTCTCTCTTTGCTTTAGCCTCATCCATTTGTTTGATGGCGGCAAGTTTGTCTTCTTCTGCCTGAACCTTAATTTTTTCAAGACTGTCCTTCCACTGCAAGAGCTCAATCCTGCTCTCCTCAATGTTTTTCTGAGATCTTTGGACCTCGTCCCTTAATGTTTCCAGTCTTTCCAGCTCGTGCTGAGTTTTCGCTCTGAGTTCGACTTCCTCTTTCTCTGTTTCATGCCACCTGCTCTCCATTTCCTCCTTCACCCTGAGGATTTCACTTCTGAGGAACTCACACTGTTCGGTCTCTCTTCTCACAGATTCTCCCTTTCTTTCCAGCTCCTCCCGCTCTTCCTCCAACTCAGACTTTGTCTCCTCCATTTGTTCTTTTGTTTTTTGGATCTCCTCAATTTTCTTCTCAATATCTTCAATTTGTCCTTGAATTTCAGCCTTCATTTTTTCCATTTTCTCATTTTCCCGGATTGTGACTTCTTGGCTGTTCTCGATCTCCTCTTTGGCTTTGTCCATCTCACGTTTAATTCTTTCTAACTCTTGTCTCTCCCTCAGCATCTCCTCTTGTCTTCGGTTCAAGCTGTCTTTTTCAGCTTTGATCTCTGCTTTGATTAGTTCTGTCATTTCCCTTTCTTGTCTGGCTTCTTCTCTTATCTTAACACTTTCTTCCTTCTCCTTCAGTATCTTTGCTTTCTCCATATCGTTAGCCCTTTGTATCTCTACTCTTAAACTCTCCAGCTCATCTCTCTCCCTCTGCAGTCGAGCTCGGAGCTCTAGCTCCTCTGTCACTATTTCATACCTTTTCTTCTCCATTTCTTCTTTAGCTTTTCGTATGTCATCCTTCTGTTTTTCTAGAATATCTTTGTCCTTCTGCATCTCTATTTTCATATGTTTCACCCTATCAGTTTCTCTTTTTATTTCCTCAACTCTGGCATCCATAGATATCATGTGATTTTGTATGTCCACTTTGGCCTGTTCAATCTTTTCCCATTCCTTTTTGACAAGCTCTCCATTCATTACCAACTCCTCTCGACCTCTCTCAATTTCATATTTCACCTCTTCATGATCTTTTTCTTTTCTTAAGACATCTTGCCATTTCTTTTCAATCAGGTTGTTTTCTGCAAGTGCTTGAGCTCTCAGCTGGTTTATTCTCTCATTTTCTTGCTTTGAAAACTCTCTGTTTCTTTCAACCTCTTCTCTTGCTCTTTGAATCTCATCCTGTAGGTATTTCAGCTCATCTCTCTCTCTTTGGATTATAGCTCTCTGTTCCAGCCCTTCTTTCTCTGTTTCATGCCACCTTTGCTCCATTTCCATCTTTACTTGCTGTATGTCAGCTTTAATCTGCTCAAATTGGTCTCTTTGCTTCTTGATGTCATACTTCTTTCTCTCCAACTCGCTTTTCTCCTCCTCTATTTCAGCTTTCATCTGCTCCATCTGACACTTTGCTTTCTGTGTTTCCTCAATCTTCATCTCTATCTCATTGATCTGAACTTGTATGGAACTTTTCATTTGTTCCATTCGTTCCATCTCGTACTTGGTACTTTCACGGTTGCTCTCCAGCTCTTCCTTCTGTCTCAGAGTCTCATATCTGATCATCTCCAAGTTCTGTCTCTCTCTCATGATTTCATCACTCTTTTGCTCCAGGGTGGTTTGCTCGGTTTGGAGGTCAGATCTCATTTGCTCAATCCTCTCCCTCTCTCTATTTACATCTTCTTTATTACGGTCCATTCTTTCGTGGATGTGGTCCATCTCGGCTTTCATGTGAGTAATAGTTCTCTCAAGTTGTCTTTTCTCTGTGGTAATCCTGACTATCTCATCTTGCTGTCGCTGTATCCTCTGTCTCATGTTGTCTATCTCAGTCCTTTCTTGCTTGGTTCCTTCCCAAAGTTTCTCAATCTGCTCAATGGCACGCATTGTTTCCAGTCTACGCCTTTTTAGAGAGTCTTTTCTTTTCTGGATGTCACTTGTATGTCCATTTTTGTCATCCTGTCTTCTTTTTTCTCTGGGAGAACTGGGTGGACTGATTCTCTCTGTTTGCGTATGCTTGCTGTTACGTTGTCGCCACTCTGCAAGATAAAGAGAGAGAGAGAGAGAGATAAAAGATAAATAACTAAACAAATTATTATTATATATTAATTAATTAGAGCTGTCAAAGTTAATGTGTTAATAACGCGTTAACGCAAATTCATTTTAACGGCACTCATTTTTTTAACGCGCGATTAATGCAGCGCATATTTTCTGTTTGACCCATGGCCCAACCCGTAGTTGGAGAAATGGAGATGCACAGTGTTGCAACTTAGCAACATTACAGACCCCTTTAGCGACTTTTTTCCCTTCAAAAAAGCACCCAAACCTAGTTTCTGAGACTCGCCGGTACTGCCGTGCCAGCGTTCGCACACACATCTCTCTCTCTCTCTCTCTGCGTCTGCTCAGTTTCTCTTCAGCGCGCGCACACATCTCTCTCTCTCTCTATCTCTCTCTCTCTCTCTCTCTGCGCATGCGTGGGCGTTTGTTGAGCGTGTGAGTGAGTGAACGGAGCGTGGTGAGTGTGTGAATTTTCTTTTGTTTGGCCGCTGTGCCAAGCAAAGTTTTCTTTCTTTTTTGTTTTTCTTTTTTCTATTTTTATAATTGTATTACGGGTTTATTTGTAGTGTCGAGTCTGTGAAAGTTGTCTATCTGCCAGTATTTATTACTGGCAGAATGACTTCAGGTGTAAGATGTTTGGACTTCCTCACACGGCGTCATGCCGTGAAAATAGACTCGAAGGCTAGTGTTGAGGATTGTAGTTTAGCGGTGGGAGAGGTGGTTGGTTGTGAGAATGTTGTGTCAGCTTCGATAATGAACGGCGCGGTTGTTGTGTTTATGAAAACTGTTGAGTTGGCGAACATCGCAGTTGAAAGTGGAGTCGTAATTGACAGTGCGTTTGTTTCGTTGCTACCGTTGTCCACGCCGTCAAAGAAGGTTATCCTTTCAAACGTACCGCCTTTCATTAAAAACGAGGTGCTTGCACAAATGTTAGAGCGATACGGTAAATTAGTCTCCCCAATAAAAATTGGCTGTAAATCACCATTACTAAAACATGTAGTGTCGTTTAGACGCTTTGTGTTTATGGTGTTAAAGGATAACCAAGAAGAGTTGGAGTTAACGTTTAACTTTAAGCACGGTGAATTCAATTATGTGATTTTTGCCACAACCAATAAAATGAGATGCCTTAGTTGTGTGGAAATAGGACACCTCGTGAGGGCTTGCCCGAGAAAAGAAGAAATGTTCCGTTGGTCTCGGTTGAAAAGGCAGGTGAAGAGGAGGTAGGACAAACTGTTAGGGAGGAGTTGCCTACAACAGCTAGTGTAGTTGGAGAAAACAATGTACAAAAATCTGCAGATGTACAAACCCGATTCCAAAAAAGTTGGGACACTGTACAAATTGTGAATAAAAACAGAATGCAATGATGTGGAAGTTTCAAATTTCAATATTTTATTCAGAATACAACATAGATGATATATCACATTTTTAAACTGAGAAAATGTATCATTTTAAGGGAAAAATAAGTTGATTTTAAATTTCATGGCATCAACACATCTCAAAAAAGTTGGGATAAGGCCATGTTTACCACTGTGTGGCATCCCCTCTTCTTTTTATAACAGTCTGCAAACGTCTGGGGACTGAGGAGACAAGTTGCTCAAGTTTAGGAATAGGAATGTTGTCCCATTCTTGTCTAATACAGGCTTCTAGTTGCTCAACTGTCTTAGGTCTTCTTTGTCACATCTTCCTCTTTATGATGCGCCAAATGTTTTCTATGGGTGAAAGATCTGGACTGCAGGCTGGCCATTTCAGTACCTGGATCCTTCTTCTACGCAGCCATGATGTTGTAATTGATGCAGTATGTGGTCTGGCATTGTCATGTTGGAAAATGCAAGGTCTTCCCTGAAAGAGACGATGTCTGGATGGGAGCATATGTTGTTCTAGAACTTGGATATACCTTTCAGCATTTATGGTGCCTTTCCATATGTGTAAGCTGCCCATGCCACACGCACTCATGCAACCCCATACCATCAGAGATGCAGGCTTCTGAACTGAGTGCTGATAACAACTTGGGTTGTCCTTATCCTCTTTAGTCCGGATGACATGGCGTCCCAGTTTTCCAAAAAGAACTTCAAATTTTGATTCGTCTGACCACAGAACAGTTTTCCACTTTGCCACAGTACATTTTAAATGAGCCTTGGCCCAGAGAAAATGCCTGCGCTTCTGGATTATGTTTAGATATGGCTTCTTTTTTACCTATAGAGTTTAAGCCGGTAACGGCGAATGGCACGGTGGATTGTGTTCACCGACAATGTTTTCTGGAAGTATTCCTGAGCCCATGTTGTGATTTCCATTACAGTAGCATTCCTGTATGTGATGCAGTGCCGTCTAAGGGCCCGAAGATCACGGGCATCCAGTATGGTTTTCCGGCCTTGACCCTTACGCACAGAGATTGTTCCAGATTCTCTGAATCTTTGGATGATATTATGCACTGTAGATGATGATAACTTCAAACTCTTTGCAATTTTTCTCTGAGAAACTCCTTTCTGATATTGCTCCACTATTTTTCGCCACAGCATTGGGGGAATTGGTGATCCTCTTCCCATCTTGACTTCTGAGAGACACTGCCACTCTGAGAGGCTCTTTTTATACCCAATCATGTTGCTAATTGACCTAATAAGTTGCAAATTGGTCCTCCAGCTGTTCCTTATATGTACATTTAACTTTTCCGGCCTCTTATTGCTACCTCTCCCAACTTTTTTGGAATGTGTAGCTCTCATGAAATCCAAAATGAGCCAATATTTGGCATGACATTTCAAAATGTCTCACTTTCAACATTTGATATGTTATCTATATTCTATTGTGAATAAAATATAAGTTTATGAGATTTGTAAATTATTGCATTCCTTTTTTATTCACAATTTGTACAGTGTCCCAACTTTTTTGGAATCGGGTTTGTAAACCAAACTGATCTATCAGGTGATGCAGCATCTTCGAAACAAATGGGTGATGAAAGACAAATTGTGGTTGAGATGGAGGAAGATTCTGTATCTGATAAGATGCAGTCACTTAATGGTTCAGGTGATAAGCAGAGTTCAGACAAAAATCAAGACATGGAGATGGTAGGAGATCATTGTTTATTGGAAGAACAGGATGAGTGTGTTTTTAAGACACCACAAGTTTCGATGATTCGAGTCAAACTGATACTGAGAGTGAAACTGATCTTTCTGAGTGTAACATTTCATTTGATCAATCTCAAGATGAGTTACCAAATCATTCTTACAATGTAGATGATATTAAACTTTTTTTGAGAGTGACTAAGAATGCAAGGAATGTACGCATCACTGAATATTTTCCTGATTTGGAGCAATTTGCTGAGAAAGCAAAAATTTTCAGGAGTGAAGGTCTCTTTTCTGATCAAGAGATTTATAGGTTGAAAAAAATTCTCACCAAAGTTAATGTACAGTTAGTGACTAATGTTGGTAATGAAAAACAGTAGGACTATATTTTTATGAGATGAGTTTCTATTGGTGTTTCTTGTGTATCCTTTTCTTCTCCTTGATGAGAGAATTTCATATTGCTTCTCTCAATTTGAATGGAGCACGAGAAGGGAAGAAGAGATTTGAACTATATGAGTTAATTAAGATAAAAATAGACATTTTTTTGCACAAGAAACACATAGTGATGCTTTGAATGAAGCTGATTGGGCAAGTGAATTTGATGGGTTATCCATTTGTAGCCATAACACATCTTTAAGTGGAGGTGTTGCTATCCTGTTCTCAAAGAACTTTATTCCAGTTTCATATCAAGTTGAAGAAATTGTAAAGGGAAGATTATTAAAGATAAGAGCTCAATTTGAAAATCAGTTTTTTATGTATCGATATTCCCATCAATGCAATTGAAAGAATTGTTTTTTTAAATATATTATGTAAAGCAATACGTTATTGTAACATTGAAGATTTGTTTTTAATAGGAGGGGACTTTAACTGTACATAAAATGCCTCTGATAGGAATCATGCTGAGCCCCATATGGCTTCTCGAAAAAGACATTCAATTAATAGAAATGCATGATTTAATAGACATATGGAAAAAAATTCATAAGACGCAGAGGCAGTATACTTGGTGTCATTCATGCAATAATATGTTGTCGTTAGCAAGGTTGGACAGATTTTATGGTTTTAGTCATCAACTTAATATTTTCAGATATTGTTTTATTGTTCCAGTCAGTTTTTCGGATCATAGTTTAGTGCAGTGTTTTTTAACTTCCATAAAACCTAAGAGTGCGTTGTGGCATTTTAATAATAGTTTATTAACTGATTTGGAATGTAGGGATATTTTTACGTTTTTTTGGAATGAATTTAGAACCAGAATGTCTGATTTCCAATCCTTGTAGCAATGGTGGGACTTCGGTAAAATACAAATTAGACAATTGAGTCAACAGTATGCTTGCAACATCACTAAAGACTTAACTAATTGAATGGAAAATTTAGAAGAAGATATAAAGAAACTTCAAGAATCTATTGATACTGAACAAAATCAAGAGCTTATTGGAATTTTAGATTAAAAAAAAGAAAGAATTGGCTAAATTTTTAAACCTGAAAGCACAAGGGGCTCTGATCAAATCCCGTTTCCAGAATATAGAGTGGATGGATATACCTTCAAAAAAAAATTAATTTGGAGAAAAAAAAATGGTAAAAAAAGATGTATTTATGGCTTACGTTCTAAGGGTGGTGCACTCTTGTTGAATCATATAGAGATTCGTAAGAGGGCAGTAGAGTTTTATGAAGAACTGTATAGCAGTGAGCTTACACACAGGTCAGACAGTGATAATGTGTTTATTGAAGGTCTTCCTCAGGTATCGGAAGATGCCAATGGCGAGCTTTGTAGAGTGTTGACTTTAGAAGAGCTACAGAAAGCTCTTCAAAGTATGGAATGCGGCAGAGCACCGGGAATAGATGGCCTATCTGCAGACTTTTATAAGTCATTTTGGCCTGAGATTGGTGCAGATCTGCTTACAGTCATCAATGAAAGTTTGAGCAGTGGAAGATTACCACTGAGCTGCCGCAGAGCAGTCCTTACTCTACTGCCAAAGAAAGGAGACTTGATTGACATTAAAAATTGGAGGCCTGTCTCTTTGCTATGCAGTGATTATAAAATTCTATCTAAAGCATTAGCAAATATATTAAGTAAGGTTTTAGGTGAAATCATTCACCCTGATCAGACTTATTGTGTTCCAGGTAGGCAAATTTTTGATAATATTTCGTTTCTTAGAGACTTTCTTGATATTGGTAAGCTCTTGGACGTTAATTTTGGTTTAATATCAATAGATCAAGAAAAAGCGTTTGATAGAGTGGAACATAGTTATTTATGGGATGTTCTAAAAGCTTTTGGTTTTAATAAAGTTTTTATTGATAGGTTGAGAGTCTTATATTGTGATGTTGAAAGTTTACTGAAGGTAAATGGTGACTTATGTGCCCCCTTTAGAGTTTTTAGAGGTATTAGACAAGGGTGTGCTCTGTCTGGTATGTTATATAGTTTGGCGATTGAACCTCTGTTGAGAAGGTTTAGAGCAGAATTAAAGGGTGTAAATATTCCCTATTGTGAAAATGTTTTTAAATGATCAGCTTACGCTGATGATATTGTAATTCTTATTAAAGAACAAAGGGATGTGAATAAAATGACAGAAATTTTAAGTGATTTTAAGACTGTATCTTCGGCTAAAGTAAATTGGAAAAAAGTGAGGCTATCTTATTTGGTAAATGGCCGAATGGACAACCTGCTGTCCCTGCGGAGTTAAAGTGGAGCAAAGATGGCTTTAAATACCTGGGTGTATATCTGGGAGATGATATGACTGTTAAAAAAAATTATGAAGGAGTAGAAGAAAAAATAGTGGGTCGTTTGAATAAATGGAAGTTTTTACTTTCTAATATGTCTTATAGAGGTCGGGTTTTAATTATTAATAATTTGGCAGCCTCTACTCTTTGGCATTGGTTTACATTTACATTTACATTTATGCATTTATGCATTAAAGGTTCAATCTATTTTAGTAAATTTCTTTTGTGATAATTTACATTGGGTTCCACAAAGTGTTTTATTTTTGTCTAAAGATGAAGGGGGACAAGGTCTGATTCATTTGCAGAGTAGAGCAGCAGCTTTTAGGATTAAATTTGTACAAAGGTTTATTGATACTCCTGTAAATGAAAATTGGAGTTTGGCTGCTTCTATTATTTTAAAAAAAATTGAAGGTTTGGGTCTGGACAAGTCTTTGTTTTGGATGAACTCGAAGAAAATGTCTGTATCCAAGTTACATATTTATTATTGTAATTTATTCAAGTTTCAAGTTTTATTTCAAGTTTTATTTGTCACATACACGACTATACAGAGATTGTATAACCAGAAGTGAAATGAGAGTCGGGTCCGCTCCATGGACAGTGCTAATATTGAAAAATACAACACAAGGGAAGTATACATAAAATAAAATGAATAAAATATAATATATAAAAGAATGTGCATGACAGTATGCTGTAGAATTAAATATTAAGATAAGCATGACTGTACAGAGAGGAATGTGCAAACAGGTAGAACATGGTTGACATGAAGCAGCCAATCACAAAAAATAATATAGATATAAAAAATAAGATGAGATATGTTACAAGACACAGAAAGTGTTGTGTGCAAATGAGCAAATGACACTGACAGTATGAGGTAGAGAATAATGAGTGTGTGATTAGTGATTTGAAGTAAGTCAGATGATGTTAAGAGGCTGAGTTTGAGTTCAGGAGCCTGATGGCCGTGGGGAAGAAACTCCTCCTAAGTCTCTCGGTTTTTGCCATCAGGCTGCGGAAGCGCTTACCGGAAGGCAGCAAAGTGAAGAGACAGTTTCCAGGGTGATTTGAGTCCTTGGTGATTTTGACAGCTCTGCTTCTGCAGCGTTTGAGGTAGATGTCCTGCAGAGAGGGGAGAGCCGACCCAGAGATACGCTCAGCTAAGCGCACAACTCTCTGCAGGGCTTTGCAATCTTGGCTGGAGCTGTTTCCATACCACACTGAGATGCACTGAGTCAATACACTTTCTATGGTCCCTGCATAGAAAGTTTTCAGGATTGTTGGTGAGACCCTGAATTTTCTCAGCTGTCGCAGATGGTACAGTCTTTGCCTGGCTTTCTTAACCTGTGTTTGGATGTGTGTAGTCCAAGTCAGGTCCTCGGAGATGTTTACACCGAGGTACTTGAAGCTGCTTACTCTCTCCACAGGGGTCCTGCTGATCATAAGAGGAGTGTAGGGCAGCAGGTGTCTCTTTCTGAAGTCCACAATCAGCTCTTTGGTTTTGCTCACGTTCAGAGAGAGACAGTTGTCCTGGCACCATGATGTTAGTCTCTCCACCTCATCCAAGTATGCGGTCTCATCATTGTTGGAAATGAGGCCCAGAACCACAGTATCATCAGCAAATTTGATAATAGAAGTGGAGCTGTGAGAGGACACACAGTCGTGTGTGTAGAGAGAGTATAGCAGGGGACTCAGAACGCAGCCCTGCGGGGCTCCTACGTTCAGGGTGATGGAGTTTGTGGTGTACTGGCCTACCTTCACCACTTGAGGTCTGCCGGTGAGGAAGTCTTGAATCCAGTCGCAGAGTGAAGTGTTTAGGCCAAGGCCTGTGAGTTTGGAAGTCAGCTTGATGGGGACTATGGTGTTGAAAGCTGAGCTATAGTCTATGAATAGCAGTCTTGCATAGTTCCCATTGCTGCTGTCAATGTGTGTGAGGGAGGAGTGGAGAATGTGTGAGATGGCATCATCAGTTGATCTATTGGGACGATAGGCAAACTGAAGAGGGTCCAAAGTAGCAGGGATAGATGAGCTAATGTGGCTCTTAACGAGTCTCTCAAAAACCTTCATGACTATTGATGTGAGGGCCACTGGTCGATAGTCATTCAGGCAAGAGGGTTTATTGTTCTTAGGCACAGGGATGATGATGGATTTTTTAAAGGAGGTGGGAACTACAGAGGAAGCAAGGGACTCGTTGAAGATAGAAGTGAACAACCCAGCAAGCTGATCAGCGCATGATCTCAGAACCCGGCCTGTGATCCCATCCGGTCCAGCCGCTTTCCTGATGTTCACTCCCTTTAGTGCCCTCCGAACCTCGTCCTCCGACACGGTGATCACATGATTCTCGCTTCTCTGCCTGCTGCTTCCTGATGCGCTGCTCGGCAGAGCCGCGATGCCACCGTTGCTTTCAAATTCAAAGTGTGGTCGCTTTTTAAAGTGTTGAGATGTGGTAATACTGATTCTTTGTATTGGACTCTACAAGAACCACTGATTTTTGGTTCACGTTTTGATGTGTCGAACGATTTTTTTTTTCCTTTTTTGACAGACTTGCTTATCAAGTCTGATGTCACTACTCTTGGAAGACTAATTGATATAACTGGACCTGAACTCTCTAACACCAAAGCAATAGCGGAAAAGTTGAGTCTGAAGTCAATTCGAGTAAAAACTCAGTTGTTGACTAAGTGGAAGGAAAGTATTACTGAAGAAGAACTTAAAATGATTAAGGATTTTTCAGAAGAGCGGACTCAGCCTGAGAAAGATGATTTTTTTCCGAATTTGTGTTTGGCACCTGATTTGGAAATGTGTAATGTTTTTTTTTTTTAAGGTGTAATAATTTAGTTTTGTCAGGGGAGGAGAAATCATCTGGTAAAACAATGTATAGATGTTGTGTTAAAGTTTTCAACAGAAAAAGTCTTGATGGAAAAATAGACACACCTTGGCGTAATGTTCTTCACTTAAGTGAAAATGCAAGACCTGAATGGGGGGCACTCTATAAGTCACCACTAAGTAAAAAAAATAGGGGATTTACAATGGAGAGTTTTACACGGAATTATAGCTGTTAATGTATTTGTTTCAATAATGAATCGTGAGGTTAATCAAGAATGTCTTTTTTGTTTACAAAGAGAAAGTGTTTCATGCTTTTATGCATTGTAATAGATTAAGACCTTTGTTTTCTTTGTTACAAGATCTGTTTAAATGCTTTGATGAGGTGTTTTCTATGGAGATTTTTATTTGTGGTTTTAAGTATTCTAGAAAACGTTCCTTTGAATGTCAGTTGTTTAATTTTTTGTTGGGTAAAGTGAAAATGGCAATTTATGCGAGTAGAAAAAGGAAAATAGAGGGGAATTCTGGTACAGATGTTTAAATGCTCTTTTCAATCTTGGTAAAGTCAAGAATATTAATTGACTTTCGTTATTATAAAGCAACAAAAAATATGATGTATTTTGAACAAAGATGGTGTGTAAAAAAATGTTCTTTGCAATATTATTGATGATGTTTTGATTTTTAATAGTTTGTTGTGAGTTAGAGAAGAGATAATATGTACTCTTTTGTGTAATCATGTTTTTAATTGAATTGTAATAAAATGGCGTTTTAAAATTCTCTCTCTGTGTCTGCTCAGTTTCTCTTAAGCGATCGGCGGAGGAGCAGAGCTTTAATTCAGTTAAACACAGATATTATGTTGCTTCTCTAATTTTACATGCACATATAGCCGAAATCACAGCATAGCTATTATCTTTATCTTATGTGTATTTGATTTCATCAGACGACGGTGTGATTATCATGATTTTTGTGCAGATTAACATCTTGGAAGGGAGAGCTGGTTATGTTATGTAGTTTTAATGGGTCACGTTTCAGTCACTATTTCATATTCATTCCTTTGGCTGACAACAGAAACAGTAAAATATACCAATGAAAACAGTTTTATTGAGAATATAGCTTCATCAAAATCCCACAGAGAGGGAAACAAATGTAATAATAAATGTACATTTTGCATGTTCAGAAGTGATCTGCCCTGTGTGCAAAAATGTAAACAGGTTTGTGTCACTAAATTGCTCAGTGCAAAGAAAGATAAGTAATGGGAACCTGGTATTTATTTTTTCATGTGTCTAATAGACATGAACAAGTTCTTTAAAAAACATCTATGACCTATGAAACATGTCTAGTCTTCATGCTCTATGTTGACTATGGTTTCAATAATAATAAACATAGATTTGCATAAAGCATCCATATTTGTCCATGCCCATGTTGATTAGATATTAAAAATTTGAAAAGTATTAATTTAAGGTACGTTTAGAACAAATAAAAATGTGTGATTAATCGCAAGTTAACTCATGACGATCATGCGATTAATCACGATATTTTTTTTAATCAATTGACAGCCCTAATATTAATGCAAAGTTTTTTGTTTTGTTTTTTTCATACGACTTAGTATGTTTGTAGTACCATGTTAATAATGACCATGACTGAATTATCTTTGTGATAAGAATTCACAAACTGGACAGATCCAGTTCTTGTTAAATGGCACTATTGCAATCCACTAAAATTAATTAGATTTTCTAACCTAGTTCTTGAATCAGTTCAGGCTCTGTCATTCTCAGGATGAGATGGAAGGACACTCTGTTTAGGGGTGGCTCTCTTTCCAAAGCCTCAAACAGGAGCCGCATTGCCTCCTGCTGGGTTGGAGCAGCCTGCACTTGTTGGGCTGCTGCTTCATGGATCAGACTTTGGGAGATAACAGCCTCAGCTATGTCACTGACCCGAGTCGCCCTCGTAATTATCTGCTCCTTGAATTCTGTCAGGAAGTCTCCAACTGTTGGGAAGGAGAACATTTGCACTGCATTAATAAACAATGCACGACACAATCACAATTAAATTTTGATTAAATTAAGTAGTGCAGTGAACGTTACCGTAATCTCTGGATTCTGCCATAGCTGCTTGCTACATGAGTTTAAAAAGGCTGAATTGTGATCTGAAAATTAATAGAAATTAATTCCATTGTGTACTACAGTATTAAAAATAACATATCATTAAAAATAAAGGATAAACTAAGTGTACAGAAATGTAAAGGTGAAGGTATTTGAGTGTTATAAGTTTTCAAACGATTTTAACTGTGAAATGTATTGTGAAATAGAGAAAAACAATAAAGCAAGATATACATATAATCCATTTCATTTTTTAAACATGAGTATTAAGCAGGCAGAAATGGGATTGCTGCAATTTTTATAGACTTGCATTGTTTTCTTTACAAATTGTATTTTTCCCCCTTAAACTTAATTATAAGTAAAACACATTTTGAAGTTATAAATAAAATGATTATTAATATGTTTTACAAGAAAATACAATGTCATGTTTAATTTGTTACAATTTACTTATAATTGTTTGTGAAATTTACTACCATTTCTGAGTGAAAATTGTTTCTATATCAAGTTTTTTTTTTGTTTTGTTTTTTCCTAGTGTAGCTAAGATGTGACATAAGGAACTGATATTATTTTATAAAACTGTTTAAAAGATTCTTACCTTTTGTGTTATTACAGGATGGAATTAGTTCTGTAAACAGTTGTGGTCTGATGATGGAGGCATATTGCTCTAGTAATGGTGAAGGTGACTTTAAACATTTAAAAACAAATCTTATCTTACTTTAGCACATGCTTGATGCCTACGTAATTCACGTAAAATGGCACGGCTTTGGGTTATCATGCATTTGACTGGCTGTGGGTGGTAAAATTTCTTCTGTCTGGTCTTCTCTGATAAAAGCAGTGTATGACAGGTCCACCCCTGACATGGTAATGTGAAGTACTGCAACACCCACTTGTTCTAACTGTTTTGAGAATAAATGCATACTAAATGAGAGCCAAAATTATGGCACATCGAGTAAATGTTTGTTTGTTTAGGTACTTTTTATATATATTTGTGTATTTATTTATTTAATTATTTATTCAATGCATATTTATCCATTACAAATTATATTATTAGCAAATATATTTGAGTGAACAGTATCAATTTTTTTTTTTTTTTTTTAAATCCCCTTTTGGTTTAATGACAGTTGCACTCCAGCATAAACACTGTAAGTGTAGAACTATCTGACCGTCTTTACAAAAGAGTTAATGTGATCAAAGTCAATGTTTAACTAGTTCTTCTTAATTTACATTATATATATATATATATTTTTTTTTTTTTATGATATTTTTGTTATCCAACGACTCGTTCGAATTGGACTTTTGTTATAACTTCTCTGACTTTTATTATTGATGGTTTTCCTGGACTTGTATTATTGGGTGTTGCGTTTTATGTTTGGTCGGTCTATTCAAGTGAAAGTTGGAGATATTTTATCAAGTATGGTCAATGTGGAAAATGGTACTCCTCAAGGGAGTGTTATTAGTCCCATTTTATTTAATATCATGATTAATGATATTTTTGATAGAATTAATCGAGATATTAATAAAGCATTATATGTGGATGATGGAGTATTGTGGAAAAGGGGAACGAATGTAACTTACATTGTTCAAAATATTCAAAAATCAATAGAGAGCATTGAAAGATGGTCATTAGAATGGGGTTTTACATTTTCAATATCTAAATCATGTTGTCATTTTTTTACTCTGAAGAAGATATGACCAGACATACAGCTGTATATGTATAAACAACCACTGGAAAGAGTGATGAAATTTAAATATTTAGACTTATGGATGGATTGTAAATTGACATGGAAAGTACATATAGATTGTGTTGAAGTGTAATAAAGTACTTAACCTAATGAGGTGTTTAGTAGGTCAAGATTGAGGAGCAGATAAACAATCAATGATGGAAATAAATTATGCACTACTTCACTCCATATTAGATTATGGATGCATTGTATATGGGTCTGCATCAAAATCATTGATTAAGAAATTGGCTGTTATTCAGTACAGAGCATTAAGATGCATTCTAGGAGCTGCTAAGACAACACCAGTAGCAGCAATGCAGGTAGAGCTCTCAGAAATGCCTTTAAGTTTACGGCGTCAAAAATTATCTATGGCATATTATATTAATTTAAAAGGCCATGATAAGAATCATCTGGCTCAGAAAGTATTAGAAGAAAGTTGGGAGACTAAACATTTTTCTGGAACAGGATTTGCGTCGAAGGCACAGGAATGGGCAAAAGAAATGGGCAAAATAAATGAAAATGGAATTGGAGGTATTTGCACCAACTGTATTAATATTCATATTTATATTCACTCCAGATAGGCTAGACTACTTACCCTTCAATGACCTGTCATTAGTCCCGTCCCCCTGCACCAGTTCTGGTGGGGCTTACAACAACCCTCCGTCACATCAAATAAATGTCACTCCCTGATATTTTGTGATGTAAATGTCATAATCTATTAAAACATTTATTTCATATTATTATACACAACTTATACACAAATTAACAATGGTATTAAAGTAGGCTATGGTAGGCTAACCGTGTTTTTTGGGCATTTTTATTACCAGTTGTAGCCTATAACCACAGTTTTACTACAAATACCATTAGTGTAGCAAAACATGTTTAATTTTTTTTTACCATGGTTTACCTAGAGTAACCATGTTTTTTGGTTGTAACCACGGTTAATTTTCGTAAGGGATATTTTCATGTTATTTTATATCTTTTTATTTTAAGGCGTGTATTTGTAAAAAAAAATATTTGTAAAATACGTTTAGCACACCCCACATAATGCTGTGCATTTCAAGGCACTTCATTAGACCTTTAATGTTAACTATGTTTTGTCAATGTTAAAATTATTTTAATATCAATAAAAAAGTATGACAGGCTTTTACTCTAGTCTTTATCACTTTATTAAAATTAAGCAAAACAAAATGACAAATGTTTACTTTCACAAGCCGTCACCTATAGGCTTGTAGTAAGCTGTTTTCCCCCACGCTGACTCCGCCCACACAGCCATGACACAACACCGACCAAGTCTATGGACTCTGTGATCTGCTTGGAAGCTGAAATAAGAAAGGTACAAGTAAACAAGGAAGTGTTAGTAGGAGTATTTTTCGATGTTGTAAAAGCATATGACATGATGTGGAAAGAGGGACTTTTAATACAATTAGAAAGAATGGAAATAACAGAAAGAATGTATAATTGTATCAAGAGTTTCTTGTTTAAAAGAACTATAAGTTTTCTCAGATTTCTCCAGTAGAGAATGAAACACCTCAAGGAAGCGTTAGCAGTCCTATTCTGTTAAATCGGTGCATGAAATATAGCTGCTCTGAATTTTCATTGATGACTGCAGTGTTAATAATTTTAATTATAGGCCTATAATTCATTGTATAAATTAGACCTGCTTTAAAAAACCTTTTTAAAAACCTTTTCAATGAGTAGTAAGCTAATAGCCTAATCTTTTATTATCCAGTGCATATCATGCGGTGATGCGCTATGAAATTATTGCGGGGCAATAATTTCATGTAATTTAATAATAAAAGTAATCTAATAATAATAATAGGCCTAAGAATGTAACAGGCCTACATTAAATGGAAATGCTAAATCCTCTTAATATTGCCATTTTTTATGCTTTTGACAATACAATTAGGGGAGGTTATCGCTCGCAATGTGTGCCTGTAAGCCACTGTGTGGAAATAGTTTTATGAATTGTCGGCACTATCTATTGTAAATGGTTAGAATTTACCATGTTTTCCTAACAGTTGGCATTGAGAGTGACTGACACTTGATGGTCAGAAAAAAATACTAGATATGTGTAAAAAAATAAAAATAAAAATAAGATAAAACAACGAAAAAAGAAAAAATCCCTACTTTCCCTCTTTTCTATATGCGTTCATAAATTATATTACTTTGTAAGTGTCATATATCTGGCAGCTGGCATTAGAAGTTATATTACTAATAACAGTGGCATATGAGAGGTTTAATAGCACAGAAAAAAGTTAAATATGCCTTTTTCGAAGCTGCTGCATAAATAACAAAACTGATATCTAAAGTATAGGCGTTCATTACTTTCTCTCAATTTAATAATTTTGTTTAGCACCACCTCTGAACTGTTAAGCCCCCCCCCCCCCCCCCCCCCTTAGCACCCCCAACAAAAAAATCCTGGAGCCGCCACTGTACTGGATTAATATAAAAAGTAAATTTAGTCATCCAGATAGTCATCCAGTTAAGAAAGTTCTGAAGGATTGCTGGGAATATGAGTATAAAAAACTGACAAGGCTCAGAGTATGGGATTAAGTGACATCGATATAGCCCCTTCTGTGGCAACTTCAGCAATTCCTCCTGGGCTTTTCCCTATACGCCTGTAGTTGATATTCAAGTATATGAAGAAAAACACAAGAATGAAAAATATATATTAACAAATATAGCAGTGCTACATTGAACAAACATATTATAGCACAGCACAAATATACACGGATGGCTTTAACCCTTTAACAGTCACACTAAGAAATACATTTGCCAAAAATTATTTATTGTTAAAATTGTGTTCCTGACACCACAGTGAGCAACTTTTCAGTTTTTTTTCCAGATGACCCATTCACTAAGCAGATACACAAGTCAACCAGCTGGTTGACTTGCCCATTTAGGATAAAACTAAAAAGTATAATGCATTAATGGAATTTTTCATTTGTGCAACTGAAGTTTAAGGTTTTTGTGTATAAAAACATTCCAGACAGTAGAATATGTTAACAATACCCATGATTTACCCATGATTATATATATATAAAAAAACTCTTATTAATATAACACAACAATCCACTGTAAAAAAATAAATAAAAAAAAATCAACATTAAATGTAATAGAAATCTAATAATTAAAAGTAAATAAACAAATACATCAAAACAAAATAATGAAGATAAAAATAATAAAATAATTATTAAATTACATTACAAATAATAAATAATAGATTAGTGACAATAATGTTTATTAAATCACTATAACAGAAAAATAATAGAACAAATTATTAAAATGATATGGTGTGATATGTAACAAAGTATTGGATTTTGTTCAAACAAAGGAACAATTTCATCTATGATCTTGTGCAGTGCTATGATCGCGTTGCTGAGTATAGCTCGCGCTCAGTTCATTTTACCCTGACTGGGCAACTCAACCGAGCGGTTGAGCACTTTTTCTAAAGTAAAAACAGAGATACATTTTATCACCACGTTTCTGCCATTTAACAAAATATACCGTTAGGAGGTCTAGAACATGAAATCCGATTTTTTTTTTTTTATCTCAACTTTTAACGTAATTTGGAGCTAGTGTTAAGGGAGGCGTCACATCAATACATTCTCGGTTTTGTCGCGGCTTTTCGGCAACAATATATTTTTCCTGCAGTGCCACCCAGTGGATATAATTGCAATAACACACTCTATTCAATGAGGGGTATAAGGACAAACAGACAAAAATCGGGTTTGGCGAGTTTTAATTACAGTAATTTGATCGCAAAAAAGGTCAACCGTGCGGTTACAATGCACGTTAAAGGGCTAAAGATCCTGCATCTGGAATAACAGCAGCAGCAGTTTATACCCCAATTCAAAGTCAAAATATCAAAAAGAATATCAGACCATATATCTGTTTTTACTACAGAGATAGCATATTCCTAGCTCTTCAGTGGATAGAGGTACAACCAGGATCAGTAATTTGCACAGACTCCATTTCATTTTTTAAATAGCTTGTTAAGTGGAATTGCAATAGCAAGACAAGATATGATATTATATTTGAAGTGATACAGAGTTTATGTAGAATAAGACAATCTGGATTTATAGTAAACTTCATGTGGGTACCATCACATATGGGTGTGGAAGGAAATGAGGACATTAAAGTGTCAATGAGTAAAAGAGAAGTAAAAGGGTTAATTGCAAAAGAAAGAAGAAAGAAATGGCAGAAGTGGGATAGTGGAATAAAAGGTAGACACATATCACATTCAAGAGAATGCAGGTCAAGAAAGAAGAAAGTTTGGCAATAGAAAAGATGACGTTTTAATGTCAAGAATGCGTATTGGTCATTGTTTGTTAAATCAGTGTCTGTATAGAATGGGGAAGCATGAAAATGGAAATTGTGATAAATGTGGTGCTGAATCAATAGAACACGTTCTTATAGAGTGCGATGCAAATGAAAGAGGAAGATCTCAACTAATTCAAGCTTTAAGATCTTTGGGTTTAAATAACTTGTCCCCTCAGGTTCTGTTAGGAAATGGCCCAAAACAATCAAGAATATTTCATGAATTAATTATTTTCTTACAAGAAACAAGACTGATCAATAGAATGTAAGATACCGGTGTATTAAAATAAAGTTTTTTTTGTTTGTTTTATTTAAAAAAAAATAGTATTACTCTTTTTTTGGAATTATTCTCTGTCCCCTCCCCATTGTCGTTTGTGTTATTGTTTTCCAACTCCCCAACATTATGCGCTCCACACTTCTATCCAGTAGGTGGCGGGAATGCACCATTCAAGTTGGTCTGCCAACCGGAAGAAGAAGAACATCCGTCGACGGAGGGAGAGAAGCAAGCGCAGACCAGCGGCGAGCTGCAAACGGAGGCAGTGTATTTCTCACCAGCGTGTGTCCTTGTTAAACTGACAAAACGTCTTACGCAATGAGGTACCTTTTTTTTCTTCTTTAAATAAAATATCTTGTGCTTAAGTAAGATACAAATCGAGGTTCATCAAACTGTAGCTGTTTTTTTTCATTATTATTTGTTGTGTTGGTGGTAAGCTAGCTCGGTGCCTGTTAGCATGGTGTTCTGCTAGCCGCCGTGCTTTTGATGAATAAAAGAAAGAAAATGTATTTATTATTAAAGTATATGCTTTAAAACAGATTAAACGATGCGTTTGGATTTAGTCTTCTTTTATTTTTATTTTTTTAAACGCTATGTATCCGAGTAACGAGACTCATTCATTAATGAATGAATAAACGAGGACCCTAGCATTAACATGAACAATGCTCGTTTCAGCTGTGATTCACCGTGTTTTCTCAAGTTATTTTTTGTTTGGCTTGTAAATTAATTTTTTTTCTTAATCATTTTAAACTTTTTCTCGTATATTGTATTTTGTCTCCTTTAATTTCCTGAAATTGTTTTTCTCAGAGGAGATCGTGGCAGGGGCCGAGGTGGCCGGTTCGGCTCCCGCGGAGGTTTGGTCCAGGGGTGCGTTGTTTATGCATATACTTGTTTTTTATTATTTAATTGACTTGCTTTAATTTCTTCGTATTGACCTGGCATTGTCTATGCATTCTGTTCTCTCAGGTATCGTCCCTTTGTTCCTCACATACCGTTTGACTTCTATGTTGTAAGTACAGTTCTACACTGATTCTTTGCTATGTGAAACAATAAGCCTCCAGCTCATAAATCTCTTCTTGCAGTGTGAGATGGCCTTTCCTCGAGTGAAGCCAGCTCCTGATGAGTCCCCCTTCAGTGAATGTCTGCTGAAGAGAAACCAAGACCTCAGTCCTACCCCTTCTGAACAGGTACATTGCTTTTTCATTAAGATAAATGCTGCCAAAACACTCAAATGAGTCATGTCCATTTAGGTTGCATAAGCAGATGATAGCACCTCATCACCCTCCATATTAACACTAACATCTTTAAATTACGTGTTAGGGGAGTCTCAGTTATTAGTTTAATATTTCTTGCTCTTGTTTTTTGTTTTTCTGTCTCAGGCTTCCATTTTGTCCTTGGTCACTAAGATTAACAACGTCATTGACAACTTGATCGTGGCACCTGGAAACTTTGAAGTGGTGAGAAGACATTTTAATAAGTCCATTATTAAATTATTTTTTTCTCAGTATTTTTGTAATACTAATCAATGTCTAACAATTCCCAGCAAATTGAGGAAGTAAGGCAAGTGGGCTCATATAAAAAGGGCACCATGACAACCGGACACAATGTAGCCGACATCGTGGTTATCCTGAAGATCTTACCCACCCGTGAGTCTCAGTATTTCATGAATTGTGATGTCCTGTTTAGCTGTCTTAATACATTAATCACTAGCCCAAGTATGCTTCATTTATTGATAATCCTATTATTTTTTTGTTGTTTGTTCAGTGGAAGCTGTCGCTGCCTTGGGAAACAAAGTAGTTGAGACCCTGCGTACACAGGACCCTTCTGAGGGTGAGTATGAGTTTTAATCTGGCAAGACAATCAAGAGCATTGAAGGAAAAATCATTTGTAATCAAAATGGTGGGGGAAAAAAATCTATAAAATGCTCAACAAAATATTTTTCCCCTGTTCTCTTCAGTGCTCTCCATGCTGACCAACGAGACAGGATTTGAGATCAGCTCTGCCGATGCCACTGTGAAAATCCTCATCACCACGGTTCCACCCAACCTGCGCAAACTGGACTCAGAGCTCCACCGTATGTTACACACACAAACACTTCACATGTATTCTTACAAATGAGCTTTTCTTACTAGGGATGTACCAGGTGTCTGTACAATGCTGCTCTGTTCTTTTCCATTCTTGTCAATATTGGATATATAATTGTGCACACTGATTTAGCCTATTTTGACATTTACTATTATTTACTGCTCATTAAAGAACACTAATAACACAAATATAATATTCAGTAAATCTTAAAATAAATGTATTTTTTTTCCATACTGTGTACTAATGTTGTGATGCTTAAATTCATTTTAAAATGGTTGTTTTTAGCTATTTATTTAGTGTAGATAAACTACATTTGTGTAGAGATTTAATATCTGGCATTTATCGATTATCTGTAATCTTGGTTGACCAGAATTATAAAGTTACATTTTTTTTCTCTTCCTTTTGCAGTGGACATCAAGGTTCTGCAAAGTGCTCTGGCAGCCATTCGTCATGCTCGCTGGTTTGAGGAGAACGCTTCTCAGTCTACGCAAGTACACTTTCTCTTAATGGCTTTAATGAATCAAATGTGTTTCGTGACTCACTTTGGTTTCTATCTTGATTCAGTGTGAAAGTTTTGATCCGTTTGCTGAAAGATCTGCGTGTCCAATTCCCTGGATTTGAGCCTCTCACACCCTGGATTCTAGATCTGCTGGTGAGCACTGTTGTCAGAGTCTTAACTTTTGTCTAATCTTTTCTGCACTACACCAGCTGACTTACCTGTAATGTTGCTCTCTTCACAGGGACACTCTGCTGTGATGAACAACCCATCTAGGCAGCCCTTGCCACTCAACGTTGCTTACAGGTAAGGTGGTACTGCCTGTTTGTTTTGCTTGTGGTAATGGGTATCAAACTGGATTTTGAGGTATAATGAGCTTGTGTTTTGCAGGCGCTGTCTTCAGATGCTCGCCGCAGGTCTTTTCCTGCCAGGCTCTGTAGGAATTACTGATCCGTGTGAAAGCGGAAATTTCCGTGTGCACACTGTCATGACCCTGGAGCAGCAGGTAATGCAAACTTCAGTCAGCAGGTAATTTAGTGTTAAAAATACAGGTAATCTAATTGATTTGTTTCTGCAGGACATGGTGTGTTTCACAGCCCAAACACTGGTGAGGGTTCTCTCTCATGGAGGATACAGAAAAATCTTGGGCCTTGAAGGAGATGCTAGTTGTAAGTGTTTGAGGTTTATTCCAGATTAAATTGATCTATGTAGTTGTATTTGAGTGCCAGTGTCGCTGATGTTTGATGCTTATCTGTAGATCTCACCACTGAGATGTCTACATGGGATGGAGTGATTGTCACCCCATCTGAAAAAGCTTATGAGAAACCCCCAGAGCGCAAGGAAGAGGAGGATGAAGCATTGGAGGAAGGTGGAGAGGGAGAAGATGAAAACATGGAGACCCAGGAGTAATGCAGTGGTCTCTGACAAAGTCTTGGCCTGGTCATTTGTATTTATGTTGGTTTTTAATAGAGATCTGTCTCTGTAAGTTTTACCCAGAAGTCCCCTGCATATCTACAATTGGTTTCTGTACATCAGTCTGCACCTCCTAGAGTTAAAGCCATGGTAGTAAACAGCAGAGAACTCTAACAAGGACCAAAAGGCAATGGCTCATTATTCTGTCTTCTCGCTCATTATTGATGTTTACGTCTAGGAAAAGGACTGAAAATCACTTAATTTGGTTTCATGTTGTTTTTTGGTTTGTATTTTTATGACTGATGGATCGAGTAAAGTTTTTATTTCCTCCTTTGTACTATGTTTCTGTGAGTGAGCTTTACCACATTCAAAAAATGAGACTAGAAAGATTATCTTAATTTGTGTACTAAAGATAATTGTGAGTTGTGTGTGTGGAGTGATGTGATGGTGAGTAAATTATTTTGGGTACAGTATCTCACAAACAGTTGTTCTAAATGCCATCTGAATATGCTGTTATTCAGACCAATAGCAGCATAACTAGTAAGGAGTTGCTTTTACAAACAATCTTACCAGTTGCCTTTATCTCTACTAATGAGAGATGTCCAGCTGCTGATCTACAGTCATACGTGACAGCAGGACCAGACCAGAAGTCTGATCGGAAGTTAGTGCCTATCCACACCTTACCACTAACCTCAGTAAGGCTATAATCCCCACCGTTCTGTGGCCAGTTTAATAAATTTAGCCTCCATGTTAAGTCTTCAGTCTTAAGAACTAGGCTTGCCAACTAGCAGTTAGCCAAAGGGTTATCAATCTCGTTTTTGGATTCAACTCGGACTAATATACATTTTTATGTAACTGAATTAATATATATATGACCAGTCTTAAAGAAAAACATAAGCTGGCTAACTTTTAATACTAGTTTTAACCTTTTATACAACTGGCCCCTGTCCAGAAGTTCTCACGGATGCTGGGGGTTTGCAGCGGAATACTGTGGAACCAAAGACAATGGTTCCAAACATTGTTGAAGCAAAATTACACAGGACTATGACTATAAAGTGTTTATACTCGTTCTAATCCAATGAGAACAGGGAAGTCAACACCACAACTATAATGATGACAAAGATATGTGACAGTGTAACGTTATGTCTGAATTTACAGTTGTCATAAAAGAGAAGCCAAAAAGTACCAGGATGACCTGCCACTGTCATTCTCTCTGTTTTTATTTATTTATTTTGAAAATTGTGAAAACACTGGAGTTTTTATTTTGCTGACTAAAATGATGACTTCCGCTTCTGAAGAAAGCGGCTGATGGCGCTGAAGCGGCTTTCACACAGGACGCGGAAAGCGCTGCGCTATGAAAGCCATTCATTTCACTGGCTTGCGCCGCGCGAGAGCGGTTACATAATGTTGGTTAAAGTTGCTGCGCCGAACAAAGCGCACGCGGAGCGGACCAGCGGAGAGCTTGCGCGCGCGCCGCGATCAAAGTTCAAAATAGTTCAACTTTTGCGCTGCGCGCTGTGACGTTTCCCTGCGCGGCCAATAGAAACGGGGCATCCAAAAAAGCGCCGAAATCAAAATGGATGAACGGCTGATTTTCGAATTTCCAGAGCTGTACAATACACGTTAGAATTCACCAAACTGTTCTCTGGACCTCAGGGTTTCATGCACCCACAGCCTATTCTTCCTTGCTGCTCTCTTTCTTCTTATTACTAGCAGGGCTACTGCTATCGCTCGCTTCTTAGCACGGGACAGATACATGGTTTGCTGCTGACCGAAAGGTGGAACATCAATCAAATGACTACTAGACGTATAGAACTCCCGCTAAAAATTTTGAAAACTCCGCCTACTTCGCTCTGACCAGCGTAGCGCAAATCGCCTTGTATCTGAAGGGCTGAACCCCGCGTCCCGCGCAGCGCGTGCCGCGTCCTGTGTGAATGACGCGAATGAACAGAACCTTAACGTCCGTTGGTGTGGACGGTAGTATCTTTCCTGCTTTAAACGTAACTTAACGGTGGCTTCTTCTTATGTGAGTACTTTTTAAACAGACTTTTCAAAAGTTTATGATCTTTAATAAAAATAGTGAGTGCGTTTTTTTAAATGGATACGTTCTTGTGAAATGTTATGAGGAAAAATAACAGGACACTAAGTGGACAGCAGTTATTTTACCTTGCTAAAATAGCTTTATAGTAATTTTTAGAAAATGTTTACAACCGTTGACAATATTACATTCTGTGTTTAGGTTTACCACATCACAGTGTGCCATCTCTGATTTAATGCTAGTAGACATTGATCTACACATATCAGTGACCAAAGACTAAACATGATCCATGTATTTTACTTCAGCTGTGCCATTGTTCATCATAAGGCCTTCACCCTTTAACCGCAACACATGGAAAGAGATTCAGATTTATTTCAAATCTGGAAATAATATATTGAAAAACGTGAAGTTGTAAGCTATTGCAGTTTGGTAAAACAATGTAAAAAGCATAGATACAAAATGGAAGTCATTTTACCTTGGCACTTTATCAAACAAATATATGATTTAAAAAAAAGAACAACCATAAGTAGTGATAACAATACATTTTTCCACAATGTTCTTATAATGCAGTGTTATGAGCAACTTAATGAACAATTAAAAAAGAACAGAATTGTTTTGCTACGTCACAAACTGGCTAAACATTTATATATATTTTCTTTTTTTTCTGATAAGAAAGGGGAATACTCATTCTTCAGATCTACATATTCTTTTGACATTTTCTGTAATCTTGCACACAACTACTAGAAGAGATGGGCCTAACATTAGCTGTTAGTTTTTAATTTGTCTCATCTTCCACAGGGCTATTTTCTACATTAGCAGCAAATACAAACAATAGAATAAAATCTAAATCGGGGTGGCTCTTTACACGAACACCCTGGATAATACAGAATCGGTTTTCTCATAGTCATAATTGCAATAACATTTTTCATTATATATAAACTTATTAATAATACCAGTAATCATCAACAAGCCATTGAATATTAATAATAACAACTTCAATTGCAACAGATATATTTATATTTCCCCTGTTTATATTTACTGTACATAATACAACGGAACGTGAGAAGGTATTTGTAATTACACAGTAATTGTTTGTAAGTCTATGACCCATGTAATTTCCAGTGATCTGTAATGCGTTATAGAATCCAACGTAACGTCTACGTCACACTGCTACAAGCTCCTCTGTGCTACGAAGAAATATGCATCATTTACTCTAGCTAAATCTGTTTACGGCATATACAGAGGCTTCGCCAACACTTTTTAGACTCGTTTTTCAGCTTAAAGGAGCAATGGCAGAGTTTCAGCCATCCATTCTGACCTATTAAGACACCAGATGTCTTAAAAACCAACAATCAGCATACCATCGGGTCATGTGTTGACATGGGAAGCTTGACATGATGTAGCGAGAGACACAGCCATTAAATATTGGATTTGACTAGGTTCCATCAATCCTTTTACATTGGAAAACGTTGGTTAGAATAGAAAGGCCATCAAAATAGTCTTTCTGAGCAGTCCGTTTGAGAGTCAGATTGATTCCTGTCAGTGCCTGAGAAGGCAAACAACTTGCAATGGGGAAAGTGTGGTCAGTCTTGCTTGAAATTGTTTCGGTGGTATATCAAAAACATATGGCCCTGATAAGAGATCATCCTATTTCTCGCACTGGAAACCCCAACGGCATGTACATAGTCTTTCAGTGTTTTGTGAAGGCAGGAAGTCCTTCACAGTGGAAAAGGAAATAGTCTGTTGTGCTTTTCTGTCATCTTAGACTTGCTGCGTCCAAAAAATGTGTAAGTTGACTGTGATTACAAACGTTTTGAAGCTTAAAAAAATATGTATTCATAAAACGATGGATATTTTATCCATAAAGTATATGTAAAATAAATAAATATATAAATAAATACAGAAAAAAAGCGATGATAGCAACAGTAAATTAAAAAAGTACAAATGTCTTGAGAAAAAAAAATGTTTTTTGGACTAATTAATTGATTTAAAAAAAAAAAATCCAACAAGTTTAGATAGAGAAATGTAGGTGTAGTTATAAATAATTACATAAATACTCCTGCCCTTTTTTCCAGACAGTGGATACAGATCTACAGTTTTGATAGAAGAGTTTGTTAATTTTTTCATGGATTAATAAAAGCATGCAGGTTACATAGACACATCCAGAGTGAGGTGGTTATTAGCTGGATCAGGTGTAACAAATCAAATTTTTAGAACAATACATAGTGTGTGAGTTATATATTTCGTATTGAATATAATACTGAATAGTTAGATATAAATAAAAAAAAAACTAAAAAAAGCCACACATAGTGCTCTTAGGCACGTGTAGATAGTCAAGACATAGAAAACAGATTATATTTTTTGCCCATGGGCAACATGGCATGTAGCTGTCAACCATCTATTCTTCTTTTGTCAAAAGTCTTTAGCCAGTCTGTTTCGAGGTTGACAAAAGAAATGAGAGGATTCTGCTGAAGTTTGTAGCGGTGAGTTGCCCACTTTTTTAAAGTCCGCAGAGCTGTCACATCTCTACCTTGTAAATTCATAGACACTTTTATAACATTTTAACATCACTTTTGACAACATATGTTTATCTGCTAATCTAAAAATGTACTTTATAAAATATACATCTCCCAATAAAATATTTTCCATTATTCCATTACTTTTTCCATAGTTAAATAATAATAAAAAAACTTCAGATCATTCATGCAATCAACATATTTCATAAAAAAGGAAAGTAATAGATGGAATTTGCTAGAATTACTGTGTGATCTTGTTTCCAGTTTGCTTTTACCCATTTGAGAAGGTGAATGCACACAAACATAATCCATTCTTCCTGTCACATTTATATGTTAATTAATGTTTCCTTTCTTTCATAAACACACAAGACTTCACCACCTAAACTAACACAGCATGTTTTAAAAATAATCCACAAACTAACATTTGGTGTGAAGTGGACACATATAATTTTTATTCTATAAAAGGATCTGAACGTATATTAATTTGTTTTGCACCTCAGATAAATTTAAAGAGGGAAATAACATAATAGATCATTATTTGAGAGAAAGAGAGAAAATTGAACTGGAACAGAAGAAAAAGTGATTTGATTAATTTCTGCAAAAAAAAAAATCTAAAACCAAAAACAACCGCAATAAATTAAAGAGCTCAGGCAAAATGTAGAAGCTACATTGATTCCATGTTAGGGGGCTTTCATTTGCTACACAAAGGCAGGGTGGTGAAATGAACAAGATGCTTCCCCTCCTCTCTGAATTATCATTTTTCAGTGTGCAGGTCATGTTTGAAATTGAAGATTGTCTTCTGCACCCCTGTTTTTGAAGAGTCTCATGATGTAGACCATCCTATTTCAGGAAGCGTGGCTGTAGCCTCAGAGCTTGAATGTTTCTGTTGTGTGTTTTTTCTCATCCTTTTTAAGACATGTTTCTTCACACTGGGCTGATGAGAAGCCTGACAGCAATTGCAAAGTGATATTGCACTATACGGGAGATGAATCCCTGTGGTAATTTGATAACTGGCTTTAAAAAGGCATTTATCTATACTGCAAAAGTTGCTTTCAGGAGTTTTACTACTGCACTGTTAAGACATTCAGTTTCAGGCCCAAATTTACATCAGGGTGCATTGCTCTACTCTGGCCTCAAGAGTGCGCTTGTGTCACAGTGAAAGGGGCTACGTCCGCCACACTGTGGGATCAGTTAAGAAACACATACATAGCCATGGTTATATCAAAACAAGGTCTATTATTTAAAATAACAAGATAAGATCCTCTTAATATATGATATTGCACCCGTATGTGTTGGCGTGGTTCATTAAAACAGTCCTAACATTTTTATATATTTTGCGGACTTACAAAAGTCTCAATCTTGGAACACTTGTTTGTGCTGGTTGAGCCCTTTTTTTCTGAGAATAATAACACTTGCTCAACAAAAAACTGAAAATAAAATGTGTAAGCTCACATCCAAACACCAGCAGCATACTAGTAAGCCATCTCAAGTTCTCCATCACACTAAAGTGAATAAATCACTCACTCTCTGGCTGCTTTGTAACATGGACCTCTGTGCAGAGGGCCAGAGAAGAGCCGTAGTGGTTGTTTAAGGGGGTCTGGAGGGGTCCGAGTGACTCAGAGTCTCGTCTGAGCCTCTGTGATGTAGATCTCGATGCTGTCAGCGCTCTCCGTGGCAGAATTCTGACGGAAAGAGGCTGAGCGTTTGGTCTGGAGCAGCCTGCGCCGTGTCTCCAGCTTTTGCCGGTCACCCACATCCAGCGATTTCTCCCGTTCAGGAACGCTACGTCCTCGCGAGACCACTAGTATACCTCCTGCCTCAGTCGTGCTGTCGGCACGCAGGCTGCCCGTCACACCACCGACTGGCTTCTTTGGTAATGGAGGTGGAACCTTCTTGTCCTCCTGAGAGGAAGAGCAGGGGAGTGGCGTGACAGCATGGATGACCAATGCAGGGATGGACGGGAACGCAGGGAAAGACACCGGAAACGCACACGTACAAGCAAAGGATATGCCAGAGAGGATGAAGACATGTACGGAGAAGGGACAGCACCATGAAGTTGCAACATAAGAATGATATGGATTAGTGTATTTAGGATGAGACATGACATTGTGGAAGCAGCAGACAGTAAAAAGAAAGAAAACAGAGAAATTAGTTACAGATTTGTTAGGCTTTAATATCTCAAAGCAAATGAACAGCTCTTAGGCAGTAAATCAGATGCTATTCCAGAATATGCATGTCTTTTTTTCCTGCAGTTTAGTTCCTTTTCTTGCTGAGGTGTTTGTGTAATGGCAGAGAACTGCTGGGGCCCAGCACATGGGCGGTTCTCCTGCCTGCTGCTGTTTTGGCACTGGAGTGGAGCTGTGCAGTGACTTGAGCAGAGCGAAACTCCACTCTCACCTTCTTCTCAGGAGGTAATCTCCAGCCCGAATCCTTCAGCCGCTGGAGGTCCTGAAACTTCACCCTGACGTCCTCGATGGCTAGCTGGAGGAGGTCCCAATAACTGGCCAGATCCTGAGTGCTGGGCTGAGGGTATGATGAAGGATCCTATGAGAAGAGGGGGAATATTATAGAGTGCTGCAGGGATGGCATATTTTTGTAGGCCAAAACCTGGAAACGAGTTAGCATTTAAGCACTTCCAATTCCATTTTCACGTAGTTAGTTTTGAATGAGCTTAATGGGGTTAAATGCCTGAAATAAGGTCTGTGGTAAACACAAGCCTAAGATATTTTACATTTTATTCTGTGGCATAAAATACACAATGTTGTGTAATGTAGTTGTTATTTTTACATTTTTACTTGAAAAAGGGCAGTTGCAAAGTGGCTAAATGGGACTACCCTAGTGAAAAAAAAAACAGCATGCTGGTTAGGGATGCTTTGAAGCCTGGCAGCTGGTTTAAGCTGGTCCTGAGTTGTGGTTATGGGCTGGTCCTGAGCTGGAGCTAGATGCTTAGGACCAGCACATGACCAGCTTATAACCAGCTCATACCAGCTTCCATGCTTCAAAACATACCTAACCAGCATATGTTTTTTTTTTTCAACAGGGTATGTCATCACGCTAAACAGGTAAGCTCATGTTCACACTTGTCCACTTTTACAGCCACATTGTGTTTATAATCATGCTCTTGCAAACTAGCAAAACTAAATCTTTCAGGGTTGTTGGAAACTTAATGGCGGTGACACTGAAGTCATGTGACCATGGTGTAGTTCGTTTATAGTCAACATTTAGCTTTTTACTTCTGGAGATTGTATTTAGACTTCCAAATTTATTCAAGTTGTGTTCATTTGTAAAGATCATGATTATGAAAACATATGAATCATAAACTTTTCTTAGTAGCAGAGCTTATTTTTTGGAATAATTCAAAAGCTAATGGAAAAATCTTATACAATACAGTTAAAAACTGTAAATTGTTGAACATAATATGTAATTTTACAATAAAATACAGTCAAATTTATGATGAACTCTTAACATCATGTGGCTTTTTGTTTTACCACCTGTATTATTGTTTGGTAGTTAAAGTAGATAACATTATCAATGTATTTTTTTTATTATATATATTTTTTTTACAGTAGGTCAGATGAAGGTAAGTATAGAAATAAATAAGCTATACAAATATTTTTTTATTATAAAACTTGAAGATAGTAAAGGACAGTAAAGTTCTTCTATTTACAAAAGTTTAAGTTATTTAGCTGTCTTTCCAATGTATATTTATTTTATTTATTTTTTTCTTATTTATTATATTTATATTGTATTTATCACATTATTGTAATATATAATTTATATAGATTCTAAAAAAAAAAGGTAAGGACAGTTTCAAAACACTCACCACACTCTGTTGGCACATCCTGAAGAACTGCTGGACTCTTTGTGACATGAGCATCTGAGCACTGCCGACAGCTCCTCTGATGAGCTCCAACACTGAACCACAAAACAAACCATTCAGAAGGGGGAAAAACAGAAGGAACTGTTCTGTGGGCAAAACACCACAGATCCAAGAACACATGAAATAAATTAAAACTCATGTTTTGGGCCTTTTAGCCCATGTCACATTTACCCCAACTATTCCTCACTCACCCTCTTCTGGCAGTTCATTTGTCTCTGCCTCTCTCTCCATGTTCTGGCACCATCCCTCCATCCTCTCCACTTCTGTCTGCAGGAGCCGGAGGAAGAACTCTCCATCTCGTAAGCAGGGCGAGGCTCGGCCCGAATCAGGGAGGCTCCTCGGGCCCTCGCTCCAGCCTCCCACTCCACGCTCATGGGCCAGGGGCAGAGGGGAGTGGGAACGGGGCAGGGCCCTCAGTTCTGGAGGGCCAGGCTCGTTGGTGTAACCGCTATGGTAATCCTCACGGCAGGCCCACTGGCCCTGTGTGTGCACTGTGCGATACTCTGCAAACTGATCAGCTGATTCTGGTTCAGACGAGTGGCGCTGGAATGAGCAGCCGAACTGTAGGCCCTTGTCTTGAGTGGGGACTGTCAGCCCAGCAAAACCCTCCATCTCAAGATCAGCCTGGACACTTGCTGTCACACTGTTGGAGCGTTTAAAACGGGCTCGTCTGGAACAAACAACAATAGGTCAATTTAAATTCAAATAGTGGTAGAATGAAATATTGATGTATAGTAGGAATGTGCATCTCCATATCTGAGGCAGATGCGATACACATCTCGATGCATAGACAATGATACAATACATTAAACATACATATAGCAGCTACCAATGCAATGTGATATAGGGATGCATGATATTATCGGACCAATATAGGAATCGGTCGATAATGGCTTTAAATGTAAATATCGGCATCGGCCCGATATGAAAAATTATGCCGATATGTCTTGCCGTGCGATTAGATCACGTCAGCAGCGTGGCGCATTCTTGAAGCAAAGTTTTGCCTGAATGATGATTATATTCACGGTTTTTGAATTTACACTGAGAATGCACGTACAGAATGATGCATTCGGTGTGTGAGAAACCCTGCGTTTCATTCGGAAGGGCTCATCCCTATGCCCTAATCCCTTCAAAGTGTTTACCCTCCGGAGCAGTGGCGTTGCGAGGGGGAGCAGGCTTTGGGGGCTTGAGCCCCTGATGTTTTGCCAAAAGCCCCTGATCTTTTTGAAGATGGACCATTCACTTCACCAATAAAATATGTTTTATTAATTTTAATTTGTTTTAAGTATTAGAAATCCATCTGTCCGTGATGAAAAGCAGTACGTGCTGCTAGTTGTGGTAGATTACCACTTTATTATGTGTTTATTCCACTAAAACAGCTTTAAAGCCCTCGGTTTATGTTTTGGATATTTAAATAGCCAGATCGCGAACAGATTCAATCACCAATGCAGTCTTGTTCCTAAATGACAACAATTGAGCTATGTTTATTAAATCCTTAAATCATACTGTAACATTTACATTTTAAAATCTGCGTTCGCGCTGCCGCTGACCCAGAGAGGGCAGTTAATGTATATGAACTTTACAAGTCTTTTGTATCATTATTTCTGCGTTACAAACATTCAAATAATCACAGAATTACTGGAATAAAAGTTTATAGTTTGGACATAAACACTGTTGTCTACAGTCGCGATTAAAATTGAAAGTGACTTCACGCTTCAAATAAAGATTGTATCAATTACATTGTAACGCCTGCAGGTGGCGACAAGTGACTTAAAAAAAAGAGATTCGTTCAAAAAACGTTGATTCATTCAGGAATGAAACAAGTGAAGTCTTTATGAGCGAGTCACTGAATCATTCGTTCAACTTGATTTTTGTTAAGGTTGAATATAGAATACATTTTATAAACAGATTGTAGCAATTTGCATTTTGTCAGAACCTTTAGTAAATTGCATGTTATTTTGTTTAGTTGTCTATTTTTTTCCAGAATCGTGGTGGGAGAATCGTGATAGCTATTTAAAAAAAAAAGTGATTCTCCATTTTCCATTTATCCAGAATCATGCAGTTGGTCATTTATCCACACATAATGTAAACAAATAAATTACTTTAATGTCAGATAAAGCATCAACTATGTGGCTCAGTATCCAACGTATGGGGGTGGCCCTAGTGGAAAAAAAATACTAAAATATATTTGAAATACATTTATTTAAAAAATACATTATTTTGTAATCTACAAATACATATATATATTCATGTGCATAATAAAAATACCCTATTGCAATTTTACTTTTGGCATACTAAACTGGTACAATTAAAGTCTACTAAATTGGAACAACCAATTTTGTACTTAAGGCACTTTAATTGTGCGGAAGTAGTGCTGAAGTCCAACTAAAGATATACTGAAGTATATTTGATTGTGCTATGTACAATCAAAGCATATACTTACACTTTATGCATTTAAAGACTGATATTACAGAGATCATACAATCCTTATTAATAGTGATAGTAAAACACATTTTAGGCATAATATTAAGAAATGTGCATTGTACAATAAAGACATACTCCAAATAAAGATTACTTATAATTTTGTATGAGTAATTGATAATATGTCAATAAATATGTTAATGTATTTGAAGTATGAAATAAATGTATAAATAAAGAGATAATGTTTTATTGTTTTATTTATTTATTGGGGGGGATAAGCCCCTTATCTCTCCCAACCCTAGCAACGCCCGGAAAGCCTGTATAATTCAACCAATCCGACGACGACTTCGACACTCCTGAAGTGTCTCCAGATAAGGGGGCCATATGCATCAGACGTTTAGCCAACGGTCCGTGGGCGTGACGTCTGAGGCTGAGACTACCCGGATCCTAATGCCCGCTCAGTAAGGAGTTTTAATTCCGTAGGGGGACGCTGTTGGCCTACTTCTGATAAAATGAAAGCAAAATACACAAATAATATTTAGGCTGTGTTTCTGATTAAATTAAGCAGTAATTGATGCCATAAAATCAATTGATTTAAAGGTCATAAGCTATAGCTTACATGAAAAATAACACAAACATGACACTTAATTAAATAATTTTAAATATACTGATTTATTCATTAATGTGTAATATGTTATATTTTTTAAAAAGATTATGAGCTGTTACGAGTTTTGTTTTAGAACATTTACAAATGTTAAGACCATTTACAAAATATTAAATCTCTGCATCTTTTTGAAAAAAAAAATGCAGCTATTGAATATAGTTTATTTATAGTTATTTTCAAATCTTCAATGTACTGTCATTATAAACTAGCTTCATTATTGTTGGCACCGATAGCCGTGTGGGCAGCGTGCTGACATACAGCACTATGTGCTATGGGTATCTTGAGTTTGAATCCCGGCTCGAGCAGTGGTGGTCAGTAACGAAGTAAAAGTAATTCGTTACTGTACTTAAGTAAATTTTTCAAGTATCTGTACTTTACTGGAGTAGTTTTATTTTGAGTAACTTTTACTTTTACTTCACTACATTCCAAAGCATAAGATCGTACTTTTTACTTCACTACATTTCATAAAACATATCGTTACTCCTTATAATACATCACGTGCTCCGAGACGCAGAAGCGGTGGTTTATTCATGAACAAACGATTCATTCACGAATTGGAATGATCCGATTGCAGCTGTTCTCGAGTCGAAAACTCACTGATTCAAATGATCCGTTTAGAGCGAGTCTTCAGTGAACTGAACTCACTGATTCAAATGAACCGTTTAGAGCGAGTCTTCAGTGAACTGAACTCACTGATTCAAATGAACCGTTTAGAGCGAGTCTTCAGTGAACTGAACTCACAAGTAAAGAACCGGGCGCGCGTTCGCAACTAATGCTGCGAAAAGTAAGTTACTAATGTCGAATTTTAGGATTAATTATTGTAACTGAAAATCACATTTAGCTCAAAACTGTCAGTTGTTTGTGAACTAAATCTACTGTAAAGGGTGATCGTTTTATACAAGCCCACTGAAATGCTTGAATGCAGACAGATCAATGGCAGTGTCTCTATGTTTTAGGTCAAAAAACGAAACATTAAAATAACACAGATTAAATAAAATAACGCATGCACGTTCATATTCCCCACTGCTGTAACGTTAGCAGTTTTATTAAAATGCTACGCATTTAGCCCTATGTGATGTCTGTTTTTATATTGTTTATCAGCAGTATAATTTTTTATATTGTTTAGATCAGATTTGAATGTTTATTCATAACCATACTGAAAATAAGTAAATATTGTTAGCTGATGCTAACTGTCTAGCTAACAAGCTTGCTGGTGCTAAGTTGAGGAAATTTTTAGATATAAAGTCCAAATATTTTTATTCAACCACCTAGATAGATTACATCTGAGGTAAAAAGAAAGCATGTGATGTTCAGAACATAACTACAGTAATTATCAAAGTGGGAAGTGATGCCCTCTGGGGGCATTTGGCCAGGAGTGTTTTTACACCACAGACAAGGTTTGAGAAGAAAAAAATCATTATGAAAATATAATTATATTTTCCTTAAAATGTTCTTCCTAACTTCAGGCCTAATTCTCATTTCATATATAACTGACGTTCTGCAAAACAACAAGCTTTAAAACACTTTCTTACTGGTGAAGATTAGATGGTCAAATCTGTTTTCTCTCAGGTACATCGCAGTGTAAGCTTCACAGTGAACATTACTACATCACTCTCATCAACGTAGTCCATATCAACAACAAAATATATATCTTGACTCCATATAGTGGTTATTTTGGGAAAATCCCAGGTATTTTGGGCAGTAGGATTATAAAAATATGTGCTAATATAAAATTAAATAAAGTAGTCTATATAAAATTGGAAAATAAATCTATCTATCAGTACTTTTTTACTTAAGTACATAAAAAAATCTAGTACTTTTGTACTTTCAGTCGAGTAAAATTGAAAAAGCAGTACTTTTACTTTTACTGGAGTAATATTTTATCATACGTATCTGTACTTTTACTCAAGTACTTGATTTGTGTACTTCGTCCACCACTGGGCTCGAGGACCTTTCCCGATCCCACCCTCCTCTCTTTTTCCACTTCGCTTCCTGTCAGATCTAAACTGTCCTATCATAATAAAGGCAAAAATGCCAAAAATAAATCTTTACAAAAAAGAACTTCATTTATTGTTTATTTAATTCTAGCAAATAATTTCTTGTTAAAAACTAACCAAAATTAAAACAATTTGCTTATAATTTCTGCACAGGAGAGACTTGGTGTTGTTTCCAAACAAAAGGAAATATATCGGTATTGGCATCGGCTATCAGCCAAAATGAGTTGAAAAACATCGGCATATCGGATATCGGCAAAATCCAATATCGTGCATCCCTAATGTGATATGATTCACCCCATTACAATGCAGTGCGATCTGATTTCGATTTGATTCAACACAATGCGATGCAATGGAAAAAATATTATGCTTGCAATATGGTACAGATAGTTAGCTTTTATTTTTATTTCTTTCAGACAGTCAGCAATGTTAATTTTTATTTTATGTGACTCTCAGGACATGCCTTGGTCTCTGTAGTGTTGTGATACATCATATTCATGTAGCAGCGGTGATGAGAGAACGCGTTTGAGAAACAGTTTGGAGAGGAGAAATCAATATACATATAAAATACCCTGGTCACAAATTACTGGTAATTTTTTTAATAAAAAAGTATTGCACATCTACTAATAATTATATATAAATAAATCAGTTTTATCCGATGCAAATATACTAGAAACGATGCATCACGATACAAATGCCAACTTGTGTCCTATGCACATTGTTTTAAATCGATGCATCGCATCGTTAACATGTATGCCATTGCACTGATGTGAAATGGTGAATCTTACCATCCCTAATATATAGTTACCGGTATATTTTTTTACATACATTTGTGTTACAATGAGGCACTTACCATGGAAGCAATTTGGACCAATTTTGAAGGATTTAAAAGCAGAAATGTTAAGCTTATAAATTTGCAAAAGCATTTACATCCATTCAATTGAAACTTAAAGCTTTTAAAATCATATTTTATTTATACTCATGTGGTGTTGCTTTGTCATACTAACCAAGTTGTAAAATTTGATGCAAACAATAATTTTTTATGCTAAAACAATATTAACACTCTACTACTATTGTTTATGTCTTGTGTCTATAGTACTACATTTATAGATTGCATCTACTTCCACTGTGAGTGCCACAACTGTAAGAAAACGAGGGATACGTGGATTTTTTTAATGCTAATCAACATTATTCCACAAATGCTGTTGATTGAGGTTAAAGGAATGATTCACCCAAAAATTGCTGAAAGTTTACCTACTCTCAGGCCATCCAAGATGTAGATGAGTTTGTTTCTTCATCGAAACAAACTTTGAGAAATTTAGCATTTCATCACTTGCTCACCAGTGGATCCTCTGCAGTGAATGGCTGTCCACAAGTCCAGAAGTAATGTCTTGTGAAGTGAAAAGCTGCATGTTTGTAAAATGCAATAATGACGCTTTTTTAATTCAGACCTCTGCTTCCGGCTAAAATACAAGTCCTCTTATGTATGATTTTGGACTAGTATTTTGGCCAGAAGTGATGGTTTAAAGTTAAAACACCTTAATAATGGATTTGTTTCTTAAAACACAGAGCTTTTCACTTCACAACACATTAATTGATGGAGTTGTGTTGTGTGCATGTGTATTATTATGATTTTATTATGATTTTTTTACATCAACTGTTAAGGATCCACTAATATTTTTTTTATATCAACTGCAGAGGATCCATTAATAAAATGCTACATTTTCCAAATCTGATGAAGAAACAAACTCATCTACATCTTGAATGGCCTGAGGGTGAGTACATTTAAAGCAAATTTAAATTTTTAGGTGAACTATTCCTTTAACTTGTACTGAAACCTTTAATGTCTCAATACCAAAAATACAAAAAATATGACCCAAAAGACTCCCAATTAACAGTGTTACTGCTAAATCAAAAAAAGAGGCAGACAAGGGTAATTAATGATCACAAGACACAAAGCATATTAAGCTCATTCGTGGATGAGTGACATAATTTTACAGGTTTTGGCATATTGCGTAATGGTTGCCTAATTATACCCTCTCACCTCACTCTGTGTTCCTAGCACGTACACCCACTGTGTGTGAACCTTGCACCTGCACCTCTTGCTCATCTAACACTGACACATTCACACTCCACCCCACCTCAGAAATAAACCAACCACCCCTGACATCAGGAGAACAAATGCAAATATCAGAGAGATAATGAAAGAGCCCATGAAAGCTTTTAGTCCATATCTGTTAGATTGAATTAATCTGTAAGTTTGTGCACTGGTTCTCAACTGCTTAGACTTTACATTGGACATCAAGAAGTGTGCAAGTTTTGTAATTGTACAAAAAAAAAGATGTCCTTAAAATCAAACACTTAAATGTAATCATATTACCTTAAACTGCATAGTCCCAACAACATGTAAATTCTCTAACATGTTTGTTTACCAAAGATCTTGACAAACTTTAACACATTTAATATATATGATGTGAATTGTAAATAACTTGATTCTTTTAGTACTTTTAATAAATTAAATTGAATTCCCTCACCAAATGATGAGAGCTTCAATAAAAAGTTGCATTTACACAGACTTATTAATGACTTTTTTAAAGGAGGTATAAATACAATCAATTAACTGGATGTAAATATATCCTAAAAGATAGTATCTATAATGGGTAATATGTTGTATTAGTATTTATAAAATGCTGCTGACAAAACCCATAATGTGTATCTTTAACTACATTGTCATAGAATCAACCAGTGAATAACTGCACTGATTAGTTAGTTGTGTCTGTTTGATTTACTCAAAAGGAACACCATTTGAAACAGTTTTCAGCTCCCAACCCTGTTTAACATATTTAAAACACCCAAATGTAACACATTTATTATACATAGATACAATTTATTTTTAATAAATTCTGATGACTCATATTGCACTCAGGAATGTAAAAAAAAAACAGTTATAATAATTATTAATAATAATTAATTAAATGCTCTCTAGTATGAGAATGGCCCTCCCACTAATACAAACTGCCACCAACCAGCAATAGCAAGTAGCAACTCATAATTCATGGCTATTATGTAAATGAAAATCTATTGGCAATTTAAATTAAAGAGGAGCCCCTCAATACTCCACCACTCATTAGGAAATATATCAACATAGGTTATAAAACTGTGCCATTTTATGCCATTTCAAAAATGTTATAGGATATAGAGATGAAAAATGAAACAAGCTAAATCTACCTCTTGTCATCCTCCACCTGAACCCCTATGGAGTGCACCTCTCTCAGCGCTTTGCCTTCTGGGTCTGAGTCAGACAACGTCTCTGAGCTGTCCACCTGGAAAACACAAAGAGAGACATTTAACAAAATGTTTCACAAGAGAGAGACATCATTTGTGCTGAATCTCTCATGGGATTATTCCCTCTTATACCTGCACTGCAATAGAGGGTCTCCACTTCCTCCCTCGTCCTTCCTGTTTGAACTCCTCTCCTCCAGTCAGAGCTTTAGCTAGGGACATACTGTTCTGGGGCAGAGAGGCTGATTTTCCCAGACTGCCTCCAGCTCGGTCCCTAGATCCCCTGGGCCCCTCCAGAAGGTTATCAGCTGAGCTGCTGTGTTTCGGTTTCATTGGACCAGGTCCACCAGGGTAGACGATGCTCTGAAGGGCCCTGCCGTTCAGACTCTCCGCGGAGTTGCTGCTCTGTCTGACACGCGCAGTGCCCCCGCCAAGATAGTGCCCACCTCTGGAGCTACGGCCCCCGCTGCTCTCCATCAGGTCCACAGAGTTGCTGTGCTGTCTGGGCCGGACCAGAGTGGGCTGTCCTGTACTCTGGAAGTAAGCGTCCTGAGTGGACTCAGTGCTGCTCTGAGCGGTCACAGAGATCATTGGCTTGGACATGCGAGGGGGAAGAGGAGGGGGTCCTTTCCTGTATGGGAACACTAGACCGACGAAGACATAAAGGTTTTATTAAGACTGCTATTCAAATGTATCATTCATTTGAAAGATGAAGGGCTGTTCATTCAAAACAGTTGCCACAGAAGGAATAAAACATTATCTTCCTTTGAGTTAAGTTAACTTTCTGCTGAAGAAGGAAATGAAGAAGGAAAATCATTAGTAAGAAGAACAGAGGAAAGGTTGCAAGGTCGTACAGTACAAAACCTGCTACAGGCATCAAGTACTAGGCACATTTTTGTTGGTAAGAAAAAAGATGGACACGCAAACCAACACGAACACTAATGTTTTCAGTACAATTAAAAAATACAACCAAGACAAGAATGTGGCACCTTTATAGGGACGCCTTATTTGTAATTTCATCCTCCCCCCTTTTTGTTTTTCTTTTGGCCGTAATGCAAGAGAAAAAAATACAGTGTTAGTGACGACCGTATGCTTCTGCATTTAAAAGTCTGACCTCATTAGTATTAGTAGCCAATGCTACATGTTGTTAGTGTTTTAGGGTCATTGTTTTAAAAGTGACAAAGTGCTGTGTCACAACTTTTTTAAGGTTATGGAAGAATGACTGTGTTTTGGTAGTTTCAATGCATTTTGGATGTGAAATTAACTGACAAGCTGAAACTTTTTAACGACAACTGGATAAAGAGTTTTGAAAAGGTGGCCCAAGTGTAGAGAAATGTCCTAGCGATTGTAAACAAAAAAATGGTATTGCAGATATTATCTTATACAGAGCAATCATACTACTTCTGACGTAGAAGATAGATAGATAGTTAAATCACTAGAATTTACAGCAAAGACAAAGTTGTGAGAATGCATACATATATATGCAAATGTATTCTCTGTATCGAGAAGACAGAAACAGAGAAATATACATATACAGTATATATACATTATAGCTTAAAATCCCCATTCGAGTATTATCATTCAAAAGCTTTAGACACATCCTCATGGCTTAAGTGGCATCCGCTCACACACACACACACACAGACACATTAACTAGCTCTTGAGAATGGAGACATGAAATTCAGAGGGACACACTCAGAGATTAAAGGAGTTTTAAAAAAGCATGCCTAAGCCCTCCTTCCATCTCTCTTGTCCTCTCCTCATCCCTCTCTCTTAAAAACACTCACACTCCGGTGTGTGTCACGAGTGTTGCCTTGGGAAACTGCAGATGGATGCTTTTGACACTTCACAAGGGCTTTAATAAATCTCCTGTGAGATTCTCTACTCTAAACGAGAGAATAAAGGACAGTGGGGAAAAAGACAAAGTCATCCACATGTTAGTGCGAGAGGGAATAAATTGCGATAGCAATTGTGACCATACAGTGTTAATTTTTACAGAGAATTTTTGTTGTTTGGCTTTTGCCATATTCATTCATTTCAGTAATTCACTGACAAGATTAACACTGCGACCATAATCTTGACTACAACCCAAGGGATAGTCAAGGAGACTGACGTCTCATGGGAATTTGAGCATTTTAAAGTGTTTACGATGTAACATTTGTTTACAGAGAGAGCGTAAAGATAGGAGGAAAACAGTTTTGATCTAAATCCCTTGGCTGAAGCGTGTTTCTCCGGCAATTCCTGTGAGAATGATCCAAAAACTCATTAAATCACTAATCTAATCCCTGTGACAGCATGGAGACTAGGTATACCCACACATACATAAACACATGCTGATGACTCACCTGCTGCGCCCTTCATGGTCCCCTGTGGGCCCGACATGGAAAAGACAGACAGGCAGTCATCGTCCTGGGAGCAGCCGGCTTGGATAGCCCGTACGTAGCTGTGACTGCGGGAGCGGAAGCATCCGGGTAGGTCCAGTGCCTCGACAGCCTGTGATTCCATTTCTCCAAACAGGTTCAGAGTGTCACTCAGCTAAAACATACAAAGACTAGGTTTTAATGAAGGCTGAGGTCCAGATGTTTCAGGAAATAACCAGGACTGTTCATGCAACTGTTCAGTTGATAAATGATATATAAAAGCTGAACGTGACCGCACATTATTACTAATCAGGGTTATACATAGTGAAATAGTGGGGGTCAACTGGTGCGGTCAGGAAAAGGGGAGCAAAAGTACGTGATCGCGCATGGATTGCCTCGCACCGGGCCCCGCGTCAGCTAAGGATGGCCCTGCCCTAGCAACTACCAGAACACCCAAGACACCAGCTAGTTATGCCTTAGCAATCAGCCAAAACTCCCTAGGAACCAGCTAGTTATGCAATAGGAACTAGTAGCACACCCTAGCAATACCAGAACACTCAAACCACTACTTAGTTCTACTAGAAACTAGCCTAACCTCCCTTGCAACTAGCAGGACACCCAAGTTACCATTTAATTATGCTCTAGTAACTACCCAGAACTGTTTTATAACTGTCTAGTTATGCCCTAGCAACTAGCAAGACGTCTTAGCGATCACCAAGGGCCTCATTTATAAAATGTTGCACAGAAAACATCCTAAAATTGATCTTACGATCATCTCTCAAATATGCACGTGTGATTCATAAAATGAATGTACGTACAGAAAACGCACGTACGCGTCTCTTTCAGATGTGAAATCTATGAATCCCAAATTATCTTGAACATGCACGCAAATGAATGGTTTCAGCTCTCTGCATTGCAAACGACTCCTAATTAATGTCATTATCATGTAAAAGATCACCAGTCAGCATCCATATTCTTTAATTTAGAACAGCGAGCTGCAAGAACAGCTGACATTTTCAAAAATCTGCAGTACTCGAACAAGAAAAAATGTGTACAGCTGCTCCGACCCTGACGTGACGCTAAGCACTTTTCCACGTCAAAGCCAGTTTTTACAAACATGAGCGTTGGCGTGGATTTAAGCGTACGCACACTCTAAGATCAAGTCTGAGCATACGCACGCTTTATAAATGAGGACCCTGAACTCCCAAGCCACCTCCTAGTTATGCAAAACCAACCAGCAGAACATCCTAGCAATGCATTACAACATTTCATAATACTTTTGGTTTTCATGATTATTGTAAGAAAAATAAATCACTAAAATAACTTGGAAAACTAACTACATGTAATGTGAACACTGTATGGTTTTACCTGAGCGCAGGTCAGAGAGCGTGTGGCGCTACGGGAGCGAGCGTGGCCTTGAGGTGTGGTTCGACTGTTCGGGTAGACGTCTGTACACTGTTTACATGAGTACCTGAGAATAAGAGTACACCATTAAGTCCCCAGATTGCACTTCCCAGTCCCATAAAGCAAAACACATACACCACTCAATCCTTATGTACAGTCGCGGTACCATTGTACAATGTTGCACCAAATGGAATTACCTTGGTACACCCATATACCTTACCATTTTCATGTACTATTGGTTTTACATTGTAGTCCAATATGCTACTTTTTAATAGTGCAAATACAAATCTCAAAATAGCAACACAAAATGGTCACAGAGTCTGAAAATTAAAACTGAAAGCCAAGTGACAGCTGACTTGGATGCAGTGGAAGAGCGCTGGTCCATGCTGACGGAGCGGCGGAAGGCTTCTCTCTGGGCAATGAGGGCTGATTTGGGTGAGGCTTTGGGGCTGGTGTCTGAGTCAGCGCTGTCGTCATCCCCCATAGCCTTGATGTAGCTGCCACTGCGCATACGTCTGCAAGGGATCTCCCCACCACTGTCAGATGGACCAACACCACACCAGTCATCTGAGGGAACCTACAAGAGACACACAATTTGCTGTCAACATGGTTTTTACTTATGAAACTGATGAGGGATGAGCAGGGCCGGCGCCAGGGCACCTCAGTAAGGGGGCATTTAAATTTCTAGGGGGGCACAAATCATGTTTAGCGGGGGGTCGTGTAATGCAATCTGTGATCGCGTGCAGTTGCTGACGCTCGCGAAAGCATGCAATGGCTTTCGTACGCGCACAATTTTTTCCGATTTCACTTTTGAACACGTTCAGCAAGGAGGGGAGAGGATGGAAAGGGATGCCCCCCTTGACGCCGGCCCTAGAACAATCTTTTGTGTGTAAATTCACTTTTTTTATCGGTTTCATTTTGATAAACATGACACAATACGCTATAGCATTATATCATGAAAGGAGTTTGTAACCTTATTAAAGCATGGGATGAAATAAAGTGAGTGAGTCTGGTAAATCGTGAATTAGCTGACATCATCAGAGCTCGTGCAGCCAGCCGCGCTGGAGAAACTGCGATGACAATAACCCACGTCTACTCTCGAATCGCTCTTGCGGCAGCCTACTTTGATAGGCTACACTGTTTCAAGTCAGATGCTGATTGATCTGCTCAAATCAAATACAACTTTATGCACTCTGCAGACGGTGTGCCCATGCTCCTCCAATTAATTATCCATTAATGGTTTAAATAAATAAGTTTGTTAAGAAAACTGAGGGGGGTTTTCTTACCTCATCCCCGGCGCCGGGCCTGGGGATGAGGTATGTGTGTTTGTGTATACTTACACAAAAGCTAATACTGAGAAACTTACATTTTAGACAACATCTACAGTTTTTTTAATCGAGCAAATCTGCTGAACAAATAGTTTGAGTGAATGATTCACTCAGAAAGTCAGTTGTTTCATTTTTAAATGTATCTGTGTTTTTGAACAAATCAGAGGGAATGATTCAGTGACTCACTCATTAAGATTAGTTAGTGTTTTTGAACAAACCGGACGAGTGAATTATTCAATGACTCACTTGTTTTGTACCAGAATGAATGGTACATCTCTCCAGAGCTTTGATCGAATGAAAAAAGTAAATGTTTCAATGACTGACTCAATATAAGAAAGTAACTTGTCTCCACCTACTGGTGTATCAAAGTAACTTGTAGGAAGAGTCAACTCCATCAGTAATTCACAGATTGATAGTCTGTCTGGAGTGATTCAAAGAGTGAAAAGTCCAAGTGCTAATTTCGAGGACCTAAACTTACTGTTCTAGCTATAAATCATTGATATGAGAGAAAATGCAATGATACTGCAACTAAAGGTTTATGTATATCAGAAAAAAATAATCTTGTTAGAGTTGTTCCTTTCTGGCCACCGCATAACCAGAGAGAATGCAGGGTTGAACTGAGTAAAATGAAATCTGATTGGCTGACGGGGATGAAAGGCACCAGCTGTACATTTAGAGCTGTCATCACACTCAAGAGCTGCCCCTCAGCTGGGGCATGGACAGAGCACAGATGTGGGGAGATAGCAGGTTATTTATTTATTTTCATGAACTCTGCTCTCCAGAGCCATGTCCTTATACGATAGCATCGCTGCATATTATTGCTGTTTTTTGCCTCTGCATTTGCTCTCTGTCACATATTTTGAACACATAAAATAAAAAATGGTGTCTTACAAGCTATACAGCCACTATAGGATGGCTACACATTTAATACCAGAACCAATAACTCTTTCAATTCAGGGCAAGGCGAGATGGGCGCAGTTCCAGTGTTGTCTGTGTTTAACAAAAGGATGTTCCCTCTTAAACTTGTTGCAGTCCTTACTGTTTAATTGTATACATATTCTCTGTTATTTTTATTTTGTTAATCATTCAGATTTCACTGTGAGTATGCAGAAATATTGAATTAAATAAAACATCTAAAAATTCACCCTCAATCTGTTCCAAACCTGTATGAGGTTTTTTCTTCTTCTCCATATTATGGAAGTAAATGGCTATTGTCAACTGTTTGGTTACCAACAATCTTCAAAATATTGTCTTTTGTGCTCATAAAAAAGAAAGACATATAGATTTGGAACAATTTGGGTGAGTAAATAGTTGCAGAATTATTTTCATTTTTGAGGGAACTATCCCTTTAAGATTGTAGGTATGGAGTTATCAGGGATGTTTTGTCCAAAGAGGCAGGGCCTCAACAGACGGCTTTATACTTCTTTTTTCACCCCTTTCTTTCACTGACATAAGATGATAATCCCACCACCAAATTACCAAGGGGAGATGCACTTGTGCTCTCACACATAAAATAAGGAACACCTTATCTACAACCCCAAATCAGAAAAAGTTGGGACAGTATGGAAAACACAAATAAAAACATTTACTAAATGTACTTTGACTTGTATTTCATTGCAGACAATATGAACACAAAATATTTCAAGTTTTGTCTGGTCAACTTCATGTCATTTGTAAATATACATCCTTTCCTGTCATTCAGACCTGCAACACATTCCAAAAAAAGTTGGGACAGTAAAGCATTTACCACTTTGTAATGTTGCCATTCCTTTTCACAACACTTAAAAGATGTTTAGGGACCGAAGGCACCAAGTGATGAAGTGTTTCAGGTGTAATTTTGTCCCATTCTTCCTGAAAACAAGTCTTAAGGTGGGCAACAGTACAGGGTCTTCGTTGTCGCATTTTGCGCTTCAAATTCACACATTCTCTATTGGAGACAGGTCGGGACTGCAGGCAGGCCAGTCAAGTACCCGTACCCTCTTCCTCCGCAGCCAGGACTTTGTAATGTGTGCAGAATGTGGTTTTGCATTGTCTTGTTGAAATATGCATGGACGTCCCTGGAAAAGATGTCTTCTTGAAGGCAGCATATTGTGCTCCAAAATCTCTATGTACTTTTCAGCATTAATGGTGCCATCACAGAAGTGCAAGTTACCTTTGCCAAGGGCACTGACACAACCCCATACCATGACAGACCCTGGCTTTTGTACTTGTTGCTGGTAACAGTCTGGATGATCCTTTTCTTCTTTGGTCCGGAGCACACGGCGTCCATTCCTCCCAAAAAATACCTGAAATACTGATTCATCTGACCACAGTACACGTTTCCACTGTGTGATAGTCCATCCCAGATGCCTCCGAGCCCAGAGAAGTCGACGGCGCTTCTGGACACTGTTAACATAGGGCTTCCTTTTGGCACAGTACAGTTTTAACTGGCATTTGTGGATGTAACTACGTATTGTGGTACTTGACAAAGGTTTGCCAAAGTAGTCCTGAGCCCATGTGGTGATATCGCTTATAGATGAATGACGATTCTTGATGCAGTGCCGCCTGAGGGATCGGAGATCACGGTTGTTCAGCTTAGGCTTGCGCCCTTGTCCTTTACGCACTGAAATTCCTCCAGATTCCTTGAATCTTTTAATTATGTTATGCACTGTTGAAGGTGAAATATCCAAATCTCTTCCTATCTTTCTTTGAGGAACATTGTTTTTAAACATTTCAATAATTTTCTCACGTATTTGTTGGCAAACTGGCGATCCTCGGCCCATCTTTGCTCCTAAAGGACTAGACCTTTCTTGGATGCTGCTTTTGTATCAAATCATAATTACAATCACCTGTTGACATCACCTGTTTCAAATCACATCATTATTTAACCAATTTACCTCATTATTAGCCCTAAATTGCTCCTGTCCCAACTTTTTTTGGAATGTGTAGCAGGTCTGAATGACAGGAAAGGATGTATAATTACAAATGACATGAAGTTGACCAGACAAAACATGAAATATTTTGTGTTCATATTGTCTGCAATGAAATACAAGTCAAAGTAAATATAGAAATCACTACTTTCTTTTTTTATTTGCGTTTTCCATACTGTCCCAACTTTTTCTGATTTGGTGTTGTATCAATTGACCACTCAGTGGGGTACTTAAAGGTCATCTCTTTCAAAGAATGATGTGACTTGATCTCTCTATCCATCTCTGTTTCTCTTGGCTCCACCCCCTCCTATCTTCCTTCTAATACACACATGCACTTACACAAAAACACACCAATACACAAACATAATTTTGAATCAGGAGTTCAATTGGCCTCTTCTGGAGAAGCTGATCATCGATTTGTCTAATCCTTGGTTTGAGTGTTTCCATTGTTCTCTTCATTTTTCCATGTTGACTTCCATTTTGTTCTTTTAATGCAGTAGAAAAATATTTGTTCCTGCAAAGACGTACATGTAATGTCACTGCATTAATGTCATATCGTTTATCTTGCAGAACGCTGACATAATTAGCCTCCTTCTGACCATTTTAAATGAATAGATCACTAAAAATAACATAATGTGCATGGAATGAGTAAAGTGCAGGTGAGCAAATAATGACAGAATTTTAATTTAAAGGGACAGTTCACCCAAAAATGACAATTCTGTATTCATTCACTCATCCTGATGTTGTTCTTAAATTGTATGATTTTCTTTCTTCTGTGGAACATAAAAGAAGATATTTAGATTTATCCCCTTGCCCACAAAAACACACGTTACTTCCTTGCAACTATTGTTCTCAACCTCTTATTTCCCCCTAACAGCCCCTGGTATTCGTTCTCATTATATTGACACATTTCACGTGCTCCTGCTCCTCTGCTAATTGCGACACAGATCAACTGACTTGTAACAGAGGATTCATCTGGTTCATCCCCATGTCTTCAGATCAGATCACATCAAAAAACTGCTCTCCTGCGATGAGCCCCCAACTGAGCTGCAGCCCACAGCTGGGTTTCTTTCTCCCCAGAGGCTCAGGGTAGCTGAGTCAGCTGCTCAGCCTTCAGCTATCACTGTAAGACCTCACACAATTTCCTCTGGACCAGTTGGTCTTCATGATGGAACACATAATGAGCACTGCTGGGGTCTATATACAGGCTAGGGGGTTATCTGGCTGTCATAATCTACTTTGAAACTGTAGCTTCCAAAACTGCAAGCTACTCAGGATTTAAAGTATTCAAACTACAGTCAAGCTTCACATAGGTCCTGTTTACACCTTGTATTAAGATGTATTTCCAGTGATCTGATCACAAGTGGTCAGCGGAGATACCTTTGACACTGCTAGATACTGTTTATACCTGTGGCCAGTTTCATAAACTTAGCCTCTATTTTAAAGGGTTAAGAAAGCATGTTTGATTATCAGCTTGTATTGTTCAACACAATGTGAACAACAACAGCAATATAGGAACTGTCATGCTACACACTGCAATTCATTAGAAAAATTTGCTTGCTACTAGAAAAGCTGTGATGTTTAAAAAAGAAAACTGAGGTGCTGCCATGCAACTGAATAATGTCGTTTAGTTAGCCATGTTGCTACTTATAGTTATTTACTCTCGAACACTGCTGGCTATGACAGTGTACAGCATGGCTGGACTGGGACAAAAAATCGGCCCTGGCATTTTTTGGTCCAGGCGGCCCACCACCACACACACACATATACTGTATACAGGTGCATCTCAATAAATTAGAATGTCGTGAAAAAGTTCATGAAAGTCAAAAATCAGTATCTCAAAATATTAGAATATCTACATTTGAGTTTCAATTAATGACCATCCATACAGTATAAATTTCGTGTATCTCTTGTTCTTTGAAACCACAATAATGGGGAAGACTGCTGACTTGGCAATGATCCAGAAGACGAACATTGACGCCCTCCATAAAGAGGGTAAGTCACAGACGGTCATTACTGAAAGGTGTGGCTGTTTACAGAGTGCTGTATCAAAGCATATTAAATGCAAAGTTGACTGGAAGGAAGAATTTGGGTAGGAAAAGGTGCACAAGCAACAGGGATGACTGCAAGCTTGAGAATACAGTCAAGCAAAGCTGATTCAAACACTTGGGAGAGCTTCACAAGGAGTGGACTGAAGCTGGAGTCAGTGCATCAAGAGTCACCACGCTCAGACGTCTTCAGGAAAAGGGCTACCAAGCTAATTCTGAACCAGAGACATCATGGGCTGTGGAGAAAAGGAACTGGACTGTTGGCTCAGTGGTCCAAAGTCCTCTTTTCAGATGAAAGTAAATTTTGCATTTCATTTGGAAATCAAGGTCCCAGAATCTGGAGGAAGAGTGGAGAGGCACAGAATCCATGTTGCTTGAAGTCCAGTGTGAAGTTTCCACAGTCAGTGATGATTTGGGCTGCCATGTCATCTGCTGGTGTTGGTCCACTGTGTTTTCTGAAGTCCACAGTCAACGCAGCCATCTACCAGGAAATTTTAGAGCACTTCATGCTTCCTTCTGCTGACAAGCTTTATGGAGATGCTAATTTAATTTTCCAGCAGGACTTGGCACCTGCCCACACTGCCAAAGGTACCAAAAGCTGGTTCAATGACCATGGTGTTACTGTGCTTGATTGGCCAGCAAACTCGCCTGACGTGAAGCCCATAGAGAATCTATGGGGTATTGTCAAGAGGAAGATGAGAGACACCAGACCCAACAATGCAGATGAGCTGAAGGCCACTGTCAAAGAAACCTGGTAGATACCACGTTCAAGGTCCAGAAAGGTACCACCCCAGCAGTGCCACAAACTGATCAGCTCCATGCCACGCTGAATTGAGGCAGTAATTAAAGCAAAAGGAGCCCCTACCAAGTATTGAGTACATATACAGTAAATGAACATACTTTCCAGAAGGCCAACAATTCACTAAAAATGTTTTTTTTATTGGTCTTATGAACTAATTTGTTGAGATAATTTGACTAATTTGGTGGGATTTTGTTAAATGTGAGCCTAAATTATCACAATTAAAAGAACCAAAGACTTAAACTACTTCAGTCTGTGTGCATTGAATTTATTTAATACACGAGTTTCACAATTTGAGTTGAATTACTGAAATAAATGAACTATATATATATATATATATATATATATATATATATATATATATATATATATATATATACGATATAGACTACCAAAGTAGTCTATATCGTTTTTTAACAGTAAGATTTCTAAATATTTTTTTTAAAGAAGTCTCTTCTGCTCACCAAGCCTGCATTTATTTGATCCAAAATACAGCAAAGGCAGTAATATTGTGAAATATTTTTTACTATTTAAAATAACTGTTTTCTATTTGAATATATTTTAATATATAATTTATTCCTGTGATTTCAAAGCTGAATTTTCAGCATCATTACTCCAGTCACATGATCCTTCAGAAATAATTCTAATATTCTGATTTGCTGCTCAAAAAACATTTATTATTATTATTATTATTATTATTATTATGTTGAAAACAGCTGAGTAGATTTTTTCAGGTTTCTTTGATGAATAGAAAGTTCAGAAGAACAGCATTTATCTGAAATATAAATCATTTGTAACATTACAAATGTCTTTATCGTAATTTTTGATCAATTTAAAGCATCCTTGCTAAATAAAAGTATTAATTTCTATAATAAACAGAAATGTTATAAACAAAACAAAAATTATACGGACTCCAAGCTTTTGAATGGTATAGTGTATATAATGTTACAAAAGCTTTTTTATTTCAGAGAAACGCTGACCTTTGGATCTTTCTATTCATCAAAGAATCCAGAAGAAGAAAAATGTACTCGACTTTTTAAAATACTGATAATAATAATAATAATAATAATAATAAATGTTTCTCGAGCAGCAAATCAGCATATTAGAATAATTTCTGAAGGATCATGTGACACTGAAGACTGGAGTAATGATGCTGAAAATTCAGCTTTGAAATCACAGGAATAAATTACATTTTAGAATATATTCACATAGAAAACAGTTTTTTTAAATTGTTAAAATATTTCAAAATATTACTGCTTTTCCTATTTTGGATCAAATAAATGCAGGCTTGGTGAGCAGAAGAGAATTATTTAAAAAACATTCAAAATCTTACTGTTCAAAACTTTTGACTGGTAGTGTAGATATGTAGCTATCATTGCATCTAGTTGTTTTGGATAATAATAAAACGTCAGGTCCGACAATATCATGTATTTTCGAAATTTAAATCTAGATTAATTCGCATTGGCCCACGGAAACCTCTATGAACACACTTGACTTGACTTGGCTAAAAAATCGCGAGGGACAAATTTACGTTTTATTAAAAAGTGTTTGCGTTTTCCACACTCATGGCGCACACAAATTAGGATCAGGTTAGATGCCTGCCTCCGTTGCGAGTCCCTACCAAGCACTTTACCGATTCAACTACTCTCCTCTCCTCCTCCTGCCTGGCTCTTTGGCCCGCATCATTCACCGCAGAGCAAGCTTGTTCTTGATAAAGCTGCTGTGAAAACGTGGGAAAAGCCGATGAGGAAGAAGTTGGGGTGAAGCGATCTTTATACAGGTGCATCTCAATAAATTAGAATGTCGTGGAAAAGTTCATTTATTTCAGTAATTCAACTCAAATTGTGAAACACGTGTATTAAATAAATTCAATGCACACAGACTGAAGTAGTTTAAGTCTTTGGTTCTTTTAATTGTGATGATTTAGGCTCACATTTAACAAAAACCCACCAATTCACTATCTCAACAAATTAGAATACTTCATAAGACCAATTAAAAAATTTTTTTTTAGTGAATTGTTGGCCTTCTGGAAAGTATGTTCATTTACTGTATATGTACTCAATACTTGGTAGGGGCTCCTTTTGCTTTAATTACTGCCTCAATTCGACGTGGCATGGAGGTGATCAGTTTGTGGCACTGCTGAGGTGGTATGGAAGCCCAGGTTTCTTTGACAGTGGCCTTCAGCTCATCAGCATTGTTGGGTCTGGTGTCTCTCATCTTCCTCTTGACAATACTCCATAGATTCTCTATGGGGTTCAGGTCAGGCGAGTTTGCTGGCCAATCAAGCACAGTAACACCATGGTCATTGAACCAGCTTTTGGTACCTTTGGCAGTGTGGGCAGGTGCCAAGTCCTGCTGGAAAATGAAATCAGCATCTCCATAAAGCTTGTCAGCAGAAGGAAGCATGAAGTGCTCTAAAATTTCCTGGTAGATGGCTGCGTTGACTGTGGACTTCAGAAAACACAGTGGACCAACACCAGCAGATGACATGGCAGCCCAAATCATCACTGACTGTGGAAACTTCACACTGGACTTCAAGCAACATGGAATCTGTGCCTCTCCACTCTTCCTCCAGACTCTGGGACCTTGTTTCCAAATGAAATGCAAAATTTACTTTCATCTGAAAAGAGGAATTTGGACCACAGAGTTCTTTTTCTCCACAGCCCAGGTAAGACGCTTCTGACGTTGTCTCTGGTTCAGAAGTGGCTTGGTAGCCCTTTTCCTGAAGACGTCTGAGCGTGGTGACTCTTGATGCACTGACTCCAGCTTCAGTCCACTCCTTGTAAAGCTCTCCCAAGTGTTTGAATCAGCTTTGCTTGACTGCTTTCTCAAGCTTGCGGTCATCCCTGTTGCTTGTGCACCTTTACCTACCCAAATTCTTCCTTCCAGTCAACTACAGCACTCTGTAAACAGCCACACCTTTCAGTAATGACCTTCTGTGACTTACCCTCTTTGTGGAGGGCGTCAATGTTCGTCTTCTGGATCATTGCCAAGTCAGCAGTCTTCCCCATTATTGTGGTTTCAAAGAACAAGTGATACACGGAATTTATACTGTAGGGATGGTCATTAATTGTAACTCAAATGTAAATATTCTAATATTTTGAGATACTGATTTTTTACTTTCATGAGCTGTAAGCTCTAATCATCAAAATTAAAACAAAAAAACTTTTGAAATGTTTTACTTTACATGCAATGAATCTAAAATATATGAAAGTTTCACTTTTTGAAATAACATACAAGAAAAAATGAACTTTTTCACGACATTCTAATTTATTGAGATGCACCTGTATAGGCGGAGCAAAATACTTCATCGCTCCGTCTATAGCACATTGTGATTGGGTGGTTTACACTGTCAGTACAGGAGACAAACCAATGGGCCACTGGCTGCTCGCTGTCCCTGCATGATGGTCCTTGGCAAAAAATAAATTAATAAAATAAAATCTGTCTGCCCCTTCAGTGCGTCGGCCCACCGGGAAAATGCCCGGTATGCCTGATTACCAATCCAGCCCTGGTGTACAGTATGTAGCTACACAGTAACCATTTACAGATGTATATCATACTGCATGGGAGTGTATGAAAGTTGACTGGTTGTCTCTCTGTGACAAATTATATAAACAATAGTGGCGACTGACCAGATGTGTTGCTATCAGGGTGAAGCTGATGTTCTGTGTAATTGGAGCTTGCAAGAGCTAATATTACAGGAAGTTAAATTAGTGTCAGGGCAAGACCTCTGTGCACGTTCCTGTCGCCTTTGGCAACAATAGCAGAGAATGCAAGAGACAGCCCAGTTGGTTATGTCCGTCACAAAGGATTGAGTTTTCTCTCTCTCCCACTGAAGAGCCCGGGGACAGAGCAGCCATGAGATGCAATGCACCTGATGCTTATTGTGCTTTCTCACAGCTGCTATTCAGTCTATACTGTTCTGAAACGGGTCTTCTTTTCATTGAGCACCAGGTGTTTGAAGTCCAGGCATGATGCGACATAGCATGAATGCAACAGAAATGATAACCAGAAGGCCACAAGCTATTTGACATACCACTTCCCCTACAAAGCTCACTACCAATATAAGAAAATAAGTGTCATGCAGGCAACTATGGGGAAAAAAATAAAACGCTGCAGAAATCACCCACTTACATCTAAATTTAGTAAAGTCTAGTTGCACCTTCCACAGAACATTGCTTTAGACTAAAAAAAAAAAGTTGTAGTATTTTCACCAGCTAAAAATGGTTTTAAGTCAGTTATTTATATCTTATCCTGCAGTGTGTCAGTAGGAAATATCAGTTTACATTTCCAAACATTAATTTAGCCATTAATTTTACTAATTGTACTAAGATTTTTGTTTGCACATGGAGTCTGAAAACAGCCAGTGCTCCACACAGAGATCTGATCTCATCATCATCCAGTCTGTCTGGAATGACATGAAGAAACAGAACAAACTGAGACAGACTCAATCCAGAAGAACTGTGGCAATGTCTCCAAGATGCTTCAAGAAACCTACCTGCAAAGCTACCTGAAATACTATGCGCAAGTGCAACTAGGGAGAAAGCTGCTTCAAATGCAAAGGATGGTCACACCAAATGTTGATTTAATTTAGTTAATAGAAGTTAATTGATAAAGAAAATCTATTTATGGCATTCTTTTTGACAGCATCCTCATTTTACAGTATTTTTACACAAGTGCCTACTGTAGCTTTGCAGGTAGGTCTCTTGAAGCATCTTGGAGACGTTGCCACAGTTCTTCTGGATTTAGTCTGTTTCTTCATGCCACTCCAGACAGACTGAATGATAATGTGATCAGATCTCTGTGTGGAGCACTGGCTGTTGTCAGACTCCTTGTGCAAACAAAAATCTCACTGGATTTTTACAATTAATGGCAAAATTAATGTTTGGAAATGTAAACTGATATTTCCTACTGACACACTACAGCAAAATATGGTGAAGATACTAGTGTTCTAATAATTTTGGCCACCACTGTATATATGTATTTACTTTATTTATTTATCTCCCCCAGGGTACCAAATGAGTCAGGACTCCCACTACTGCCTGCTAAAAACAACAGGGACACACAGGGATAGTGTGAATTTGTAGGCCTTATTTAAGTAGTGCTCAACTGTGGCTCACTGTTGTACCTGGAAATGAGCGAAACCTCCTAGAGCTCCATCCTGTTACCTTAGAAACATAACCATATGCTGACACTCGGTGGGAAGTGTGAGAGAGTGCATAGGAGAACAATTATCCTCATTTAACCTGATGTCATGTCAGATATAGTTTCCTCCCCCGTTTGTGTGTGTCCACAAATAAGTATTTGTGGTAACATGTCTAGATGTGTTCACCGTGGGTGAGTCTAACAGCCTAACAGTATATGTGTGAGAAGAAAGAGAAAGACAGAAAGGAAAACAATAATTGAGTCCAATTATACTATGTGCTGCTGCTCATTCATCATGGAAACAGCAGGGCATACAGTACAGCTCAGGACAGGACTTCCAGTTGTTAGTGTGTGTCATTGTTCATGTGTATCTGAAGTTGTGTTTTTAACAGCATACATTGCTGGAGACATATTAGAAGTAATTTCAAAAGTAAACATCCTCTTTCAAAAAGTACTGTGGTAGTACCATGGTCAGTAATGCTGTCAGAGTATTCATTCATACATTAATTAATTAATAGGTTTAATAAAAACTCAAAAATCTTATCAATATCTACATTATTATATCAAACGATCTGTAATAACAGACAAAGCAATAGTGACCATGTAATAAAAACAGCTACTCACACTTGTGTTGCAACATTCCCATCGGATCCAATATAGCCGGCACATCATCGTCTTTTAATTTCATGAAAATTATGAAAATCCTTTTTGATTGTGCTTGGTTTGTAAACGAATGTGTGGTAAAATGAAGTGAACAAAGGACCAAGTTCTTACTGACGCGGTCTGGAACTTCATTAAAAATAAAGTTCATCCACTCTTTCTTAATGTTGGGATCAGAAGGCGATGCAAAGACTGTTTTGCACAACTTTGCATTGTATAGCATCCTGTTGTCTTCAGAGCATCTTTATTGTTTGGTTTCTGCATAGACCTGCATTTGCCTCTCTCATTATCTACACTACATACGTGAATCTGTGGGCGGGGCTAAACAGGCAGTGATGTAGAAGTAGGCTGTTGAGGCGGTGTTTAGCCACACTATTACATCATAAAGTGGCACATTCCACAACCTGTCATTTTGGTTGATTGACTTCAATATAAGCTATTTTTAGACTAACTAGAAAGTTTTGCATTCTGAAATTACAGGATGTTTTTTATACAATGACCTCTTATATGTTAAAAGAATTTTGATTTCTCAGTTCATGACCCCTTTAAACCATATACAGTAGTCAGCTACACATGACCCCAATAATGCTGAATTATGATGCTAAGAAGCATCCTGTATTCTTGTATACTTGATATCACAAAGCAGGATGTCAGTGTTGTGTGTGCAATTGAGCAGATGAGTAGGAGAAATGGAGCACACAGCTTGCTGCTGATATCAATAGCAGCATTTGTGAGTGTTCACAGTGTGTTTTGTGAAGGCCAAGGGTTAATGTGTTGTTTTCCTGTATCCTTCAATGCTGTGTTTCACCCTTTCACACCGAGCTGACAGAGGCTGGAAATAGCATCAGCCTCCATTCTTCACAGCTAGCAGCTGATAACAAACATAATATCAAGTTATTTTTTTGCTTTCACTCACAGAAATTGTCATTTAGTGCCGATCCCCATCTCTGCAGACAGATTAATTCTTTTGACAATGAAATGAGCCTGCAAGTCAATAAGGACAGCAGACTGATTGTATTTGAGAACAGAGAGGCCAAATAAATATTGAAATCTCAGTGGGAGCTGATTTGGGGTCACTGCAGACTTGAAAATGGGCTCACATGTTGTAAAAGTGTGTCTCACTCAGTGTTGGGGAAAGTTACTTTTAAAAGTAATGCATTGCAATATTGCGTTACTCCCTAATTACGTTACTTTCACGGTACTTTTTAAATATGAGCAGGGCTTGATTGTTTTTAATATAAGAAGTTCTATTTATAGCAAATGTAAAAGCCCTTTCACACCAAAAAGTGTAATGAATAAACCTCAGGCTGAAGGAAAAGTAAAATCCTGTCTGTACAGTAGAACGCAGGAGAAGAAGGTTCAGCACTCTTCAGCAATAAAAAAAAAATGAAGCACAATTGTTAGTTTATCTAAAGTCATTTTTGCTTATTAGTATGGCTGAACTGGATCATCAAAGGTCAGCAGCAAAGACATCGGTTAATAAAATGGGATTAGATACATTTGTGTTGTTTAACATATTTAATTATTGCAGGTTTGCGTCATATTCTGAGTTTGCATTTCACTGTTTTAATTAATTTTGATGAATACTAAATCTGTTTTTTGCAAGTGGGATGAATTAATGCACATTCACGTTTAGTCTAGAACTACAGTAACATCATGTTCACAGCTCACACAACGCCTCTGTACTTCTGATTTCTCCCAACATGGGGACAGGAGAACTGTCAGTCAATAAATGGGAAAAAAGTAACTGGCGTTACTTTTTTTGAAAAAGTAACCCAGATATTTTCTTGTAAATTAAAAAGTAAAGCGTTACTTTACTAGTTATTTGAAAAAAGTAATCTGATTACGTAACTCGCGTTACTTGTAATGTGTTACCCCCAACACTGGTCTAACTTACATACCTGGGGTTGTATGTCATTCAGAATTGAATTGACAATGCATTTTTAGCCGGATAGATAGATAGACAGATAGATAGAACTTGCCTGCAGATAGTGGAGTGATCGTTCCTTCATTTTGGGATCTAGAGGAACCAATGCCTTCTCATATCCACCTCCACCTCCTCCTCCACGGGAAGATGGATAGACCTCTCTAGCCTGACTGACCGTCATGGCCGACCACGTGCTCCTCTTCAGAGAGTGTCCACTGTCGCCTGCCATTGCTATGTTGGTGCAAGCCAGGCAATCTCCTGGAGGTGGCCCCTTAGATTTCCTCAAGGTAAGCTCCTGGATGGCAGCATCCAGGGTCTCGTGTCCCGTGGGATACCCACGTCCCCCTCTACCTGCACCCACCAGAAAGCTGCTGTCACTGTCCAGGTTGTCATCGGAGCTCCACCATCCAGCTGTTTTGCTCCGGTGGCGGGAGCTTCGTGACTCATGGCGGGAGTCTCCACTCTTGCTTCGTTCACGGCTTTTGTTCCGACGGACTGAACGAGACTGGTGCGTTCCTGAATAATGATGTCCGCCACTTTCCTCGCCACCACTACGGTGCCCCCTATCTCTGTCCCGGTACTCTCCCCCACGGGTGCCATTAAACTCTCGTTTAGAGGGTGCCTCCAGTGAATGTGACTTGGCGAAGAGACGCTGGACAGAGTTCACCAGATGCCTTATGCGACTTGGACTCTCGCTGCGTTGTTCCCCGCTGGCTGTGCGTTGGTACTGCAGGGTGTGGAAGCCATCTGGATGGAAGGGCAACTGTTTCTCGAACTGATCCAGAAGGTTTGGTGGGATACGGTGCATCTTTCCCCCATGTCCATGTCCATGCCCATGCCCTGCAGAGGATAAACACTCTTCACAGGTGGAGTCATAGGGCTGTGGCTGACTGGGGTGTGAGCGAGGGAAAGTGCCTCCACCAGATGGAACCATGGCCAACGGTTCAGGGGGCCCACCAGGTGGGTAATAGGGGTGGTCATTGTGCCCCTGGTCCTCAGGCATGCCATAGCAAGGCCCAGAGGAGTGTTGCGACAGACTGCGACTCACCTGGTAGCCCTTCATGGCCGGGGCATGGTGGGCTGTCCGGGCCGTCCGGGCCGAAAGGGGGCGCTGTGGGCGCGACAGGGCTGCGCCGGAGTCAACTATGGAGAGAGGGATGGAAAGGAAATGAGACAGTTAAGCACATGTTTGTGTACAGTAAATTAAATATCATCATTATTCTCAAAACACAGTAAACTATAGTACACAAGCTTTTATGGAAGACAACTGAACTAAATTAAAAACATCAAGGTCGTATCAACACTTTCTGAGAAAGCCCACCAATTAATGGTTAATTTTTCAGCAAATTATATCATTTTTATTTTCAGGGATGTACTGTTCTGTATTCTAATAACAACCACAATCAGGCAGCTGACAATGCAGAACAAGCACTCTCCAATCCGTCTGGCGTAGCAGCGCTGCCATTGACCCTGAACAGACAAGAGTGAGGGTGAGCAAACGCTGTGTATGAATGACTTGCTATTTTCATTTGATTCACTCTAGGTTTTTTGTTGGAGTGAATCATTGTGTCACTATCTCTCAAAATCTGTTCAATTGGCAGATCAGGGCCGCTTCTCTGCTAATTCAACCTTTAATCTAGTTCATGTTCATAACTGATAAATCTGCTTATTGTTTCACAACACACTCTGTGCCCATTTTATGATCTCAATGATAAAATGGGCAAAGAGCCTGAAAGGAAACAGTGAAACGGAAATTAGCTTGTGCTTGTCAGGTGGTTGCCGTTCATACGGGCCTGGTCATTGAAGCAGGTGGTGTTTCCAAATGTGAGCTATTGCTGACAGATGTTGAGGTGATCATTAGATGGAGATTAGCCTGTTACTTTTAATGAGCTAAATTTACACAGCTAGCTTGATCCTTTGTGTCATGATCTCTGAGCTCAAAAAAGCAGAGCAGTGCTTATACTTGTTAAATATCGAATACTATACACCGGCGTGAGAGGTCATTATTTTCCCTGAGTAAGTCTCTTAAAATTTGTGCTTCATGGAAATGAATGAACTTTGTGATTTCTATCCCATCCAAAATAAACACGTCTTTGTTTTTCTCTTTTGCAAAAGTTACAGAGAAAATTACCTGCTGATTTTTGGTCAACATATAAGGTCCTTTGAGAAATGTCTGTGATTGCGATATTGTATTTTCACACAGTTAACACATTTATTTAGGCTTCATTGAACACTAAAGCTTGTTTTCATTGAAATCCATAACTAAAATGTTTGTTGTGGTGTCTGAAGCACCTTCATTATGGAAACTAGTGTATATTATGTAAATTAAATCTAAAAAGAGACTTAAATCAAGTTAAACTTGATGAAAAGATTTTCGTTAACTGAAGTAAAACAAAAAAACTAACATAACTTGGAATAACTCCAAAACTAAAATAATATATAGCATACAGGGCAAAAGTTTAATTTTAGTCAAAATGCCAATCATCTTGTACTGATTTTTGTCATATTAAACATTTTTTTAAAATAATCCTTGATGCTGCAATAACTTTGAATTTAAAATAGAAACTAATGAATCTCTGAGAACCTTTTATCAGCTAATGAACAATGATTTTTTTCAAACTAATGAATGCTAAACAAATGAAAACTAATTAGAAATAAATTAGACAAAAACTAAATAAAAAATTCTAAATAATATAAGCCTTGATGATTTATTAATAAATGTATTTATTTATTTCTAAATGGATTGTTCAAGTAATGCTGGCTTCCCATCCAACATATCAAGAAAAAAATAAAATAATAATAATTATAATGATAAAAATAAATAAGGAGAGTTAAATGATGGATAATGTTACGAATGTCACTGTAGAATATCAGAGACTTTCAGATGCGATCAGAACATTGAAACCTGAGGAGCTAACATTCCAGGGAGAGAGAGACCAAGGAAACGTCGTAAATCAGATTCCTAGCTCAGCCCGTCTGAAGCAAGCAAACTAACCAACTCATTCACAGAATGGCTTGCAACATTAAAACAAAAGGACACTTATTGATAATTTCAATTCATTAAGGAGACTGTCAAATTTGGGGCATGTAATCAAGATTAATGGTCACCAGATGACCATCACATGGGTTCCACGGTGGAAAACCACAGCTATAGACTTGCTTAGATTGACTACCCCCACACATAAGACGACAGACCACACTGGAATTCCTTTGTCACAGAGACTCTTTTCTCCATATGCTACAAAAATCATCTTAAAGGGACTTATGAATTATTTCTCTGCATAGAATAACCATATCATGTATGTAACCCACACAATTAGACTATCATGTTTCAATCAAATATTATGTATGTCTTTTTAATCATTATTGAATAGCTGAAGGATTAATATTCATGTTTGGTATGTATGAGTGTGAACAAATCATGCTTTAAACATTTCTTCCAATCAATTCTTTGTCAAATGTATCATAGTCTTGTTATAAAATCACATCCAAAAAGTATACTTTGCAAGAGCTTGGAAAATTCGGACCAGATAACATAACATGATTTATGATTGGGGGCAGAAACAAAGCAACACCCCGAGCCAGAACAGTATCTAATTGGTCAAGACAAGCATTAGGAGGTGTCCACAAGCCGAGTTTAAAACCTCAGGACACCATCAAACTCGCTCTTAAAATGCTCTTTTTACTCTCTTGTATCTCTCTTACTCTTTGTCCTCTCTAAAACTCTTCTCTTTTGCCATGCGTTTTGACGCTGCTCTTTGAGCGCCATGTGCTCTGGCCTAGCGGCCAGTTGCGACCATGATGAGAAGAAATACTACCTCGTTACATCCGTGTATTCTTTTATTTTAGTTTATTTTCTTTCCGTTGAGTGTCGTGTTCAAAAGTTAAGTTTGCCGCAAAGTCCAGCTCCGACTGCACCCGCTTCAAACTTCAACTAGCAACGGACTCAGACCATTCGTCAGCCAACGCCCAAGACGTCACTACGAAAGACCACTGAACTGTCGGCCAACCAGCAACCTGGGAAACCCCCTTTCCTGCAATGACGATGACAGAAGGGAATCCCTTAACACAAAGGCAACGCAAGTAAAACAACTCCAGACTTTTAGCTGAATTGGTGCATTTAATACAAATTTTAGCCTCATTGAGAAACTCAAAGCGAGGTTTAAATAAGTGATTGATGGTGGTTAAGGTCTATGCAATTGCACATATTGCTATAAACTTGGGATTTCATATTTTCATTCTCTTAAACTCATCTTTCCTTACTCTCTCTCTTCTGCAACGTGTGAATGTGTGAATGCGTGTGTTCATGTGTTAGATTAGTTTCATGTCTTAGATTTATCAAATAAAGCCTTAATTATATTGAAAAGAGAAGAATCTTGTGTTTTGTGCTCATAAGTTAATGTCTTAATCTGCCGATTTGTGCTACTGTGCTATTTAATAGTGTTTTCACTATATTTTGGATTTTAATATCCAGTGCAGTTTGTTATACGGCTTGTTCAGTGAATCGCCGTGAAACAGTGAGTCTGTTCAAATTCCCTATAAAATCATTAATGATTCCCTTTGAGCTAAATTGACCTGTTTCCCTTTAAATTATATATTAATATTACGTTTCAACGTTACATCACATACATAAGTGTTGATGATTTGTGAAGTGCATGTATGTGTTTGTGTGTATGCATGTGTGTGTGTGTGTGTGTGTGTGTGTGTGTGTGTGTGTGTGTGTGTGTACTTGTATTCCCTATGTTATGGTGACCAAATGTCCCCACGAGGATAGTAAATTTTGACCTTGTGTTTTGACAAATCTAAAAATGCAGAGAGCTTTGTGTGAGGGGTTTAGGTGTAGGGTTAGGATAAGGGCATAGAAAATACAGTTTGTACAGTAGAAAAAACTTTATGGAATGTCCCCATAAAACATGGAAACCAGTGTGTGTGACACAATGTACATCAAATTGCATGGTGCTATCACATCTCTCAGCATGAATAACACAGAGTCTGGTGTTTCCCGTAATTTAGTAGAGGCTTCTGTCAATCAATGTCACTCAACACCACTTCAGGTGCCAGCTGGCCCCCGTTTGCCTCCCGTGGCATCATCACACCGTCTCCTCCCTGAACCCGAGATGAAAACAAAAGAGGGCATGAAACTCATCCCATCATTTCCTTTCTCCCTTTCCTCACCAGCTCAGAGTCTCTCCAGACAATCTCTCTCTCTCTCCGTTTCTCCATCGTTCTGACCTACTTCTTTCACTCTGGTTTATGTGGCTGCTGCCTGTCTGTCTGTTTCATCACCAGCTGCTTGAAAGCCAGTATAAGTCTCTTTATTTGTTTCTCTTTTTATCTTTATGTGTCTCTCTATCCCTGTCTCACTCTTTAGACTCACAGCCTTATGTTACCGCCTTTCCAATATACAACAAGCAAAGGCCAGCCATATGGAGCAATAAAAAAAAACTCCATTCACATATAAACACAAATTAACACACTACTACCAACACTTTTTTCTCAAATAAATACAAGATACGAGAGCCTTTCTAAACAGTAGAGCATGTCACTAGCAATGGCAATGTTATGAGTTTGATTCCCAGGAAAAGCAAGAACTGATAAAATGCAAGCCTTTTTGAATAAAAGCATCTGCCAAATGCATAAATTTAAATGAAAATTTATCATATCAGTTAATACTGGATATTTAATTGTGCAATCACATTTCCTCTGTTTTTACATTCTGATTACCTTAGATAATTTATTTACGCACTTGTAAGTGCCTCAAAAACACCCTGAATATCTTTCAAAGACTGCAATTATGATTTCGGCGACATTTTTGTGCGCAGTATGCATCATTTGACATATGGTCATTTGAGGCTAAAGGCTAAAACTTATTTGAATGCAGGTGTAACTGACTATTCATATATATATTTTTTTAGTTTTTTTTTGTTTTTTATCCTCCAGTAGGCAAATGTTAGTATATTCCTTCTCATGTGGTCAGTTGTAATAACATCAGTGTGTGGGAGCTAACAGACTGAGGGCTGCCAGGCCAGAAAAAAAAATGGACACATTTTGTTTTCTGGCTTCAGTATTAAGCAACCAGAGAGGAATTCTACAAAGCCAAAATACAGTTTATGGGTCAACAGTGAAGAAAATAATGACAATAATATCAGTCTGCAGCACATTGCTATGGGTCTTTATTACAAATACGAGAGGAGATTCCAAATTCTGCCGTCAATGTTGGTGAATGTCATTTAAATCTAACTAAATTCAATGCAGAGACAATGCTAGTGATGTACAACTTCCGCACAGCTAGCTAAGAATGCATACACTGCCCTCCTAATAGCTCCAGCCATTGTATCTTTTTTTTTCCGACAGCGACTTTTGCTAAATCAAGCATGGTAACACAAAAGAGCAGATACATCCCAGGCTTTTCCAGAATGTTATCTTATTCTCACATAACCTTACGCACATTTGCTCCCAGTGATGGCCCCATTCAGCCCTTACGAGCATGTAGAGATCTCTCTCGTTAAATATTTAGAATTGTTCAACGAGGCTTCGTTCATTTTCTGTAATTGGACTGGGAGGTTGTCATTACGGATGTGAGAACATTGCAGAGCTGATAGGAGAAAATTGGATTCACTTTAGGCCTATAAAACAGCAGAGAGAGAGAACAGGAGAGGGAAACATTGCAATGGTCATTATTTGCCCAGGAGATTTTTTTTAAAACAGCATAAGTTGTGCACAAACATTCTTAAACCCTAGTGCCATGCAAAGCAATGATTTCCACATGGAAGCATGCTTTTCCCAAGCACGGTTGGATGAATAAATTAATTTATGGATACAGAGGTACACATCTTTTCAGTCTGATGACATTATGGTGCATTGTGTGTTAAGGATGTGAGAAATTCTCATATGACATCAATTCAATCAGTGATTAGTTGCAGTGAAATTTTAGTCCAGCCTTTGGGTAAAAATAAATAGATGCATGGCTGCATTTCGTGGCTCAGTCCTTCAGAAATGCATGCATATTCTTTTCCTGTTACAGCTTTATATGGACTGCAAGCGTTTACATACATTTTGAATGAGATTTTATTGAGACACATGCTTTCATAACCTAGTACTAGTCACATATAGCTGGTTTTTAGAGCAAAAGAAAGCTATTGAAAAATGCAGAGAAGTACCACAGAGAAAGGGGGACAATAGCTATATTCTAGCTATATTATATAGGAAGGAAAACAGTCAAGATTGGATCAAAATGCATATTGCGTAAATAATTACAGAAGTCATCAATTCTATGCACACAAAAATCCAGTTCTAGTATACTGTGTGTGGACTCAGTCAGACCATTACACGCATATACTCCTCACAGGTGAAGGGTTTTGATATGATTTCTCTCTAAATCCCCGTCTCTCAAAGAGATAAGCTGTTGCCTCATCCCTTCCCCAGCCTGCTCTATCCTTCACCTCCAGCATGGAGAGATGGACACTAACAGATAAATGAGAATTCACACCCTGAGGGCAGTATCTCTGTCTCCTGCGTCTCCCACTCTTTCTTCTCCCTCTCTACAGGTGAGGCTGGCTGCTCCTGAGAAGGGGAGGCTTTGAGATCCTGTTCTTCCCATGAAAAGAGCCATCCTGAAGAGTGTACGATTGTGAACGATCGAAATTAAGGCTCAAAAAGATGAAGGACTTGAATCACATGACCTTTCTTGTTTCAATCAGAATGCAAGAAAGGAAAGTTGTTTTAAACAATGTTTTAAAGCTGTTTTAAACAATTTTACACTCATTATAAGGTTTTAGGTTTCAGACTGTGGATGTAACTTCACACAGAAAAGCTTAATAAGTGAATTTTGAGACTAAAATGTTAACCCCACCTATTGTTCACATCTTATGGCTATACAATTGAAACAGCGTGCAATGTTTATGGCCCTATTTGCTTCTGTTATTCACAACTGTTCACAAGTTTGGGATCATTCTTTTATTTTATTTTATTTAATTTTATCTTATCTTATTTTATTACATTTCATTTCATTTCATTTTATTAAATAAATTAATACAGCAAGGACACATTAAAGTCCTGACAGTAAAGACTTTTAAAATGTTACAAAAGGTTTCAAATAAACACAAATCATCAAAGAATTCTGAAAAAAAAATGACATCACAGTTTCCACAAAAATATTAAGCAACACAACTGATTTCAACACTGATAATAATAAGAAATGTTTCTGGAGCACCGAATCAGTAGGCTATTTTATAATAATTTCTGAAGGATAATGTGATACTGAAGACAGGAGTAAAGACTGCAAAAAATTCAGCTTTGCCATCACCGTAATAATTTAACATACATTAAAATAGAAAAGTTATTTTAAATTGCAATAATATTTCATAATATTACTGTTTTTACTGTATTTTTTTATCAAATAAATGCAGCCTTGGTGAGCATAAGATACTTCTTTCAAAAACATTTAAAAATGTTACTACCCCAAAATTTTGAACAGTATTCTATGTGTAACCAAGCTTTTATTTTATTTTTTTAAGAAAAAGAGGGACAAGTGAAAATTAACTTTGATAATCAACATTACGCCAAAAACACTGTTGATCGAGCTAAACTTGTCCTTAACCTGGAATATTCCTTCAGTACAGGCAAAGTAAACAGTTTCATCAAATGCTCCGGCAGATTTTACATCTAAAAATAGACGAAAAATGTTGTTGTTTAATTTCAACGAGCTGATCCATCTTTTTAGCAGCTCCCCTCCTCCTCTCCATCTTTCAGTGCCTCAAGTCATTGGCAGCCTGAAGCTCAATATAAGAGAGGATGGAGCAATTTATCAATCGTTCTCCAGACAGACTATCAAAGTGAGAAGGAAAGCGAATAGAAAAAAAAAGTGAACATTTCTGCTTCTCTGAAGTCTAACACCTCACCATTTCACATGACTAATTCTGTTCTCTACTCTATAAAATATGATATCTAACACACCTACAAACATATTCCTCTTTTTTTGGATACATAAAGAAAAGAGGGGAAAGGGTGAGCAAGAGCATACCCAACCCCCTCCAGTCCCTCACGCGGGGAGGCAGAGAAAAAGATGAGGCTGCCTAAGAAAAACGGGAAGAGTGGAGACATTGAAGGACAAAATGGAAGGTCAAAAACTAGGCTTAGAGAAAATGGAGGGAGAATACAGTGAAAAGATAAGGAGGGGATGAACAGGAACATGCATTGGTAATACCAGAGATTGATATCACACTTATCAGCTTTGAGATGTGTGGTTTATACCAAACTTACAGCAGATAAATCAGGTGTTTCTGCTGATATTTATGAACATAAAGAGAAATAAATCACTATCACTGCAAAGCGTAAGACACAAAATGGCAAAGAAATGCATGTTAGTGTGCGTACGTGATGTGACGAGACTTTCGAACGTGCCCAAAATCACCTGAGCAGCCCGTTTTACACTCTTTGATCAATTAGCCTGTTCTAGACTTTGCTTTGGTGCAGATATGTTGAATATTCATACACACACAGCCTCTTTCATCCTCTCAGTCATTCTTTTCATTTCTATCTCTCTCACACACACATCCAGCCCAGAGAGTACAATAAGCCCAGGTGCTCGTGTGTTAATGGATGTTACGCTCATTATTCATGTTACGGGCCCATGCACCATTAGTACTGTGAGTGGGACAGAGGGTTGAGAGGGATTTAAACAGCTTTCTGCTCTTTTTACTGACTGCTTTACTGAGCAAACACGGGTTTAGTGGTGCTCGTACGAGAACGCTGAGCCATGTCACCTCTCTGACAGTGGGGGATGGAATTGGACCATCTTGTGCTATTCAAATTTATGCCATCAAAGCCCTGGGAAGCATTTTCTTCCGCACACATGTTCGCAAGCACACCCAAAGCTCTGCGTTGCTAGGCTACACCATTAACTAGGCTAATCATAATGATTTCACATTGGTTTTTGCCAGTTAGATTGCGTCCTGTTGGTCAGGCTCAAGGAGGTTGTCCTTTCCAGGAAGCAGCCGACTGGATTTGAAGTCATGCTGAAGTACAATCGTTAAGTTGGTAGAAAACTAGCAAGACAGCATGAGATGGACACTCATTGAATGTGAGATTGAACTTGTGTGTTGGATCAGAGTCTTCTGATGCATTCATGTTGGCAGTAGAGGAGGCTGAAATGGCAGGCAAGTGTTGGTCATTTTTTGGAAAATAGAAATGGTCGCTTTCTTATCATCTCTCTGAACCGAACGACAACATAAAGACACAAACACACAGGTGTAAAAACCAGGCCTGCATAGCCGATGTTCACAATTTTACTTTTAAAGACCCCGTGAAATAGTTTGAAGAGCAGTTCTATCTATATATCTATCTATTTGTATTTCTTTGTAAAATAAAGAAAAGAAAAGGAGAAAAATACAAAAATGAAGAAAAATAAAGAACCTATTACTTATTTTTAGTTTTTATTTGAATGTATAATCTAGTAACTATAATTATTTTTACTGGTTATATTTTATTAGAATGATTCTTCATTTAAAGAAAGAAAGAAAGAAAGAAAGAAAGAAAGAAAGAAAGAAAGAAAGAAAGAAAGAAAGAAAGAAAGAAATGGTTAAAAAATAAAAATAGTTTTAAAAGCTAAAAATAAATTTAGGCATCACAACATTAAAGTGTGTAATAGGAAAAAAAAGAAAATGATAGATGTTCCTATACAGGCTTCAACTGTCATTAAATTATTAGTGTTTTTAAAGAAACATTAAATGGGTGTTACATAACAGAAACGTAATGAGCATGTACTATATTCAATATTAAGTATTATATTTAAATGAATATATATATATATATATATATATATATATATATATATATATATATATATATATATATATATATATATATATATATATAAAATTGCATTTATTTATTTTTAAATGTATTTAAAATATCACCAATATACGTATATGGCTTACACACAAAGACACAGATGAACATTAGTTGTGCAAATATGCCAGTAGTGTATAATAATGAATAATTGCATTAAAATAATTGCCACAATTTGCTTTCATGGCAGCCATACCAAATTACCAGAGCTGCAGCTCGGTTATGCCATCCAAATAAAAATAAATTGCGACAACTGGTTTGGTTGGCTAATGACCAGCCTGACAGATGATCCTTGTAATCATTCTTGTTTATATCAATCTGTTGTCTTCAGGCGGGGGACAACACATATTTGGCAGTTCAGATCTGTCACACTGTGTGAAGTAGACTAAGATGACGCTGATGATGGCCACTTTCTCATCCTCACAGACTGTAGTTTCAATCTAGTGTGCTTTATTGACATGACAAACAACAAGCCATTTTTTTAATATGACCACAGTGTTTGCAGCTTAACTGCTGAAATAAATAAACCCTGATGTCCAGTGTGAAAAGCGACAGTCAAAACATGCGTGGATAAACAGCTTTTAGTGGGCTGCACAAATGAGAAAGCGAGTAAAAAGCCATCATGCATTTGTACATAACAATGATTGCAAACAAAGACACAGAGTAGAAGCAACAGGGTGTTTCAATGTGATCTAATTAGCAGACACACACATACACTCTGTTCATTCTGTGATAAGAGAATCACTGCAGCTCAGCTGATGGGAGACAGACCACTGTATTACTGAGCTGACAGACTACAGATAAAGAACTAACCTAAACATCAGCATTACGCCAGACCCAGCTTACCAGAACACATTTAGAAATGCAGATGAGACAAGTCCTTTACTCGTGCAAACATGCATCAGGTTTCCAAAGTGAGATCGATGTATTGAATTTTCTTCTAGAAGACAAATTGACAAACAAATCTTTCTCCCCTTGCTCTGTGAAGGTTGAACGTGCAGGCCCTATCTGTAATACTACAGCATTGTGTCAAAGATCCTTTAATTTCTATGACCATCAACACAATATTGTAAATACCACTTTATTAAAAAAGGTGGTAACGCATAAGTATAGGGACCAATTCTCACTATTAACTAGTTGCTAAATTAGCATGTATAAAGCACACATTCTGCATGACCATATTCTACATCCCTATCCTACCCGATACCTAAACTTAACAACAACCTTACTAACTATTAATAAGCAGCAAGTTAGGAGTTTATTGAGGCAAAAGTTGTAGTTAATGGTTTCTTAACTTTTTTTTGCCATAAATGTAAAGTTAATATATGTAGATTATTGTTTATTTAGATTCATCATTAAATTCATCATTGGTTTCTAAAAAATCTAAATATCTTAAATAATTTGGTTGCATTTTATTACATTTTATGCACAGATATACTGCTGTTAAAAAGTCAGTAAGATTTTTTTTTTAAAGAAATTAATACTTTTATTTAGCAATGATGCATTATTGATCAAAAACAGACAGTAAAAACCTGTCTACATTTCTATGTAAAGTCCTTGAAAACAATAAGAGACTTCTTTCAAAAAAAAAAAAAAAAATATATATATATATATAATGATGCATCTTAGTGCATTTAAAATCTTTAGATATATTTAGAGATGTCTGTGTAGATTTTGTGCACAGATGCTTGTGTCTATTGATCATGACAGAAGTGAAGAGGATCAAATGGTGGAGAAGATCATTATAATTAATCACACAGTATATCATGATATGCGGTTTAGTCAGTATGTTGAAGAGCTGATTCGGGTGTTTGGATCACATTGGTGGAGCAATGATGTTCAGTACTACCAAAGTATGCAAGATAACAGTTGCTGTTGTGCTTTTTGTAATAATTATTATTTATTTTTTAAATCCTCAATTTCCACAATTAATTAGTGCTGCTTATTTCCATGCAAAAGATAGCTTCAGTTTCATAGTGAAAATCAATAGACTTGCAGATGTGCTCCATTTGAAACTCAGTCCATTCATTCTGATCTGGTTCAATAAATCTCTAGCTTTTCCCCACACATTTTATCTGACGCAATATCATGATGTGCAGCTGTGCATGCATGCAGCTTAGAGAGAACAATGCTGGTGGTAAGTGAGAAAATGAAGATTTATTAAGGGACGCAGGTCGTCTGAGGTGTGCACAGCCCTCTAAGCCTCATGAAGAGCAGGGAGAACTGCTTCCACATGACAGCATAAGAAGTCCTGTTACAATCTGACAGTGGGAGTGATAGCCAGTGGCAATGTGCAGACACTAGGGTTTGGCATTATGAAACTTTTGGAAAGGCTGTGATTACTGAGCATCTATGAAGCTATCATAAAGACACAGACACATGGTGAAATGCATGCTAATGTCCACACCTGCACACATGGACACACACACAGTCCTTTAACAGAACTAGGTCACTGCTTCTCTGCTACACTCAAGCAATAATTTCTGCATAATAGCTCCACATGTTCCACTTTTCCTCTCTTGTCCTTTTCCCCCCATCGTTTCTGGGATAATTTCACCTCCCCTTGTACCACCCCCCAACACACACACACACACACACACACACACACACACACACACACACACACACACACACACACACACACACACACACACACACATAGACAAACACGTAATAATCTCCCTTAAGTGACTATAGTTGTGAATAAACAGAACAGCTTCGGAGTATTTCTGGTTGGAGTTGAGATCTGCACTGATGGTCCTTCTTCATGTAGTCCATCATTCAAAAATAAATTAATTAATAAAAAATGGGTACATCTGAAACATCTAGCAAACTAAAACATAAGTATTTAATGTACATGTTCAAAAGTTTGGTGTTGGTGTCATTTGTACATCTATAAATAAAAATACAAATTCAAAAATTAAATCCAAATTTTTACGTTTTGAACTGTAATGTATGAATGCACACTTTTTTTAAAGAATCTTTAGGTTTATGCAGGGCCGTTTCTAGCCATTTTGACGCCCTAGGCGAAATCCCTATTAGCCCCGCCCCCCATCCAACTCTCACACCCAAACAAGATAATTGATTACATACAAAATAACACAAAACTGATTATGTAAACACTCAAATCTTAAATAACAACATTGATACATTTACAAATTATATTTGTACATAGGTTATATATAATTTCTTTTTCAGACATCAGTTTTTTGTCACATCCAAATTGGTTGTCATAGTAATGACACTAATTTGTGGAAATTCAGCACATTGTGAGTTCCACAAATCTTAACGCATTAGGCCTATTTGTAAATTGACTTAAGATAAAACATTTTGCACAGTTTATTATCTGTGAAACCATAATAGCCACTGGATGCCTGTATAGCTCTATGTAACAATCCCTAGTTGCTAAGAAATTGTCATCACACATAAATTAATTTTATTACATTTGGATTTGGATACATGTTTAGATATTATCAATGCATGGCGACTTTTTGACTTTATCTGTTTTTTGTTCAATTGTTTTGTTGTTGTTGTGTCAGTTAATGCATTATTATTTCAGTCAAACCTATAAAACCCTTTGTTACCCCAAACTACATATAAAAGCCTGACCAGTGACAAAAGTAATCAGAATGCAGCTACTTGTTCTTTTATTACTCATTGACACATGAACTTCCCCTTTAAATAACGTGACGCTCTGCCCTCTATATGTATGACGCTGTTCCCTTTAAGCGCTGTTGGAAGCGAATTATTTATTTATTTTGGAAGCGAATGAATTGATTCAGCATTTTGACACTTCTGTATAAGGATGCGTTAAATTTGACAAAGCGGTTTAATAAAGTATGTATTGATCTTGTGAATTAGCGAATTTTACTATACCAATATTTTTTAATTGGCTGTAAAAGTTTTATATGGGAATATTACACAACACACTGAACCTTTAACAATGCATTGGCGCAAAAACGCACACCTTTTAGACCAGTTTCACATGAAACATGATTTCTCGACTGCCACAAATACTGCCTAAACAAAATACTAATTTTGTGCACTTTCTATGTACCAATATTTTAAATTGGCCTTTGAATTTGCATGGCAAAAAAAACCTTACCTTGCCAAAACACTGACAGAACCCATTGATAATGGCATTGCTGAGCGCTCCAAATCCAAATTAAAACTTTGCATGCAACAATCAGAGGCAGCAATTGACAGCGCTCTGATCCAATGGCATACATACAGGCGTCGTCAGAATGACAGTACTCTAGCCTAATGATGTTGGGGGATCCAGTGGGGGTGGCAATCGTATTTCAGGGTGTCCTTGCCACTCTTTATCACAACCCTGTTAAAATGTAGTGGCAGTATGTGCACTCATTGGCGCCCCCTTCAGCTGGTGGCGCCCTAGGCAACCGCCTAGCTTGCCTATGCCTAGAAACGGTACTGGATTTATGGACTAAACTATTTGACTTTAATATATTTAATCACTATATAATTAAACATGTTCAAAGTATCACATTCATTAAAAAACTATTTACTGATTTTTTTTTTAAATAGAATAGTATATTGTAAATAATTATTCACTGTACATCTCTCTCTCTCTCTCTCTCTCTCTCTCTATATATATATTATTGTTAAGAGGAAGTTTGGTTAGAGGTGCAAACATATCTACATAACAGAAAATGTAACTACAATACATTATAATATATTAATATAACATACATACTATTTTTTATGTTGTCAATATGTCCAACATTTTAACTTTATTCATACATATAAAAATTTTATGCACAAACTATGAATATTAATATGATCAGGTTGAAATAAAATGAGCAATAAAGGCTAAGGATCTTCTTTGCATTTTTTTCTTGCTATCTATAACCTGCAGCATCTCCATCTTTTCTGCTCTTAATGAGTGGATATGAGATAGCACAGATGTGCCATAATATGTAACCATGAAAAGTGAGAAAACCCAAGAGACTTACTTATTACCAGATCTAGTCCACAGGGACATCCAGCTCAGCTGTCACTCACCAACTAAAAGGCAGCTCTGAAGGCTAGGTTACATGTAAACAGAGTTTCAATACTCAATCCTGGAGTATGTTTAGTGAAAATGCTGCATTTATAGGCACATATGAGCCTGTATGTGAAGGGTGAAAGTGTTAAAGAGACAGGAACAGATATAAGTGATTTAGCGGGTGAGTGTGAGTGCGAGTGTGTGTGTGTGTGTGTTGTGATTGAGCTGTGCTGGCACCACAGGGTCTGCTCTATGTTTAATGCCAGTGTCGCGATGTGGCTGGCTCTTGTGTCTTATAGATCTGTGTGCCTAAGCAGGAGGAAGCTGTCAATCACAGAGTCAACACAGAAATGCTAAAGGCTTTTAAGCGTCACAAGCAGGAGTGCGAGAGAGACAGTAATCGACCCTTCTCTTCTTCTCTGCTGAGGCTCAAATGGTAGAAGAAGGGAGAATGGGAAAGAAAAAAAATAAGAGAAGGAGATGATATAAGGCTCAGAAGCCGACAGACATGAACTGAGAGTGCCACAAGCTGTTGGAAAGATGCCTCAAAAAATTACAGGAAGCTGCAGGACCAAACAAGCCAAACATCTCTTTCAACAAAACCATCTTATTGGGTATGATTTAATCACCTGAAAGTGCCCTACAATTTGGACTGCACATGGTATTTGGCCATCTTAAGTGATTGTGACAAATTGTAGGAAGCAAATATGTTCAGCCCGAAGCGTGTGTGTGCACCTTGTAATATAACAATATAATATAATATAATATAATATAATATAATATACAGTGTGTAATATCTCTGTATCTCACGAGTGTGTAAATACATAAGTAACAACAACGGAGTGTCTTTAAAATCCCTCTTTTGTGCATAACTACTTCCTTCTGCCATGGATTCAAATCTCAGTTTGACACCATGTTTGTTTACACCACCGCACCCCAACAGCTAAAGTATGTCTACACTGGACATGTCAAAGTGACCATTGCAAATCATTTGAACTTTGTGTCAGTACGTCATCAATAGAAAGCGGCATCAGCATTTTGTTGCATTTCATTTGTGTCCGGTGTAGACACGGTGTAACAGCTGAGCCCAAGCCTTCCTTACTAATTCGAAAACATCACTTTAGAACTAGTAATAAAAGAATGTTGAGTTGCTTCATTAAAAGCTTATTTGTGACCCTGGACCACAAAACCAGTCATAAGTAGCACGGGTATATTTGTAGCAATAGCCAAATATACACTGTATGGGTCAAAATTATATTTTTTCCTTTTATGCCAAAAATCATTAGGATATTAAGTAAAGATCATGTTCCATGAATATATTTTGTCAATTTCCTGCCATAAATATCAAAACTTAATGTGCATTGCCAAGAACTTCATTTGGACGCAATTTCAATTCTCTGTATGTATGTACGGTACATGTGGCAGAATTGACAATAAAGCAGACTTTGACTTTGACTTAAAGGCGATTTCCTCAATATTTAGATTTTTTGCACCCTCAGATTCCAGATTTTTTAAATGTTATATCTCGGCCAAATGTTGTCCTATCCTAACAAACATCAGTGGAAAGCTTATTTATTCAGCTTTCAGATGATGTATAAATATCAGTTTTGAAAAATTGACCCTTATGACTGGTTTTGTGGTCCAGGGTCACATTTGTATTAAAAGCAGTGTATTGTGTGGAGTAAAGTATTATGAGGGATAGATGAACTGAGCGAGTGTGATTACCTGCATCTGATGCAGCATTAATTCTTCAGCTCAGTCTCATATTCACAATAAATATTACTTTGAATGTCCACTGAGGAAAACTATATCTTTGTCGTAATCAGTGTTGGGCACGTTACTTTAAAAAAGTAATTAGTTATAGTTACTAGTTACTTCTCACAAATAGTAACTGAGTTAGTAACTGAGTTACATCATTATAAAAGTAACTAATTACCAGGGAAAGTAACTATTGCGTTACTTTAAAAAAACAAAAATTCAAATATGTCAAATAACTTGGATGCCCCCAATATTAAATATGTTGAATGAAATGCACACTAAATAGGATAAATTATTATTATAAAACATTGCTTGAATGTACACTATTTTATTGTTTCTGTGGGACAATGTGAGAGACACTTATCAAATTCAATATATTATTGTAAATATTATCAACCCTCTATGGACACCTTGGCAATAGAATTGCCATTGGCTAGTCATTTTTTTAGTTTACTCACCAGACTAATATTAATTATTTTATATTATATATATATATATATATATATATATATATATATATATATACACATATATAAAGCTTATGTTTGTAAAATGGCAGTTTCTTTAAAAATATCTGACACTTAGCATCAGTCAGTCAAGCATTATAATATGATATTATGATAATTTAGCATTATATAATGATAGAACTTTAGTAATTAGAATAACCATGTATGAATGTATTTGTCATGTTGACTGAACTTAGTGAACTTAGATATTGTTTGTCATTTAGTGTCTCTATAAAAAAGGGGGGGGGACTAAAAATAATACTGATAAGATAACAAAACTAATACGAATTCTACTACTAATAGCAATATAAAATGCACTAGGGATTAATAGCTGCTGGGTTCATGCATATTAATCACGTTGTATGCGTTCGCTCGAATTGATTCGCTCAAATCAAAACAGGGATGATAATAGGTGAGCGCCGGCCAATGAGATTGTCATTTGCGCATTAGTTCCGCCCACTAACAGGGAACCCGGCAGTTCTTAAAAGCTGAAGGATTCCAAAGGAACTCCGTTATTTTGACAGGAAAACACAACAAAGAATATCGTTTACATGTAGCGCATCAATTCTGCATGTTATGAAAGACTCTCTCGCTCTGTATCTTTCTTTGCGCACGCTCGCGCGTGAGTGTGTGTGTGAAAGAGAGACAAAGCTAAGGCGAGTCGTGCGCTTCACACTAGAGTTTATGGTACGTCAAATACAGCTACTGTGCATCCATTCAGATGAACTGAAAAATAAAATTATAGTAATATTATAATATATTATAGTAACGCTGCATTTTATTGTCAGTAACGGTAACGGTAACGGCGTTACAACGGGAGAAACAGTAATTCGTTTGATTACTCGTTACTGAAAACAATAACACCGTTAGTAACGCCGTTTATTTATAACGCCGTTATTCCCATCACTGGTCGTAATTATCCTTTCATCTGTTTAGGGTGATTTCCTACGACAGCGGTGCTTAGTGCGTTTGTTGGCTGTGTCTTACAAGCTGTTGTTCTAAGTAAAAATGACTTCCTTGTTTACAACAGCGTTTCAGTCTCTTTCAATATAAAAGTATATTGTCGCCATCTAATGGCGGAAGAATGTAACTAAAATCACCATCACGAACACACACTAGTAGTATTTAGCGTTGAAAATACACAACAAAATAAGTTGATCCACTTATGACAGCCTCTGAACTTGGTCAGTACTAATCTTATATACAGGCACTGGACTAAAAATAGCCTACATTCAATCAGTCATCGCCCCCGAAATTAATTCAACTGGTTATCTTGTTAATGCTTTAACTTAATTACAACAATAAAATAAAATTTCATCATGATCAAGAACATGAACAACATCACATTAGACCACAGAAATTCCAAAATGACATTTTCTTTACATTTAACTTCCAGTGCATTCATCTTTGCCATGTTACATTCATTTAGTTGACTAATGCTATACGCTGTATTAATAAAAATATTGATGGCATTAATAAAAACACTTACACTGACAAACTACGCGATATCATGTTCATAATTGAATGTGATTCATCTGCGATTATGAATGCAATATTTTTTTAGCTTGTCAGTGATCTACAGTCGGCTCTGTGTATTAAATGCCGCTCCATCTGAAAGCATGTGATGGAGATCACAGAACCGGCTTTACTGATGAGATGCGCATGACAATCACATGCAATTTATCGTGCAGCCCTAACTTTTGTTTGTTTGTTGATCACAAAGTACAAAGTAGATGAGGAAAAACTAGGATGCCGGGTGTATTCAAAGCACCGCCATTACTGTCTACAGTGTGTGGAATGGTGCGCTGTGATTGGTTGAGCGGATTTATCTCATTCTGCATTGAAGAGAGACCGGCGTTTGTCGCGGTTTGGAAAAAAAGGGAGAATACATGACAGAATAACATGGCAGGTATTGCATTTTGCGTAAAATAAAAACAGGGGCGGACTTACCCATTAGGCAAAGGTAGGCGACCGCCTTGGGCCCCCAAAAGCCAAGGGCCCCCTAAAAAGCTTTTCATATATGAGATGCGCATTAAGCGCGGACCCGCGGACATGCGACCGGTTGCTGTTTACTGTGTTTATTGCCACGACAACCGTCTGCGTGTCCGAGTTGAATGTGCTTCTTGTGTATCCTGCTTGTAGCAAATATAAATATAATGCATCTGAAGATGACTGCCGCGCGAGCGCGAGGTCTCTCTCTTTTCCAGCGCGCGCACACACCTCTCGCTCTCTCTCTCTCTCTCTCTGCGTCTGCTCTGTTCTGAAAGTAGCTGCGCTTTCAGTTAAACACATATGTTTCTCCTCTAATTTTACATGCAGGTATAGCCGAAATCACAGCACAGCTATTGTCTTTATCTTATGTGTAGCCTATTTGATTTTATCAGACGACGGCTCGATTATAAATCAGGATTTTTGTGCAAATTAACATCTTGGAAAGGAGAGCTTGTTATGTAGTCTTAATGGGTCACGTTTCAGTCACTATTTCATATTCATCCCATTGTCTGACAACAGAAACAGTAAAATATATTAATGAAAATTTATTGAGAATTTAGCTGCATCAAAATACAGTATGTGGCACAGAGAACCAAACAAATGTAATAATAAATAATAAATGTACATTTTGGATGTTCAGAAGAAGTGAGCTGCCCTGTCTTGCGAAAATGTCAGTAAATTGCTCAGTACAAAGAAAGAGAAGTAATAGGAATGTGGTATTTCTATGTTCTTTTTTTCATGAGTCTAATAGACAAGTTCTTTGAAAAACATCTATGACCTATGAAACATGTCTACCCTTCATGCTCTATATTAACTATGGTTTCAGTAATAATTAACATATATTGCATAAAGCATCCATATTTATCCATGCCCATGTTGATTAGAGTATTGAAAACTTGAAAAGTATTAATTTAAGGTACATTTAGAACAAATAAAAATGTGCGATTAAGTTGTGATTATTCGCAAGTTAACTCATGACAATCATGCGATTAAATATTTTAAATCGATTGACAGCCCTAAGTTACAATGACTAAAATGAAATGGAGGCTTCAGCTGTTAACTCATCAGTGGACTTTCCTCGTCAATATAGGCTATATTCACACTTTTCTCATTCTCACTAATTCAAGTTTTTATAAGAATGAACCTCTGAAGGGAACCGATTCTCTTCAGAAAAGTTTCAATGGCATTTTCTTTTTACCTGATAAAGTATAATTTATGAGCTGAGTGCTGCTTTGTTTACAGCCGTTAACGGGGAAACCGCTATATTTCTGACATTCCAAAAGCACCTCTTACTGGCAGAGAATGAATGTGCATTTTCAATAATCCAGTCTGCAGTTTTTTGTTCAGACCAATGCGAAAATCCACCCACATAAACCCGTTTTAAATAATATAAAAATTTATACTTCTGACTCATCCTTCTCTGCGCACTCAACGGAGGTGGTCGCATTTTTCTCTCCCCGTCCTCACCCTTAACTTCCCTGCTTGCTTTCTCGTCTCGTCTCGTCTATTCTAATACTTGAGAGACTCTCCTGCACTGCTCTCCAAAACTGAAAAATCATGGATTTGATCAACTGGTCTCTCAACGCAATAGACACCATATTCTCGACGAGAAGCTTGGGTTCGGGGGAACCTGACTGCCCTGACGGAACGTTCGCAGCTGGCTAAACGATGGACGCGTGGGATAGGTGGCGGATCGTGTGTCTGGCAGCTCTTTCCGTGGAGGACATTGAAGATATTTACCTATTCGGAACCATGATAACAGGTCTTCTGCTGATTGGATTAGGCTTTGCCCTGGGTTATCGAAGAATTCAGAAAACGGGAACAGCTGTCCAAAGCCTCACAAGGCTGCCCGTCATGTTTGAAGCAGTGGGCAGAGCGGTCAGCATCGAGACTGAGACTATTAACCGCAATATGAATTCCATCACGGAGAAGCTCACGGCTTTGCAAAGGAAAATTGATGGTCTTGGAGATCAGAATGGACAAAGAGAGTAGCCGTGGAATTGGAATGCGGCTACTCGCCCCAAGAAAAAACAAATCTTTTTCGGCTCCCCTCTACCAGCACTGGCCTTGGCCAAGGCCGCTGTTGGAAAATCAACCCTGGGAAGAGCACTGCAGTGAGACGCTCTTGCGTTCCTCCTCTATTCTACAGAAACCTGCTGATTACAACTCATACACACATACACACATACATACATATATAAAGATATGCATTCACCTCCCCACCCCCGATCCATCGCCTCCGTCGCTTTGTACCACCAGCCTGACAAGCGGGTCTGTGACCAGCGCTAAACTCGGCTGCAGGGCCGGATGGCTGCTTGCCGGAGCTGGATTACCTCCCCTGTTGCAAAGTCGTGTGTCTATGTTGTGATTATGTGCTTTTGTTGCTGAGGTGTTTTTCCTGTTCTCACACTGTACTCCCCAAGGAGCATAGTCTGGGGGTTATTTTTTTTTCTCCTCTCCTTCCTTATGTTATGCTGTATTTTTCTTCAATTCCCTGTCTTCCTGTCCTGTCTACCCCCTTGTCATATTGTATGTATGTTGTGTATGTATGGACAGGTTGATGGCTAATTTCGCTGGTACTTGTGACTAGTGACAATAAAGGGCTACTAATACTTCTACTACTACTACTATCCCTTTTCTTTAAAAAAATGGTTTAAATGTTTAATTGTGAGGTTTATCGTTTTATAATTTTTTTTTATTTTTTTTTTAAACTTGTATCTCAATGGTAAATCAATTGCTATTTCATGGTCTACAACATGAAAGAATAAAAGTGTCTGCTAAATGAATAAATGTAAATGTAAATGAAAGAATCCCATAATAACATGTACATGAAAGATATAGAAACATTGGACACAACTATGGGGCACCATTGTGCAGCAGCAAGCATCACGACAAAAAAGGAACCTCAAGGTCGATAGGTAAATGTGTGCAAATGTATAGGGACCATTTCTATATTTGCCTGGGGGCCCCAATTCACTAAATCCACCCCTGAATAAAAACATTACTATTCAGTAACGACCAGATACAATACTGATTTTGGCAGAAACTCGTTTTTTTTTTTAAATGGCGTTTATCGCGTTTTGGAACCAAACTCTTCATGTATAAATATAATAGGGGTGTAACGATACGCGTATTCGTATTGAACCGTTCGGTACGAGGCTTTCGGTTTGGTGCGCATTACAAACCGACCGATTCGTTGGACTAATCCCATTACGTTTGGAAAATAAAAGAGCTTAACGTGTGTGAAATATCAGTGCCACTGCGCTCAACAACGCAGCCCAAACGACGTAACAGGCAACGTGCTGTCTGCCCCGTGATAACCTCCCCTTGCTGGGAAGAGTCTTCACTTAAACTGAATTCCTAAAATATTTAATTTTAACTGCAATACGCTGTTATACAGCAGTGAATTATATTATTTTATATGGAGCACAAGCGTCCGTCTGTGTGCATATTTACAGACGAACTACACTCATGTTCATATGCCCAGACAGTCAACAGTGATAGGTTTTTGGAAATGCTGTTTTATACTGGTTCATTCACAAGTCTGCTGCGGTTCGGTTCTTTGAATGCGCTGCTAACTCTGCCGGTGGAGAAAGACTGCGTCGGGAAGGTGAAACCTCGCGCTTGCGGGGCGAAACCGGTGACATTATTCTACTGAATGAAAGCTTAAGGTTTATCCAAAATGTGCTAGTTGCTATGCGCTTTGTCTTACAAAAGAGTCGGTAAACACTGCAGCACTGGTTCATGCGCCCGCGTGCGTGCGTGTGTGTGTGTGCGTGCGTGTGTGTGTGTGTGCCACACACGGAGGTCTGAGTGATACTAGTGCGCTTGAAATACTAAGTCGAGGCGGGTCCTGATTTAATTACTCCATCATTCCGTTTTTACTTTCACTTTCTGCTTATAGTGAATTGACTGCTATTAAGACGTTCACCAGCATAAATATTGCACAAAGTTTGCACGTGTGTAAACCCTGGTGCAAACGCGTGCTTGCTTGATATCCATTGGCTCGCCTTCATTGTTTAAAACAATTGCCCCCCGCCGTTTCGAAAACATACCGAACCGTGACACCACTGTGTCGTATCGAACCGAACCATGAATTTTGTGAACCATTACACCGCTAATATATATATATATATATATATATATATATATATATATATATGTGTATATATTTAATTATTTAGCAAGCAAGCAATCAAGCAAGCAATACATTCATCCAGAGTTGACTGTGTGTGTTGTTGCAGAGCATTCAAAATGAACACATTTTGACCCCGTTTATCAGATTGCAATGTTATTGATATGAGAAAGTCGGTTTAAAGTAATGATCGTAAATATCGTAAAAAAAAAAGATTGTAAAAAAAAGAGACCAACTGCCTCGTGTCAACAAGCTGTAACACGTCTGAGGTGAATCTTAGAATCTTTGGAATGGAGAAGGTGAGAGCAGGATATATTTAGAAGGAACGCTGTCTCGGACCACAGGGCTGTTAGTTCTGCCTTTCACAGGGGAGTGAATTCTAATCAAACCAAACAGCTTGTCATCGCACACTCATCATAATCTAATTAAGTGCAATCTAAATAATGATGACATTAGCCTTCTGATTGCATGGGTATAAATGCTCAGAGAAGCATCAGTCTCATGCGTCATGGTGCTCCGCCATCATCTGTCTTGATTTGGAGTGACTGGCCATGAATTATTATTTTTTTAATTAACCAGCAAAACCTTTGCACAAAGGGGTTTTCTTTACCTATCTTAAGTTTTAAGAAATGCAACGAAAATCAATTTTCACTCAGAAATTACTAGTAAATTTCACAAACAGTTACAAAGAAATGGCAAGTAACACATTGAATTAAATGTGAAATTTTGAAGCTGAAAAACTGAAATAGTATTTTCTTGTAAAATGTATTCCAATAATTCAATCGTTTTATTTACATTTTCGAAAAATATCTATCTATCTGCCTATCTATCTGCCTATCTATCTATCCATCCATCCATCCACGTATCTATGTATCTATATATCTGTAAGATTTTTTTATGTTTTGAAAGAAGTCTCTACAGTAAAAACAGCAGTATTGCAAAATATTATTAAAATGAGTATATATTATGTTATAATATATTATTATTAGTGCTGTCAATCGATTACATTTTTTTTACTAATTAATCGCACATTTTTCTGAAATTAATCGCGATTAATCCCACCTAACATTAAAGTTTTTAAATATACTTCAGTCCCTAAACGTCTTTTAAGTGTTGTGAAAAGGAATGGCAACATTACAAAGTGGTAAATGCTTTACTGTCCCAACTTTTTTTGGAATGTGTTGCAGGTCTGAATGACAGGAAAGGATGTATATTTACAAATTACATGAAGTTGACCAGACAAAACATGAAATATTTTGTGTTCATATTGTCTGCAATGAAATACAAGTCAAAGTAAATTTAGAAATCACTACTTTCTTTTTTTATTTGCGTTTTCCATACTGTCCCAACTTTTTCTGATTTGGGGTTGTATATTCATTTACTCACCCTCAAGTAGTTCCAAACCTGTATGAATTTCTTTCTTCTGCCGAACACTAAGGAAGATATTTTGAAGAAAGCTTGTAACCAGGCTGTTTTGGGGCACCATTGACTTCCATAGTAGGACAAAAAAAAAAAAAAATACTATGGGAGTCAATGGTGCCCCAGAACTGCTCTGTTTCCCACATTCTTCAGAATATCTTCCTTTGTGTTCAGCAGAACAAAGACATTCATACAGGTTTGGAACTACTTGAGGGTGAGTAAATGATGACAGAATTTTCATTTTTGGGTGAACTATCCCTTTAAGTGCTACATAATACTATTTAATTCTGAATTCAATCAGCTTTCCAACATGTCATGTCAGTCTTTCCCTACCTCCATATTACATTACGTTATGAACAGATGGTAAAATATCAAATGGTGCTGAATAAATTACCATATAGGCCTACATGTGCCACTGTATTTACATGATAGTAGTAGTAGTAGCCCTTTATTGTCACTAGTCACAAGTACCAGCGAAAATTAGCCATCAACCTGTCCATACATACATACATACAATATGACAAGGGGGTAGACAGGACAGGAAGACAGGGAATTGAAGAAAAATACAGCATACATAAGGTGAGAGAGGAGAAAAAAACAGGAAAAAAACACCTCAGCAACAAAAAGCACATAATCACAACATAGACACACGACTTTGCAACAGGGGAGGTAATCCAGCTCTGGCAAGCAGCCATCCAGGTCCTGCAGCCAAGTTTAGCGCTGGTCCCAGACCCGCTCGTCAGGCTGGCGGTTCAAAGCTACGGAGGCGTGGGATCGGGATTTGGGGAAGTGAATGCATATGTGTGTGTGTGTTTTGTAATAGTTTGTAATCAGTATGTGTGTGTATGTGTAATCAGCAGCTGTCTGAAGAATCGGGGAGGAATGCAAGAGCGTCTCCCTGCAGTGCTCTTCTCAAGGTTGATTGTCCAACAGCTGGCCTTGGCCAAGGCCAGAGCTGGTAGAGGGGAGCCGGAAAAGATAAGATTGTGGTTGTTTAGTCTTAGGGCGAGTAACCGCATTCCAATTTCACGGCTCTCTTTGTCCAATTCTGATCTCCATGATCAAATTTCCTTTGCAAAGCCGTGAGCTTCTTCATGATAGAATCCATATTTGCGGTTAATAGTCTCAGTCTCAATGCTGACCGCTCTTCCCACTGCTTCAAACATGACGGGCAGCCTTGTGAGGCTTTGGACAGCTGTTCCCGTTTTCTGAATTCTTCGATAACCCAGGGCAAAGCCTAATCCAATCAGCAGAAGACCTGTTATCATGGTTCCGAATAGGTAGATATCTTCGATGGTGTCAATTGCGTAGAGAGACCAGTTGATCAAATCCATAATTTTCAGTTTGGTGAGCATTGCAGAGAGAGTCTCTCAATAGATACAGATAGACGAGACGAGACGAGAGAGCAAGCAGGGAAAATAAGGGAGAGGACGGGGAGGAAAAAAATGCGACCGCCTCCGTTGAGTGCCAAAGAAGAAGCATTTCACCATAGCATTTCAAAGAATAAAAGATTAAGGGAGCAGAAAGTATAATACTATTACCGTGTTCAAAAAACTACCATGGTAGCTTTTTGTTGGTGAAAGCTTGTTATCTGAGTGCCTGCTCATGGTCTGAGAAATGAGGGTGGGTTCTGATGCTTTTGTGGCTCTTTGAAGTCCTTTGAAGAACCTCATCTGTCAAGTGAATGGATTCTTTGCAATCTCCACAGCACCAATAACTCGCTAACAAGCCTGCTAATGTCAACTAGAGCTGCTCTTAATCCACAAAATCACTGAATTTGTTTTGATTTTCTTTTTATTACTGAAAAAATAAACACTAATTATTATATCATAAGGACTAGTTCATTCAGCAGCTGATCAGTTATACACATCACTGATCGCCATGCTCAGTTAGATAATAAATGTGGAGCATTTACCCTTCAGAGAACATTCATTCATTTTATCACATTCACTAGCAGCTGAATCATGCTCATTCTGTGTAGAACAATGCAATAGACGTAACATTTTACATTTTGTCCACCCAAATGATTCCTCCAGTCATTTGAGTGAAGACCAATGAGATTGGCTCTTTTCATTGTTACAAGGTGAGGCCTTTCAAAAGTCTTGAATTGATTCAATTATACAGATAATTCGGCATTGTAAAAAGCGCTCTGTTTTACAATAATACCGAGCAATGTACAAAAGAACATGTTTGAGACAACATATATAGCTCCGCAATGTGAACAGTGCAATAATTCTTTGCTGCTCCCAAAATCTTTTCACATTGATCTTTCAGCTTCATAAAGAGCACAGAACGAGCAAAACTGGGTTACATCAATGAGATGAGAATGTAGACTCAAAAACTATTCAAAAGTGAATGAGATCAGCACTCTACTGTCCATTAGGATATTAGCTTTCAGGATAATCTATGCCACAGAGCCTGAGGTAATACACATTAGTGTGAATAAAATGACTTTGTCTTCATAAGAGCTTATAGTGATATCAGGCCATTTCTCTCTAAGTCTCTTATGTCTACAACTGCTTTATTATTAAGAATTATGGTTAATGGTGTTGGACTGTGTATCCTTGAATGATTTAATGCAGTGTTGTTACTGTTAACTAAAACTAAAACTTTCAGTAACTAAAATGAAGCTGAAATAAAACAAATATTAAAGGAAAAAATTTAACAAACATTATGAATAATATAACTGAAAATTTAATTAAATAAGTTTAAGTTGAAGTAATATAATTAGAACTGAAACAAAAATTAAGCTATATAGCAATAACAAAACTAATAATAAAAAAAAACATTGATTCAATGGTAGATGGTGACATGAGACATACGTTTTTTTTTTTAGAGAGAAAGTCATTGAAACATTAACTCAAAAGATTCATTCAAAAACACATAATCATTCAGGAATGAAACAAATTATAGTTTTTATGAATGATTCATTGAATCACTCATTCAACAATTTGAATCCAGATAAATTCAGGAATGAAACCAGTGACTGTTTGGTCACTCAATCATTCAACTAATTTATTTAAAAAAAATATTGCAAACCTAAAGCTAAGCTTATTTTCTTCAATTAAAACAATGGAACAAATTGTGTTCCATCATATTATTAGGAGAAATTATATTATGTTAGGAGAAAATCAATTAAGATACCAGTCAAATAGAACACTAAGAACCATAATGGTGACAAAACATTATATGTGTAACCCCTCCGGTTCTAACACTGCTCAAAGCAGGATTCTAACCGATGCTAACGTGCATTCAGGGGAGTGAGGTATACCCGCACAGCTCTCACTAGCTGGCCTCTGTTACATATGCAGTATTACCCTATAATGATTTTTTGAAGCAATAAATTGTGTTACACATAGCCTATACATATACATACACAATACATAGCCTGCATAGACTGCAGTTAAATCCCAAAATACAGTATTCTACTGTAAGAAATTACTATTAAAGTTGTCATGAAGTAAGACATCTAAATTCCCTTGATCTTTTGACATATAAGAGGTTATTGTGCTATAGAAACATCCTGTAAATTTCAGAACTCAAAACTTTTTAATTATTCTAAAAACAGCTTATATTGAAGTCAGTCTGTCAAAACGACAGGGTGTGGAATGTACCAGTTTATGATGTATTAGTGTGGATAAGCAAGGCCTCCGCAGAAGATGATCAACCCCTGCTTCTACATCACTGCCTGTTTAGCCCCACCCACAGATTCAGGCACGTAGTAGTTAAATGACAAGAGCGGCAAATGCAGGTCTACGTGCCAGACTGTGCCAGTAAGAACTTGGTCCTTTGTTTATTCCATTTTAGCGTGGATTCGTTTACAAACAAGGCACAATTTGATGCAGGATTTTCAGAAAGACTGAAACTAAAAGACGATGCTGTGCCGACTATATTGGATCCGACAGTAATATCGCACCACACAAGTGTGAGTAACTGTTTTCATTACGTGGTCACTATTGCTTTGTCTATTCTTACAGATTGTTTAATATGTACTGAATATTTATGTTTTTTTTTTTTACTTAAACCACAGCAGCGTCTATCTATAAAGGATGTAGGCTATGAAACATACACAACTGTTAGCCAATCATAGAAGTGGGTTTTTACTTTACCTATTCAAACAAAGTGAAGGGGGTCAAAACAGGACAGAAAATAGCCTATTACTTATAAATTGTGTTTTTCTGATGTAAAAATATTGATAACATAAGTGGATCTCAGAGAACAGTACAAAATAAAAAACAAAGTTACACTGTAAAAAATAATTCAGAGGCTTTGTAAATATTACAAAAATAAAAACTTGTATTAACTTGTATTGTATGACCCCTTTAAATCTTGTGAAATCCTTGCTATACATTATATAGATTGAAATGCTAGTATACTTTTAGAAATGTACTATTGTCTTTTGAATACAACTATTACAATGAACATAATCTATTTCATAGGCAGTTAGGGCAAATGCACTGAACTTTCCAAGTAAACAGGGAAAAGACCACCTAAGACAATGTACTCCTATCAATAGGCTCCAAAAGTAGTGAGTTTGTTGGCCTACATGGTTTAACATCTCTCTTCCTGCAGAGAATCCCAACAGCAGCTCCCAACTTTAACTATTTATATAATTTTGTCTTTGCCATGTAATCATTTTGGAAAGAAAATATATGTCTAAGTTTACATTTTCGAGGCAGGAAGAATCCAAGTGAATTTTACAATTATTGAACACCGCAGATCAACTGAGAATTAGATAAAGTGAACATTGGCGTTCAGACCATCAGAGGCATTCAAAATAGATTCCTGCTTTGTAGAAATGGCCAACATCAGGCAAAACTGTCTCATGGGAGTTTATATGCCTGGATATATATTTATTTAATTTTTTATTTTATCACAAAGCACCTTTGATGTGTTTTTCAATATATCAAGAGACCCACATCTATCAACACACACAGACATGTACAAACACAATGCACAATCCAGAAAGGCTCCAGGATAACTCGGTGCTCGGCACTGACAGTATGGTCCTGCCTCTGCCCAAGAGAATGTGGGGCAGCCTAAGGCATCCCAAGACCCTCATATCCACAGTTGGTGATCTAGTTTTACAAGCATAGACATATGGGATCTGTTCATAATTTATGTACAATGTTGGAATGGTCTCCACTGACTGCTGTGGATCTAGCATCCTCAGTATACTACTTTTATATATAATAGCAATAATTGCAAACGAACAAGAATATCAGTTTTATAGGCAGGTTGGACAAGTATGGATGCTATATAATGGACAGCACGAACCAGAGTGGGGGTTTTATACATTTTAAGGGCCTAGGGATGTGCATTTCGGTTATTTTCCCTAACCGACAACCGACGCTCGTTAACCGATTATTAATCGTTAACCGACAAGATTATTTTAAATTAGAACATAATTAAATTAGAAAGAACAAGTGTCTGTGACCCATTAAAAATACTAGCATTATTTTTCCGGGGATTCACTTTACATGCGCAAAAAGCAGCAAACAACTTAACATGAGGATTCACATGATATCATATCATATCATATCACATCACGCACCTGCAGCGCTTCTGCGAGCGGAGAAAAACATAATAAAGCTTGGCTCTAATGTGTGTGTGTGTGTGTGTATATATATATATATATATATATATACATATACAGGGCTCTAGACTGCGACCATTTTTTGAAAGTGTGCGAATAAAAATTTGACATGGTCGCACTTGTGCCAGTGCATGGTCTGCGCAGCTCCAAAGCACGCGCGCCAGCCAACATTGTAGCAGGAGAAAGATTTCACTGATCACGTGAAGAGAGGCGCTTTCAGCAGGAGCGCGATGGTGCGCGCAACGGAGTATTTGGTTGTCAAACTAAAGTAAAAGACCGCTTCTTAAACCAGAGAAGGTGAACATGTTGGTATTCTTGTAGAGAACACAAGTCCTGTCAGCGACAGCCAGTTTAGTTTTACTTTGAAAAGCTTGTTATCTTTGCTGTTTACTTCACGTTACACTATGGAAGCTTTCCTTTTTTTTTTTTACATTATTATTATTTGATTCCTCAGTGTTTGCTAAACATTTATTTGTCTGTATATAATACAACATGTGATGTGTCCTGTGCCATGCCTCGTCTTATTCCTTTTTGTTAATAAATGTTATGTAAGCTAGTTTGTCATTGTAACATACTGTTTTATTGTTGTTGTGCTTTTTAATTAAGAATAACAATGAATCCATCTTTTGTTTTAGTCTTAAAAAGTGAAAGGTGTATAGATATAAGCAAAACAGACTGATCTTTTCTTGTAAAGCGTGACACCAAGATCGCGAATTTGAAAGTGAAAGTGCACGAAAAGAGGAATTCCTGTCACAAAATTTAAATCACAAATAATACTGATGAAAAAGAACAGGTTGAATGTTGAACACTTTCGTTACCATATAACTATAAACTATCATAAAAGTTAATCAGCATGCATTGATTAATCAAATGTTGTATATAAATAAAAAAAATTGCAACCAAATGATGTGCTGGTGCGACCAACTGAGAAAGTTCGGCACAAGTGCAACCAGTGGGAATGAGTCTAGCCCTGTATATATATATATATATACACTATTATAACGAATAAATAGGCCTATATGAGAAATATATTTTCACTTAAATAATAATTTAAGAAAACGAAAGAAAAACTGTGCAAGTAGCCTATGCAGAGTTTCGGTTCATTTTTGTTCTGCGCGAACGGAAAGCAGACAGCAGAAAGCGGAATCCTATTTTTTTTTTAGTTGAAGGAGACCCAACATTGGTTTCAGTTTCGTTTTATCCTAAATTAATTCGTTTTGGTTTGTCGTTTATATAGCTATAGCTTCTTACATTTTTAATTCTTGTTCTTTTCTAAATAGCCTACTGTTAATTGAAAGGATTTGTTGTGGAGTGAGGGGAACTAAAATAGCCTAGCTATGTTTACAGTGTTTATTATAATGTTTGTAATTCGCGTTGGCTATTTCTGAATTAAATAATAAAATGCACTTATAGGCGACTTGTTTTTTTTCTCTCTCTCTAAAAAAAAAAATTTTTTTTATCGGCGTAGCTTATTTTAACCATGCAGCAAACCTTTAAAAATATTTTGATAAATTACTAAAAAAAATAAATAAATAAGTGACTTTAAACCGTTTAACTGATTGTATTAATCGGTCAAACTTCTAATCGGTCGGTTAACGGTTAAAATGAACATCCCTAGGCTAAATTACACACTATATCACTGTCTTATACTCTTGAGCGTATGTATCTCTAGAGCAAATGGATGCAGTCTAAACCAGTGATTGCAGGTCTGTTTTGATAGGGTCAGAAATGTAAAGACAAAAATTCTAAATGCACATAAAAACGCAACTAACAATATAATCAAAAGATAAATGTAATAACACTAACACTTTACAATAAGGTTTTTATTTGTTAACATTAAATATAAACAAAAAATGAACAATACTTCTAGAACATTTGTTAATCTTAACTTAATGTCAATTTCAACATGCCCATTTTTTTTAACATTTGCTAATGCACTAAACAAACAATTAAAGGTGCAGTGTGTAGTTTGTAGCGGCATCTAGCGGTTGAGTTTGTGAATTGCAACCAACGGCTCAGTCCCCCGCTCACCCCTCCCTTTAGAGAAGCTACGGTGGCCGATACAGGGCTAAGACGCCTTCGTCTGAGACAGCCCGATCTCACGGCAATTCGTACTTATTTTACGAGGTGGCTAATTCGTACGAATTCGTACGACCTCACTCGTACCAATTCATACGTTTTTTGCTAAATCGTACGTATTTTACGAGTTGTGAAATCGTATGAATTTGTACGAATGACCTACACCTAACCCCGCCCCTAAACCTAACCGTCACTGGGGTTTAGACAAATCGTACTAAATCGTACGAGTGAGGTCGTACGAATTCGTACGAATTAGCCACCTCATAAAATAAGTACGAATTGCCGTGAGATTGCGTTGTCTGAGACCGCAGAGAGTAATGAGGTTTATTTACAAAGGTAAATTAAGGAATTATATTTACTTAATTATTCAATAAACGATGTCATTGCGAATATTACTGTTACTTGTTCATCATTGTGTCAGTGTTTTTTCGCGAGAACAACATAGTGATGAAACGCGCTTTGTAGAGCAGTTTGTCCGTTAAGGGCTACTGTAGAAACATGATGGTGACTTCCATGTGAGGGGACCCGCGGTATATGTAGTTATAAATCGCTCATTCTAAGGTAATACAAACATAATAGTTCATTAAGTAAGGTCTTTATACTCCTCTGAAAACGTAGTTATGTATATTATATTGCATTTCTGTCTATAGATCATCCTAAATATTACACAGTGCACCTTTAAGAATTGTATTTTCACTAACTAAAGCCCTATTCGGACGGTAATTGTTTCTCATGGGGACGTAAGTGATTTTCACCATTAATGGTAGTCTGTGATTTAATTGCCGTCCGAATCCAGAATGTCGATGTTTATCTCTCACCACCCCTGTAAAAATCCCCGGCCGAGTTACCTACTGTTTTTTCACAAACACCGAGGTCGTGTGGTAATTTACTTGCCATCCGAATCCACATCTCTGAGTTTACGAGAATAAATGATTCAAAATTCAGTGTTTAAACCCTTTTTGAGCACTCCCGAACACCTGTTGTAGGCTACGTAGGTGTAATTTGCATACATATTTATTTCTGAAATGCTGGAAAATATGTAAAAGAACAATAGGCCTACTTCATAACTGCTCACAGCGACTGGGAGCAGAAAAGCACGTAAACATTCGAAATCAGTCTTTATTATGGCAGCAGCAGGTATGCAATACAATTTTAAAATGTGTATTATAAACAGATATATACACAACTATATCGCGTTTATTCAACTAGCATGTCTATTTTCCTATTTTTAAACAGGAGATTTAAATAATCAAATAATAAATAGGATTATATATTATAAAATATGCTTGGAATAATAAGAATACATTTTACACAATAATAAGAATACATTATTTACAGCAGACAATCATGTGAAGTGTTACTATAATATAATAACTACCTGGTCTCATGGCATAAACGTACCTGGGCGCACTTTTTAGCGAGACGCGAAATACGTACTAATAAGTACACATCACTGCAGTTTCCAAAAGAAATGAACACTAGAGGCAGTAAAACTCAGATGCCTTTTATTCCTTTTCACACAAATTTACAGAGTTTCGATTAATAAAGCGTAATTTTCACACAATTACTTGAAGAATATCATGTTATGACTTAAAAACAATATTAATATGCTGGGAAATTTGAAAACTGATGCTTTTGAACGTTAGCATCACACATATCCAGCTTCATATCTATGGGTTTTCAGTGACGGTAGGTTTGTTCGGTAGCTCACGGAGGACAGAGACGTATTTGAGAAGCGATGAGCTCCCGTTCGAATCCAACGCAATCTCACGGCAATTCGTACTTATTTTACGAGGTGGCTAATTCGTACGAATTCGTACGACCTCACTCGTACCAATTCATACGTTTTTTGCTAAATCGTACGTATTTTACGAGTTGTGAAATCGTATGAATTTGTACGAATGACCTACACCTAACCCCGCCCCTAAACCTAACCGTCACTGGGGTTTAGACAAATCGTACTAAATCGTACGAGTGAGGTCGTACGAATTAGCCACCTCGTAAAATAAGTACGAATTGCCGTGAGATCGGGCTGTTCGAATCCCATGGTTCCACAAAACAGTTCAAATCAGCTTATAAGGAAGTTCAAATAGCATGGTTGCATCAACAAATGCGTTTTTATATTAGTTTTGCATTTGTCAACACTATCAGGTAGGTTTATGGTTGAGTTTGGTGTAGGGCATATTTCCAACACGATAGAGCATTCATTTTTAGCGACAGTCCCCGGATATTTGAATTCTGAACTGCCGCAATATGTACCAAAAGCAACGTAATAAAAACACAGCAATACGTACCAACGTAATAAAAACGTGCCAGGGTTTATGTATTGAACCTGTGTTTTAGCACCACTCAGTGGACAGTTCTCTTTGAAACTGTGGCGAAACGTGCAGTAAGGTAACGTTACGTAAAAACGGACTCGCTAAAAAGTGCACCTAGGTACGTTTATGCCATGAGATCAGGTTGAATAATAAACAGTATAAAAATAATAACAAAACAAAACTTATTTATAAATGGGTTATATAAGTATAAGCAAGTATAAATAAAAATGTTTGATTATAGAGACACTGTTGTTTACTTTTGCCACTTGATCTATATATTTTTTTTTTTTCCTGAAGCAAAAGCAGTTGACGAAGGGGCAATTCATCGGGGGTTTAATGATAGCTGGCTGTCTATGCAGAAGAAAACAAAAAGGGCTGTGGTAAAAAAAAAAAAGAAAGATAGGAAAAATTCAGCACCAATAATGCACTGGGCTAAATCAGACTATAAAGGTGTCATCCTGCAGATATTTGCTGAAAAATCAACAGGGATATCTTGGTCCAGGTAACAGAAAAATTATACACGTTGTTCATATATATCCCGAAATTGTAACAATACAAAACTGGTTGAAAATTGGTTAACATACTCTTTAACCATAGTTGAGCTTATCATTGAGGAATCGAGGAACATTGTGTTCATTACGTCAGATGGACGATAACGAGTTAAACATGATTCAGAGGACAGCAACATACTGTAAGGACACACAGAAAGAGCAGCAGAGAAAAAAGGGTTAGATAATACTAGATTGAAAGAGGATAAGAGATCAATGGATAATAAAAGCAAAATACCGACAACAAGAAATCTTGAGATACATCCACTTTTGTTTACCAAACCCTACTAGTACATTTTTCTCAAGACAAGAGTGAATATGCAGTGCACTTCAGAGCTTCAAAGTCCCGCTGAGAGAGAGAAACAGAGAGAGAGAGAGAGAGAGCACAGTACACGGGATCCGGCCTGATGTTTAATTCATTCCATAGGTCCATGTCTCCATAACGAGGGTTCCTTAATTCCATGTGCAGTGAGAGGTAAAATGTTCATGCAGCAATTTTAAATCCTTAAAAATGTTCACAAGTGCACTTTTATGAGAGCAGAATGTAATGAAGCAATAAGCCATGAGAGACCATACATTACAGCAATTTTACTATGGTTAAAGGGGTTTCTTAGGGTGTATTCACACCTGTCTTGTTTGGTTCTATTGAATCGAACTCAAGTTTGTTTCCCCCCTTGGTGCAGATCTTTTGAGCAGGTGTGAATACAGCAATCGCACTCGGGTGCGCACCAAACAACCGTACCGAGACCCAGCTGAAGAGGTGGTCTCAGTCCGCTTCCAAACGAAATCTGGTACGGTTGAATGGATGAACCAATGAATGGATGACATTAAGTACATGTGTGGTTTTGTTTACAGTTTCTGGTTCACTTGCGAAAAGGGCAGTGTGAAAGCGAAGCGCACCAAACAAAAAAACATCAACATTGTATTTGGTCCGGACCAAAGCAAGAGAACTAGCAGAATTTCCTGGTGTGAATACACACTTAGGCACAATGTGAAGCACAATCCCTTAACCCAACTGTGCCAGTTTTCCACAATGATAATAATAATTGTTTCTTGAGCAGTAAATCTGCATATTAGAATGATTTGTGAAGAGTCATGTGACACTGAAGACTGGAGTATGGCTGTTGGATTTTTTTTTTTTTAAATAAATTAAAATAGAAATCTTACCAGCCTCAAACTTTTGAACAGTAGTAAATAAAAGACATAGAATTCAGTTGATCTCATTTGTGCATATCACACAGAACAGAACAAAATTTTATAATTTCATGTTAAGTAAATGAGTAAACTAAAATTAATAATGCAAATTATTAATACAATTATTAATAATTATTAATAATAATAATACAAATTGTCATGAGATCACATTGGCATATATCAGCTATGATCATACGATCAGAATTCAGAGGGTGAACTTTCCATTTTATGAACACGGTGTTTCGAAAGCATTCCATTAAAGATTGCATGTCTTCTGCTTGCCCCCAGGTATAAAACATAAATAAAACCATGCATTTCCCCAAGCAAAGATTCTCTGATTGGTGAACTCACTCCTGCAGCACAGTCCTGCCTGTAGTCTATGTGGATTTGACTTCAATAATATCTGTCTATTGGGCTTTAATGAGGTCAGAGGAAAATATTTTTTATATTAAAGGGAATATAATAGGATAATTTTGAAATACCTACAGTGTTATTATTTTTACACATGCAGTATTAGCATCTCTAGAGCCCCAGACAATCACAAAATCAATCTCAACAAAACAAGAGCTTTACATGTATTGCTCAATAGAGTTTGTGTGTATCATCTCACGTCTGAATCCATTTCTTTTAATCACTTTACACAGTATGTAATCTCACATGAGAATCACTCCACAGTAACATGAGGGCCCATTTGCAGGCTATAAACTCTGCTGCACTGCGGCCCTGAATCTCATTTCCACACCACATGATCTATGCTTCATGGAGGCAGTGTTCCAACATCCAAATAATTTGAAATCAGCCTGCATCAACACACCTAGAAGGATCTGAATTCAGACATAACTGGCAGCGCACTCTTAAGGCCTGTTCACACCAAGGACGACAACTTTAACGATAACTATAAAGTTTTAATAATCGTCCTAATTCGGATGTCCACACCCACCACAACTGTAACAGTAACGACAGAGAAATGTCATAACTGTAATCACTATTTTTCCAGCTAATGAACAATATAAACATTGACAATCAAAATTCACCTGACTTTTAATAAACAGATGACATAACTTCAGCTCAAGCTTATAGTAAACATAATATTATCGTCTGTTGGTGTGGAAGCTAATATAGTTATAGACCACTAAACAACAGCGTTTAGCTACTGCTTTTTATTATAATTTTTTTATTTTATTGTTTTTACTTTGTAGGCCTATATGTGTGCAGTTTATATGGAATATTTACAAAAAAAAAATGTAATTAAAAATAAAATAAAATAAACAATATTTCAGGTGACCTAAAATAAACCTGCTTCTTGTTGGCAACATCTAAATGACCTCTTAAGTCAATAAATTATAGCATATATATATATACACACACACCCTCACACAATTATAACAAATATATTTATGTCAGATAAAGGAAAAATTAATTAATTAATTAATTAACTATTTTTAAAAAATGGTTTTAAGGTTATAAAGTTATAAGTTAGCTGTTACCACTTTTTATAGAAAGAAAAAAAAACTTAATATGGTGGAAAAACTATTTACAGGACCATGCCGTTTTCTTACACCGTCATATAAATCTTAACCTAAAATCTTGAGGTTTATTAAAAAAATCCATGACATGATATGAGTCAGCTATGCATTAGGTGACATCTGAGATTAATGCCATAGCTGAATGCAGAAGTGTGTACCGCTTGAAAATGCCAAAGGAACCATTAACCGAACATTTTCAATGTGTTCAGCATTTCTGCAGGACTCCATTTATAAGTCCTGTATGTTTAATCTTCTCACATCCTGAGTGAAACAGCAAATGAGTGGCGGATGAAGGGTTCTCCTGGACCCGTAAGAGGATGTCAGCTCCGGATTATCCTTACAAGCTTTTATTCACATCTTCAAACCAATTATTGTCATTTGCGCTTTTATATAGAAGGTTAATAAGGAGAGCACTCCTTTGAGCTGTATAGGAAATGAGGCTGTGGAGAGGGAAAGGACGTGGAGGTTAGGTTGAATGGAGGTGCCACTCCAAGTACTCTTTTCTTGCACCTTAAATAAATAAATAAATAAGCCATAGTAAGTTGAAAAGAACCGGCGGCCAAAAAATGCTACAAGTTGCAAGAAGTTTTGATAAACCTGGTTTTGCGTGACTCCTAGTTGAGGGTTCCAAGTCGTCTTTTATTTCCTGAAGCAAATTGAAAATAACATGGCTTGGCAAATGATATTTTCGTGTTCTTCTTGCATTCCAAATAAATTACATGTGGAAAAAACCTTACTGAAAAATCCTCTCTCTTCTACCACGCACTCTCTCATCTCTGTGGTGCCTCCTCCTAGCAACAATAATTATAGCCATTTCAAGTGCAAAATAGTTTAAGACATGCTTTTTTGGGCATTAAATAATGGTGCAAATACCAGTCATTTGACAAGCGCAAATGTTAGTAAAACGCGTTGCGTGATTCATTTGAATACTCTCCTCCCATAACTTTTGCGTCTGAAAGGGAAACTCCTAGAAATGCATATTCAATAAGGTCAGGTGCAAAAATAACTATCCATGCCTTTTCAGCGCTAATTCGTCACTGCGTGTCTTTAGTAAAACCTGACAGTATTTTAATGTCAAAAGATAGTTTGCGCTGGCGCAAGCTGTTAGTAAAACTGGCCCTATGTGTGTATGTGGATGTTTTCCTAAAGGAAAAGAGATTGAAAAAGTCGAGTTGAAAGGCTTTTTTGACATTGGGATTTATTTGCTGTTTTATCAGATCATACCGATATAAAACATGAATAAAACATATGTTCTGCTTCAAGGCCACACTATAGTACTTTCGTCTTGTTTACTCCAGGTTTAGATAGAAATCATCATGGGAAACACACAATACAAGAAACAATCCTAAAGACACTAATGTAGAAGTAAAAAAAAAATAGACAATGTGGATCATCTAAAATCAACATAAAAAATTTATATGAAAAATGGAAATGTAAAATGCTATGGCTTTTTGGTATTTATATATCAATGTGATGATAAACACACACATTTAAGAAAAAGATTAGATTCAAACTGGTAACTCAAAACTCGTCTTTTTTTAAGCAACTGTTTAGAGTCATTTGTTCAGATTTAGATTCACTAAAAAAGAACCAACTCATAAGAGTCATTTGTTGGTGAATCAGAACACATTAGTTATGTTGGATGTTTTTGATTCATCCTATAGAATCGACTCATGAAAAACATTTATTTGTGAATTGCCTTGTCTTGCCCTACCCTGCCCTGCCCTGCCCTGCCCTGCCCTGATGTCTTCATTAAAGACTATTATTTGAGTTTATGTCCTCGTCTGCGTGTTCCTGTTCCTCCCTTGTGTGTGCACCGTGACACCCTGGACTAGTTGGTTATTGTTTGTTTTTTTGTTTTTTTATACACAGTTATTTTGCAGAACACCCATGTTTGTATTGCATTACAATCAATACAAACTGCAAACACACTGTCCCAATTCAGGTAAAATATTATGTATTTTAGAGCAGTACTGAAGATTCAGCAACAGAAAACTACTATGGGTATGTAACTAGTCACTATTTCTTCACAATTTTTTTTATTATTATTTTGAATTGCCTTGTTGCTTTCACTACATCATTTTAAAGGGTCTTGAGGTGTGACTAAAGAGGTCTATAATACCAGGAAAAAGCTGTAAATTAACTTTCCCATTCATCTCAATGGCACTTTGCCAGCTTTAAATCTGCCATGTTTGCTCATAGATGCAGTCCTGCTGCTTGGTTGTTTTGAGCCAATCACTTGAGCCCTAAAGTAAATAACAATATAAGCAAAATGCTGTTTAAAATCTTTAACGCAAGTTAAAGCTGTAGTCTGTAAATGTTCTTGTGTTCAACATTTACAAAATGAATATAACATGTGAGTACATCATGAATCAATTTCCCAAACCTTGTTTTTGTCTTATCCTGAATCACTACGGTACACCTATAAATACGTTTTTATATTCTGACTATTTCAGACTGGTACTGGTGGAACCGCTGCTGAGTAGCCCATTACCTGCGTGATTCGTCATAGACATAAACAGAGTAGCAGCTCCGGCTACAATGTTCTTCCGCAAGATGCACACAGTTCTGTTTATTAACCGCTAGAGTGCCAAAAGTTATGGACTGCAGCTTTAATGTACTATCTATTTACACTTTAAAAATGGCATGGTTATTTTTATGTTATACAGAAACCATAATGGTGCTGATTGTAATGCAGCCCCCAACCAACAGGGGGCCATTAAAAATAGGCAACATAAAATTACAGTGAGAAAGTCCTTCAAGGCTGCAATCCCCCTGGCACTGTGTGTGTGTGTGCAGCAGAGAGTAGGCAGAGACAGAGAGAGGTGTCATATATAATTCATGCCATTCTCTGAGTATTTTCGGATCATTGTGACAGGGACATGACAGAGTCTCTCAGAGACCCGGGTAACACACAGTTATTCACTCACACACTCCACATCAACACACTTTCTCTGACAGCAGGGAGGAAACAGTTGGAGTCCTCCCACGTGATACTTAACACGCTACTCTAGTATGACACATTACGCGCGACATCTCAATGCTGCGTCAAAGTGCTGCACACACACACTCCCACCTTATCATTGATTTCTAGTGTTTATATGAGTAATGCAGAGTTTAATATGACATGTGTGACTTGGGAACCAAGAACTGGTTCTCATTCAGAACCGTGTTCATTAAAACTAATAATAATAAATAAATAAAACAGTAATAACATACTAAAATACACTTATGAGTCTGAAACCGTAGATCAGTTTTCAACAGCAACAACAAATGTAGAGCCTGACAAGGTGAATCATGAATGAATGATTCTTATGAACCAGTTCTTTTGAATGAATCAGTCAAATGACTCACTCGCTGACTGAAATTAGCATTTTTTTTACTTACAGAACCATAAATAGTTTCTTTCTTAAATTAAATGTGAACTGTTAGTTTGCTTTGTAATTAGAATGTGTATAAATGATACTAAATAAAAATATGGTAACACTTTATTTTAAGGACCTATTCTCACTATTAACTAGTTGCTTATTAGCATGCATATTACTAGAATATTGGTAGTTTATTAGTATTTATAATCCACAAATGAATGCCTTATTTGGCATGCATGACCATATTTTATATCCCTCCTAGCCCATATCTAAACTTAACAACTACCTTACTAACTATTAATAAGTAGCAAATTAAGAGTTTACTGAGGAAAAAGTCGTAGTTAATAGTGAAAATTTGTTCCCTATTCTAAAGTCTTACCACAAATATTGTATAAAAAATAAATGTTTCAATATAAAAATAAATAAATGTTATACTAATATGTTAAAGTATGCTAATGCTCATATATTGGAATGTAGTTAAAGATAAACAAAGTATTTTTTTTTCAAAAAGAAAAATAAATACATAAATACAAAAGTAGCAAGTGTATTTACAATGAATCATTTTGAATCATGGCTCACTCACTGATTGAAACAAACAGTTTCTGACTTGCTGAACAAGCAACTCATGCTCTACTTTAAGTGAATGTACAAAAAACATGTGAAATTAATTGTAAATGAAAATAGTGTATGAAAAAATATGAAAAAACACACATTAAAAAAGGAAAAAAAAAATCTATAAGTTAATATTCTAATGTTCATGAAGACAGAAAGTAAATGCCACTCCCAAAAAAAGATTAAAATGCACATCCAAAAAGAACCAATGTTTAGTTTAGTCTAGACTATTTGTAAAATATGTGGTTTGAACAAATTACTGTATGAAGGATAATAAAAAGTACTGGAAGAATCGTTATTGGAATCGTTAAGAACTGTAACTGGAAAAATACATACTTACCATTTCCTTCTCTAATGCACAGCGAGTGTGTCATTGTTTTATGTTAATGTATGGGGGAGTATGTCATCCTGTGATTATGTGCATGTTGCGCATAAAGGATCAGCTGGCAATGTGACCAACATTCACTGCGGGAGAACATACAGAACAGGCAGAAAAATCTGCCAGCACCCTTAGGACTCAAAGCAACTCAAGTGCAAGCACGCACACATAGGCAGACAAAAACACAGCACACACTCATTGCACAGTCATTCATGTGCAAATAGTGCAAATGGAATGCATAACAAACTGTCTAAATAAGGTACAACTGATTCTATTAGCTGATTGGCTACAGACTCCATTATGGCTGCTTGGCTGAGAATGGAAATAATTAGTCTTTGACTCATTCTTATTCAGCACAAAAGCTCTAAAACATTCACCATCATTACATTTTGCTGGGATGCTATTTGGTGGCTGTTTTGTTTGTGCCGTTTTGGGTTGTTGTCTAATGTGATGGGTTTGGGATTGCATCGTGATGGCTGGATAACTCTTACTGAATGAGCTCCTCTGAACTACTGCTGATTAACTGAACTACAGGTGAGCAGAGAAATGACGAGATGAGCTGAGACCTTGTTACAATCAGGAAATTCTTTCCAATAACATTATTTAAGCTTCTTTTTCCTCTGGATTCGATATATGGACATCTAGAGCTGGACAGATAAACAGATCAGACAGATCCACAATAGACAGATAATTACCTCCCAGAGTCAATTTTTGTAATTTATCCCAAGATCATCACAAGGTTTGACGCCGAGATATCGTCAGCCAAGATTATTGAACTGCTTCTGGATGGTCCCACCTCTAATTCTTTACTGCAGTATATAATTATGTCACACATGTGGGGCAATGGGCATCTTCAGCTCCATCAGTAGAGGGTTAAGGTGCAATTAGTAAGTAATTGACTTTGTTTGTTGCTGTAATATTCTGATAAATATATTCTGTGCTAACCAGCTTTACTCTCCTGTGTGCTTTAGCCATTTCATTGGTCAGTGTAGTTTCTAGGGAAATACGGAGAAAATATTAGCTGAGCACAAATCTGTGTAGGTTCTGGGAAGTGCTGGGCTGTGACGCTGGAGGGATTTTTGGACCGCAAATCTCTGACAAAGGGCGATGCTTGCTAGAAGGGATAATCCAGTGGTTTTTGACTCTGTTTCTTATCTAAACCAACAACATTATTTCTCTCATGAGGAACTTACAGATGAATGCAACACTTTCAGATGCTGCAATTTGCCACTTTTGATTCTAAAAAGAATATTAATTGATGATCATACTGTATAATAATATGCATATAATAATAATAAAAAAATAGCCACAACATTAATGCCACCTGCCTAATATCGTATAGGTCCCCCTCGTGTTGCTAAAACAGCTCTGATGCATCGAGACCTCTGAACGTGTCCAGCACATCCCATATAGATCAGGGGTCCTCAACTCTGGACCTTGAGATCCACTTTCATGCAGAGTTTAGCTCCAACCCTAATCAAACACATCTGAACAAGCTAATCAAGGTCTTCAGGATTACTACAAAGTTGCAAGTAGATGAGTTTAATCCAGAGTGGAGCTAATCTCTGCAGGAAAGTGGATCTCGAGGTCCAGAGTTGAGGACCCCTGCCATAGATGCTCAACTGGACTGAGATCTGGGGAATTTTGGAGGCCAAGGCAACATTTTGAACTCTCTGTCATGTTCCTCAACCATTCCTGAACAATTCTTGCAGTGTTGCATGGTGCATTATCCCGCTGAAAGAGGCCACTGCCATCAGGGAACACCATTGCCATCAAGGAATGCATGTGGTCTGCAACAATCTTTAGGTCTGTGGTACGTGTCAAAGTAATGTCCTCATGAATACCAGGACCCATGGTTTCCCAGCCTATTGTCTCCACCGGCCTGCCATCTTCCTGATGCCAGTTCAATGGCTGTCCTTCTGTGAACTTTTGGTAGGTATTAACCACTGCATACCAGGAACAGGCCAAAAGATTTGGCATTTTGGAGATGCTCAGACCCAGTCATATAGCCATCACTATTTGGGCCTTGGCAAAGATCTTTTTGCTTGCCCGTTGTTCCTGCTTCCAACACATTGAATTCAACAACTGACTGTTCACGTGCTGTCTAATGTATCCCACCCCTTGACATGTGCCACTGCAATTATATAATCAATGTTATTCACTTCACATGTCAGTGGTTTTAATGTTGTGGCTGATCAGCATGCAGTATATATTAGAATGCAGGAAAGCCCCTGATGAAACTGTAAAATTTAAACTGTAAGACTAGGGATGAATAAGTATTTAAATTCTTGCCGATAATGATAAGCCAGTAAGCCAACTATATTTTTCATGTCATGGCCAGTAACTGATAAATTGCTGATACAAAAATGTAAATTTTGTCTAAATAAATAAAGAATAAAACACTACACACTAAAGCCACTTATTTTAAATATGTAGTGAATGTAGGCATCACAACATTATAATGCACAGTATGAAAAATGTATATTCATTTACTAAACATCACATTTACCATTGTTATTAAACTATTTCTGTTTTTTTAAAGATTAGCTTGAAATGAGCATCAGATGGTGGCAATGGTAATCGAAATGTAAAAATAATGGATAGTAGCAACACAATTAACTATACAAAATCATCCAATACTTACAAAAATAAATAAATAAGAACCAAATAAACTCTGATATCCAATATAGTAATGCTATATCATGCGTCCCTACTTCTAACTTTCAAATTTGTACAAACTGTCTAATATGTTTAACAACCATCCAATAAAGTGTTGTGACACCATCTAGACACACATCTGTGAACCAGCTTTTGCTAGAAACAGCAGATTCAGACATCAAAGTCTGATATCCCGAGTGGCAGAACTGTGAGCTGAGATCTCCCCCCGGACTGAAAACTGGAGAGTGCTTTTGTTCTGTTCACTTACCCCTTACATGATGGATCACTTTGATCAGAGCTCAGCAGTTCACAACATCTCACATCTGAGCGCCTCCTAACAACTTTGATTTTCAGAAGTATCTTGTGCTCTCTCTCTCACACACAGACACACACAATAAGAACTACAGTAGGTATGTAGGAGAAAATGGATGTTGAGGAGCAATGACTAGACAAGCCCACACATCACTATCAAGTGATATATAAATATAGATATAGAAAAATATAGAAAAAGAGAGCGATCACAAAAGAAAGAACATAGGTCAGGCAATTAAAGACCCATGAAATCAAAAAAGAGAGTTTTGTGGATTTTAGTTGTTGTTTGTTAGCCTAGAAATGCATATTTTTATTTTTTTTGATAGGAAAAGTCCTGAAAAATCATCAATGCTTACCTTAAGGTTAGAGAATATTAGGATGAAATTTATTCTCCCTTGAAAAATCAATAAAAAGGAGAAAACACGTGCAAAGCTAATTTCTAGTCTTCTCTCTTGCTTGTCACGGATAAGACGAGCTGAAGGGATGATAATAAGGAAATACAATCAATACTCCTCCATCAGCTCCTCCCAACTCACCCTGAATAAAGCCATCTTCATCTAAGACATCCTTCTCACACTGTCTCTGCTACTCTCTCTGTGTTTGATCTCTAATGCAGAGGACATGACTTGTATTTCAGTAACAGAAAGTAAAACAGCAGAAAAAAGGGCACAGAAATAGACTTTACACATTTCACATTATTAACCTTGCGTCATTCAGTGGTTCTCAAACCCTTTTGATTCTAATGACCCCCAACGTCCACAAAAATAATCAGTGGCCCCATGACTTTTCCTGTTGTTTGTGGTTTACTTATTAAGGATTAAGTTATTTTTTTAAACCCACGATTTCTACAAAATGTAATATTTTAGAAAAAAATATGTTAATTATAAAAATGCTCATGGAGGTTTAGATTTTATTAATTTACATAACTTTCCTGATACAACCTTATATAAGCAGGTTTTTCAAGACAATGGATAATTATTATTATTTTATTTTTTTAAAGCTTTTTATGTGTTTTAGATCATTTTAATACTAAATTTGTCTTATTTTAAATCATTTTAAGTCATCTTGAGTCTCCTTTGCAAATTACCCCTAATGGACCACAGACCCCTGGTTGAGGACCACTGTCCTAAACCTTGGGATAACATGACTTGTTTTAATACCTGTAGGGTGTCCATATGTCCTCTTTTTCCTGCACATGTCTGGGATTCAGCTTTGTTTTCCTATTGATGTGCCCTCTACAGTCTTTATACATTATATGTACTTGTATTTCCATTGCTTTGACCGTTCTTTTTGACTGAAAACAAAGCCAAAATCACACATTTTAGGCAATTTAAATCCGGGTCAGGTCGTGTCTGAGAAAAAGGATGCATGGCCACTAGTGTTGCTTTCGTCAACGAAAATTATGACTAACTATCGTCGTCAACGAACCTTTATCACGTGACGAAAACGAGACGAGACGCAACGTAAATGCTGGTCATGTGACGATGACTATAATTAAATGCAATATTGTTGACGAATAAAAACGAGACTAAATGTGGTTTACAAAATAAAAACTATGCTAAAATGTCTCTTCATTTTCGTTGACCAAAACGAGACAAAACTAAATGTTATAATGTTATTTCATCTCGTTTAGTCGCGTTATTATTATTATTTTGCAGTATTTCTGTTTCCTGTGTCTCACTTCATCAGGGTTGCCAGGTTTTTGCAACAAAACCCGCCCAATTGCTACTCAAAACTGGTCCAAAACTAGCCCAATTGCATTTCGAGGGGGGGTTCCCCGGTAAAGTTCGCATTCCAGGGGCTAAATATCACGTTATTGGGGTCGCTTCAACCCGCGGACATGAAAAACAACCCGCGGCGACAGTGTTAAAGTAGCCCAATTCCGTGGGAAAACCGTGGACTTGGCAACACTCTGCGCAGACACAGGCGACGTCACTTCCTCAAGCTCCACTCGCGGCATTATTTAGAAGATAACAACAAACAAAGTTAAGTATAACACCGATGGCTTCATCCGACTTCAGTTTACAAGCAATACAAGTAACAGACACACATTTTATTTGCACTTTTTAGTATGTTATTAGCTCGCTTATTCAAGCACCTTGTTTCTCTTTGTTAAACTTGAATGTATTTTTTTTTTCTGGCATTGTCATGTGATGCTATTTTATTTATTTTATTTTATTTATTTAAATTTATGTGTGTGTAGCCTACTTCTAACATGTTTGGTTGGTAAAATAAATGTTGCAAATTCAAATCAGAGTGTCTTCCGTGTCTGAAATGGATGTATTCTTGAGTCTATAAGGTAACAATAATATAATAAGATAACCTTGTTTGAAATGGGTTTGGCTAAAAGAAAATTTTGGTTTCGTCTATACTACTAGGTATTTATACTATATTGACTGGGTTAAATAGAATTGCATTATTAAAAGAGACTAAAATACAATTTTCATTGACTAAAACTAGACTAAAATGTCATCAGTTTTCGTCGACTAAAACTAGACGAAAATAGTCATGGATAATTCTGACTAAAATAAGACTAAAATGCTCAGACTTTTAGTTGACTAAAACTTGACTAGACTAAAAAGAGTATGAACGTGACTAAAACTAATAAAAACTAAAATGACAGCTTCACACAAAGACTAGACTAAAACTAAAATTAAAACAGGCCGCCAAAAACAACACTAATGACCACCCTAAACACCTGTTAGTTCATCTATGAAACTGTTGCCACATAAATCCACTGTTTGTTCTACATCTTCTGAAATAAACTTCAAAAATGAGTCTCTGCATTACTCCTGGTTGCATGTTTGTTTATCAATGTTGACGTCAATCATTTACTAAAACTGTGTTTGGTAACAATTTCTGCAACTACACAAAGCTCATAGACATTCAAGTATTATCCAGTTTGTGATGGTTTGCCCTTTACTTTAAAAACTTACTGCAACATTCTAGCACTGCATGTTTATATTCTTGTAGTATCATTAGCCAATCAGCTTTAATCATGATGTCATCATTTGCTCAGGTGATTGGCCCAAAACAACAAAGGGTGAATCCCATTTCTCTGTCTTACCCCTTCCCCTTACCCCTTCCCCTTAGTTTTGCGCGTTCATGTGAGAGTAAGGGCTGTCCCAATTCTCGTTTTGATCGAGGGGTAGGGCTAAGGGCAAGGGGTAGATACCCCTTAAAACCAAGCATTTTCGCGAGCTTACTTGAAACCAAGGGGTACCCAGAACACACTGCGCAACCGGCAACAATGTCGGCCAGATCATCCAGAGAGTCCCATTTTTGGCTTAAATAATTTATTTAAAAATTACGACAGTCTTGTTTTGTGCTCTACACAGTCCTGTACATATATATTTGCAACCATGTTCTTAATTGAAACGTTTTAAAAATCGCTAGTTTGCTACGCTAACATTACATCGCTGATTTGCACAACGATCGCAAAAACATCACTAATAAAACCCACGCGATCGACATACACACACACTTGCAGACGGCATCTTGGAAGTTTGTGATCCACACTTGTCGCCTTGTTGCCAGCTAGCGACGATGTACGATGACGTAACCTTAACCAAGTGGTGTCTCATTTCATAGGGGTATGTTTTCACCCCTAGCGCTTACCACTCGGTTTCGAGGGACAAGGGCTAGGGGTAAGACGAAGGGGTAGGGGAAGGGGAAGGGGTAAGACAGAGAAATGGGATTCACCCAAAGTGCATTTCAAATGAACATGCAATACTAACAGTTTTCACAGAGTAGTATAGACCTCATTAGTACTAACACTGATTTAGCCTGATTTTTTTTTTTTTTTTTTTTAAATGCCTTAAACTGGGGGTTAAAACAATGTAAGAACACATTTAAGTGTAGAATTGAGTAGAGAAAGGAGTAAAAAAGTTCAAAGAAAAGCTTCAGACAGAGAGATACACAGTTCCCTAGACAGATTTATTTACAGTCTAGCATGTATCTAAGCTTCATGCCTCCAGTCTGCTTCATAAGGTTACAAATGAGCCCATTAACACAGCAAAAAAACTACCCTTTAAGAAACAGACAGCTGATACCTTATCTACATCAATCACTACCACCTACGTGGAGCACAGACAAATGTGTACAGCTAATGAGAGATAAATGTTGAGACAGAGAGAGAAGAAAGATTTTTTTGCTAGAATGTGCATTAACACACATCTGAGTTAAAACATACGCACACACTATTCCAAAAGGCTTCAGTGCACAGGCAAGTATTACTGAGTTTAAGCTGTTTAATTCATTTAACTGCTCATCAGTGTAGGTGTCCATTCTGCCTGTGGCATGTCATGCCCTCAAAAACACACATACTATGACACGTGTATGAGTCTTTAACCCCAACCTTTGACCCTTCACACTTCAATTACATTACATTTGGACTCAATTATGCCTGTATTTAGCCTTGTCCACTTGCCATTTGAAATGGATACATGCATCCAGCAAAATAGAATCTACATTTACCACCAGCTAACATCTCAACTGCATACTATCTTATTCAAAACAGCTCCACATATTATGTTATGTTCCACATATAATTTACGAATATTCATGAACTGTGACAAAGTATACAAACATTATGAATAAACTAATAGTACATCTTATTGGTTCTTGCTTCTACAGCAGTCATATCATATCATAGTCATATCTACAGCAGTCATATCATACAAAGAGAATATCATTCTCTCTGATTTCTCATTTTACAACACAACAGAATTTGCATTTCTTTCATGGCAACTCTCTGAAGATTTTAGCATGGTAATGGATATGAAAATGTTCATGTATTTGGTCTTGGTAGAATAGATCTGCTACACTGCTGCTGCTGTTGGTTACTGCTTGTAGTTGTAGATTATTGCTGCTGCTGCTGCAAAGCAAGTACAGAAACGTGCTACTGCCAATACATACGCAGATACGGTGCTGTGAGTATTTAAGACATAATGATCCTGCACAAATAACCCGTAGCAGATCTATACAGATGGAGCTGGGGAAGGAGGAGTGTTTCAGATGAACTCTGAAAGTGCGCTGCGAACTGTTCTAGTGAATGGTAACAAGCCATTTAAATGTAAGGCAGCAAGCTTATTGACTGCATATGCAACATGAACCAATCAGCTTGTGCCAAGTAGTTTAACGCTGTGAATACCATCAATTTGCGTTAACGACCCATCAGCCTGTGCTATCGAGAGTTTCATGACAGAACTTGGTATTTTAGCACCAGCAAACATATAAAACTGCAGTTTGGGTTGTGTGTCTTATTAACAAAATATTAATAAAAATACAGTAAATAGCACATTTGAAACTGTGCCTTGCTTCTTTATCAGACATACCATACATTTTTTTATGTTTCTTATTGGGCCAAAATAGTCACAATTGGATTTTTAATGGTACATTTCATCCATCTCTCTAATTTATCATTACTATTATTATTATTACAATTAAGAAGAAGAAGAGGAAGAAGAATTAATATACATTAAATGGTTTCTGTAGTCAATTGGACACAATCTTAATCATGACATGGCTTCACAGCACTACAGTGAATAAATCAGGAACATTATTAGCTAATTAGTCACTTTTCCTCTCTCTTACCTGCTGACCTGTGCAGCTCAGGGTGAGCCAGGAACATTAGCTCATCAACTCTATCAAACTTTTCATCATTTTAATGCATGCAATTAAGAAAACTATTTAGATAATTAACTTCTTTAGCTAATTAACTGCTTCAGCTTCAGTAATTTATATGGCACATCTATTTTGGTACGACGTGACTGGTGTTTGCAATGCTAATAAATAATTTGATCTAATATTGTAAATGAATGCAGAACCAAGAGGCTAATGAATATTTGCCAAAGACTGAATGACAGGCACGTAAAAAATGGAATTTCAGTACAGTTCCCAATAATTCACTGCTAAAATTATTCTAACAGTGCAACGCAAGTATTATCTAATCAACAGCAATAGCCAAACTTACAGCTCGCTGTCCAGTGCCCAGTCTTGCATTACTTCTGGCTGTTTTCAGATATTATTAGAAAGAAAATATTATATTATATACAACCATAATGCATCATATGACATATATTTAGGATGTTTGTCCCCAGTTGTCTTGGGAACCATCCACCACATTCTCTTTTTCTCTATTGTGTAAGGTAACCAAGGTAATGCGTCACATGATCTTTGCTTCAAGGTTATCGCATTATAGTCCTCCACGTCCATAACGTTCTCAAAAGTCTGGCCATTTGATAATACCTAGAATATCAAAGTCAACTGCGGGCAGCAGATCCTTTTTCTATTTAGTGCCCAAACTCTGGAACAATCTACCTAACACTGTTCGGAAGGCAGACACACTCTGTCAGTTTAAATCTAGATTAAAGACCCATCTCTTTAACCTGGCGTACACATAACACACTAATACACTTCTAATATTCAAATCCGTTAAAGGATTGTTAGGCTGCATTAACTAGGTCAACCGGAACCGGGAACACTTCCCCTAACACACAATGTACTTGTTACATCATAAGAAGATTGACATCTACGCTAAAATTAGTCTGTTTCTCTCTTATTCCGAGGTCACCGTAGCCACCCGATCCGGTCCTTATCCAGCCCAGATGGTCACTGCAATCACCAGATCCAGTTCATATCCAGATCAGATGGTGGATCAGCACCTAGAGGCGACCTCTACAGCCCTGAATGTCAGCGGAGACCAGGACAACTAGATGAGTCCCAGAGACAGATCCCCAGTGAGGACTCCGCCACCTAGACAGCCATCAGGAAAAGACCACTGGAACCAGTTGAGCCCTTACAATCTGACTTTGCTGCTGTTGGAACAAACTGCTGTTTCGTCTGGCCAGAGGAGAACTGCCCCTCCAACTGAGCCTGGTTTCTCCCAAGGTTTTTTCTCCATTCTGTCACCGATGGAGTTTTGGTTCCTTGCCGCTGTCGCCTCTGGCTTGCTTAGTTGGGGAGACTTCATTTCCAGCGATATCGTCGTCTTGATTGCACAGACAGTATTTAAACTGAACTGAGCTGGAAGATGACATCACTGAATTCAATAATGAAATGCCTTTAACTTAAAATTGAGTGTTTAATATTGTCATTTTACATTATTGACACACTATTTTCCTATTTTTCATATTGTTCAGTTGCTTTGACACAATTTGTATTGTTAAAAGCGCTATATAAATAAAGGTGACTTGACTTGACTTATACATTGAAGCCTAAGAGATCAGTGGCAGTCGTAGGGGGCATCGTCACCATAGTTACCACACACCTGCATTCAAAGTCATGTAATTAGTCACTTTATAAATACCTTTTGTCTTTGTAAATACTTTAGCGTTGGCAGCTCATTTAGAATCCCTGTTCCTTGCATCCACTTGGCTGGTTCATCTGTCATGGCTATTTGCCATTTCTGGATTCCACTCAATCTCTAGATTATCCCCACACTCTGCTTAGCCTGATCCCTTCAGGCAGGAGGAAGGATGACAACACGCATCCACCTTTGCTCAATTTCTAGTAGGCAACAAACTAACAAAAACAAATGAACACTATAAAACAACCAGGAACTCAGTTAACCAAGGTACTGAACATCTGCGGCAATCCATCAAGCCTCCTGTATGTAATGCAACATCAGATGTCTTAAGAGGAAGAGCAATTACAGAGACAACTTCTCTCATTAGCCTATGAGTGGTTCTCCTACATCATGAACTCATTAAAAATCTCAGTGAACCTGTGGTTTTCTGTTGGTGACTCAGGATCCTCATGGAGATGAGGTGAAACACTGAATTACTTGTGTTTGAACTCTGTTTACTGAATTAAAAATTCATTAAAAGTTCAGGGTCGTTAAATTATGTTTTGGCAATACATTAAATTTCAAAAGTCTGTTTTTTTATTTATTTTTTATTAATACTATTATTCAGGAAGGACTATACCAATAAACAATGAGAGTAAACATGCACAAAAGATTTGTATATCAAATAAAATCTGTTCATTTGAACAATCTATTCATCAAAGAATCCTGAAAAAAATGTATCATGGGTACATTATATTGGTTTACAAAATTGATCTTACGAAATATCATAAGCACCAAATCAGCATAATGGTTTCTGAAGGATGATGTGACTACTAAAAAATTAGCTTTGCCATCACAGGAATAAATTGCATTTTAAAATGTATTAAAATAGAAAACAATTGCAATAATATTTCACAATATTATCCTGAAGCTCTTTGATATTAACTTGGGTATCACCTTCAACTTGCATCCCCTGGACCAGTAAAAAGACTAAACCAGAATGTTTCTGAAGATAATACTGTAGCACTTCACAGCACATGCTTTGACTATCTTCATAATTTACTTGTTCGGTATTATCCTCTGAGGTGCCAGCAGTCAGTAATTGGATTAACCACAACAAACAAACATAAGACACCACTAAGATTATTAACGTTACAAAGAACACAGTACAGCAATAACAAATGGAAAGGACCAATTTAAGATTAATTTCTGAGCGCACACACACACACACACACACATATTCAGTTCTGTACTAGAGTATGGTGGAGCATAGGAAAACAAAACCACACCTACAGTGCAACAAAGACAAAAGTTTCTGGAAAGGTTGAAATATTCATAATGTATGAAACATAACAATCTAAATATAATGACTTTCTTTCATAAGCGCAATGGCACCACGAGTGTGTGAGCGGAGAAAATGGGCAGATAAATTAAATTCACAGAGCAAGTTTTGACAACTTTAATACTTTTTGCTCAACTCTTTCGTGTCTAACAGCTTTATTTTCTCAGCATGCAGACTTTGCACTGCCTAAATTGCAAAACTAACACAATTCAGCCAACAAAAAGTGTATCCATAAGCATGCATAAGCAAGATCCTACAATTGCAGTCTGGTTGAAAATGTTTTATTAATTTGTGCAGTTGATCTTATACTGACTTGGATGTTTGAAACTTTAGGAAGGACATGAGTAATTAAATGGCAAATAAGCTGGATTCAGAACAGAAGGAGAAAGAGAGAAAGAGAGAGGGAGTGAGGGAGCTGTTTATCTTTATGCCTCACATAGACAGCAGTGATGGATCAGCAATTTTCCAAGTTGTTCCTCATATATTAGGAGACTCGCAGGTTTATTGCTATTGGTTTAAACATTTCTATATCAAACAGCTACACAGCGTACAATGCTTTGAATTCATAAAAAACATTTCAAAAGAACAGCAACTTGTTTCCATTTATGAGGAGAGCTGGTTGCTGGATTAATCTCATTTCATTTTTTTTTTACATATACTAAGTGACATTTACAAGCTACTAGCACTACAGTGAGTAATTATTATTATTATTATTATTGGTTATTAATGTTATTTATTATTAATCTATAAAGTTTGTGTGTGTGTTATGTACTGTATATGAAAATACACAATATGTTTTATGAAGAAGAGAAATTATAATTTATCATTATCAAGTATAATTCTTATCCCAATGTTAGAACAGTCAGTGGCTAAAAACAAAAAATGACCTTAATTGTTTATTAATATGAACAGTCAACATTGTGCATGTTTGTTTGTCTTTGGAGGTAATCTTTGGGAAAATGCACTGAAAGCCGATATTCTGCAGAAGCAGTTACATATTTATAAAGCTGTTGTTAAACAGAGAGCTGGTGTTAAGTGACCATTATGAAGTGCAGTCTGAACTCCATAGATGACTCTCTTTCTAAAAACCAGCTGTAAAGTATTTCAATTGATTTTTGAGCTCATAGGGGGATACAAACAAACAAACAAACAGACCATTTGTGGTTAAGAAAGAGTGGCAACACTAAGGTAGCTAGCTCAATTCAAGATAAGAACCTATCCATCAAAAGCCAGTATTGAACAGCATGGTTTAATATAATATAATATAAACTTGTTCTTTCAACAGAGTGGACCAGATTTTAATTAACAAGATATGAGCATATCTTCCTCTGCTTGGAGTGAAAGATCTACCTGAATCCCTCAGGCCTGGTCACCACAACATGCAGTTCAATGAGAACGACAGCGTGAGGTGAGACAGAGCACACTCTGTAATGAACCCATAGCATCCCCTAATGAGAGTCATTTACTTATTGCAGGTAAAGCAGAGGCCAGTTTCTATCCACTACAAAAGACAAATAACAGGAAGTAACCTATTACAAAAAGCAACAAATGAAACACAGAACTGTAGGTCTAATAACTGCACTGAGTCTAACATAATCTAAGCTTTGAAAGACATGATGATGAAAGCAAAAACTTCAAGTAAACCTGATCCTTCGATCTTTTTGTAAGGCTGAATGACCCAGAGATCTGCAAAAATCACACAGTCTCTGTGTGAGACGCCTTTCCACCGAGACACCGCGTATCAACATCACTGAAACTAAAAAAACTGGAGAGAGTGTGTGTGAGAAGGTGAGCTATTCTTTTATAGGAAAACATGTGACTCAAGGAAAGCACTTGCCTGACTTCCTGCCATGGGAAATGGCTTCATAGCCTGACCAAATGTTATCATCAACCCAGTCTAACTGGAAAACGTGCCTGTTGTCAAATTGCTGTAAAATTCTTGTATGTTTTACAACACTTTCAAAGTGAAATGTACAAGGAGTTGTGCTTAAAGCGCATTAAGTTTTATCTGAAACAGATGATAGTGAACCTATCAATGTTTTATTATGTTGGTTGTTGTACATATCACAGCAGTTTGGGAATTAAATGTTCAGTGATTGTCTCTAAAAGGTTTATGCTCTATTGCATTTGAAAATAATGTACAATTCATACTAAACCCTATACCCTAATCTGAACCAGTTGTTTAACAATAGCAAACATGAGATGAAAATGCATTTGCTGAAGCAACCATGACATTTTAGTTTCTAGATGTATTTGAGCTCTATTGTAACTCATGTTTCGCAGGACTTGTACCAGAGCACTCTGCATCACAAGTGCAATGCTGTACCAGGTGAGTTACCAAGCAAGTTTACTAGCCATATGCAGCTAGTTATGTGTTGCAAAACATCTGAATGTATTAGTTTACAAATCATGAACTATGGTAAAAGTATTTTGAGGTCATAACATATTATTGCAATCATCCATTTTCTTAATCAGTATATTTCTTTTGTTGTCGAGACAAACACTTTACCTGAGGAGCAAAACTGCATGTTAAGTTAGTTTTATGCTTAAAACAACTAAAAACAATTTCACGTGGAGTGAATTGTACACTTGCACAAGATATATTCTGTAAAACCAGTCTTAATATCTGATGCAATTTTGATTTATCAGGCTTTTTCTGAAAACAACAATACTGGAAAACAAAGATATTGATTAAGAAAAAATACTTTATTCAGTGCAATCTCTCTTATCATCACAGGTCATTTACATCTTGTATCTTGTCCAGATTGCTTTTTAGTGGTTTTATCCAGAATATATCATATTTCAGAAACTTCTTTTGTGTTTGCACATCTTCTTGGAAGTAATTTATGCAGCTTTATAAATGAGTCCCTGGGTCTGAAGGCTATGGAGTTGTCAAATCCAACACATTTCAGCTTTAAGAGCATTAGTGAAATAAGCCTGTGTACAAGAGCTGATGAGCAAAATGTCAGTTCTTACATGCTGCCTGTTTGTTTGTAATTGTACCTTTCTTCCAGATGTAACATGAAAGCAATACTGAAATATTTCCACTCAAACGGTTAAAAACATTAATTTCATTATATCCTGTTATTTTTTATTTGCCCTCAACGAAATTGTGAATTTCCAGTAATTTCTAATTAAAGGTTAGTACTCACAATCATGTCTTCACAGCTAATCGTTTCTAACATTGGCTACTCACGTAATGCTAATTTACAAACTCACTGGAGTCAAATCCTTAGCTGTTATCTATAGGACTGAGGCAGGATTGGTATATTTAAAGAATGTTTTATCTCACCTCTTCTAGCACCACAGGGCTGAAAGCACTCTAAATGAGCATTAGTAAAAGACCACTCTCAGCAAACATAAGCAGCGGTCTCTTGTGGCATTACATCAGCTTCATGAATAACTGACAGGTGAGGGTTGAATAATACACAATCCTTTGTAAACATCACTCACTGTTCCCTGATGAACAACCACAAAACCACAGCACACAATCCCGTAATGTTCTTCCAATATCATGGGCTAAGTTGCATCCACCTATACTTAATATAGCTTTAATTTAATTTAAATATAAAATTAAAATATAATCAATGTAATTCTACATAAAATCAATATGCTCAACCCAGGCTCATTAGAAAAAAAAAGATCACAGCATTTCAGAAATTAAATGTATGGTGGCTGGCAATAAAGAAATAATGCTCTGAAAATAGCATACCACCTACAAAAAACCCTACCCTAATCATAACTGATCATGTTAAGAAAAGTGATTAGATAAAATGAGATAAAAACACATTTGCTGAAGCAGCCATCAAAGACCTATGAGTCTTTGGAACTTTTTTATAGTGACTCATGTTTTACAGGATTTGTACTCAAGTGCTCTGAGCAATTTTACTATGTAATATATGAAGCTGGTTATGTGATGCAAACGTCAAAATATATTAGCAACAAACAATCTACTAACTGACAAATTAGTACAAAATTAACACTGGCATATATTGATGACTCATCCTGCACTACACACGTTTTTATCCAATCAGATGCACACTAGAATGACAATGTCCCGCCCCCTATTACCACCTTCACCCAACTAGCATGGAGCAAATCTTAGTGACAGCCAACTGACTATTAAAAAAGACATAATCCCTTCAGTATGTCCCACCCAAACTTCCTGTTTCAATAGGAAATACATCAACATGGAAAAAAAGGCCAAGGCATTTCATGGGGTCTTATATATGGACCCTAACAATGTGTCAGCTTTTTAAAAATGTGCACATCAAACATTCAGGAATGAAAATGTAGAACCTGATAGAACAAAGACCAAACAATTATAGAATCTTGCATACCCAAAGGGAAAACTTAGATGATTCCCTTTCCTGCGAAATTGACCAAGCCACTGACGCCTCAATGTCTAGAAGATAACCGTCTTATCAACTCAGGAGACCCATAAAGCAATATATTCAAAAGCAATATATACAATATATTTTACAAAATATATCAATGTGTATTTTATGTCATTTATAAGCTTGCTGTGTTATTGGAATCTATGGTATTTTTGGAATCTTTTGATGTCTAATTTTCCCGATCACTATTGTTTAATTTCACATGCTTGGTGTGATTATTTAGAATTTAGGATAGTTTAATCTATGCCTTAGCCATGTAATATATATAACTGAGATATGTACTTTGGAAATGCCAGATATCTGCTGTTTGGGTTTTAATGAAAGCTCATTTCAGTGGCAATAGTTTGGTGTGAATGAAAATGAACCTTAGCACCATAAGTATGATTATAACACATATAGAAATCTGCCAGGATATTTTCTTCATGTGACAATAACTAAGCAGATAAATTTACGCACGGAAGATTGATCCATGTGGGCGGGGCTCTGCCCACAGGAACCATTTCATTGGAAGTGCGCTGGTGGACGCCCTGACGTCAGTCCATCTAAAAAAACAGACCCCCAGCTCTCTCTCGCTCTCTTTGCTCTCTGCTCGAAATCGCGCGTTTCTTTGAAACTTGAAGCTGCTCCAAACGAGCTCTCAGCCTTTACCATCTGGCCGAGTTTGAACATTGAACCAACACGTAGTCAAATCTCTGAAGAAACCCTTGAAAGTCTGAAGCTACGCGAAAGGAACTCAAGGAAGAACTTCAAGCGTCAAACAGCACCGAGCAAACAACAGAAGGGCATCCCCAGAGTGACGTCACGCAACGACGCGTGGAATTCCCTCAAGCCAAACAGCGTCATTTCAACTTAAAAGCAAGTATCAAACAAAATCTCTATAAAGTGGCTGAATCGTGTGGTATTTTATCTCTAAGAGTAAGGATAATAGAGTTCTCCTCTTGATGATCGACACGGGTAAAATCGTGTGGAAATAGCAGAACAGTGCTATATTTTAATCATTCTCAATTGCAACAATTCATTGCCTGTGTTTGTGTATGTATGTATTTTGTTTTATGTTATTTAGCTTAGTTCATGTATTTTAGTAAGATGGCAAATCAACTCTTGTTTGATTTATAGAGAAGTGTTCTGTGTTTTGTTGTGTAATATTCAAATCAAAACTTTGCCCAGATTACGTTACCAATGCTCATAACTGTCATAAGGTTATTTAAATAATTCTGTATTATTATATCGTGGCCACGAGAATAAACAGAAGTTCTCAGATATACTGAAATCTAACAACTCGCTGGACGATTGTTAAATAAGGTATAAGTTGGACGTTTTGATTAATATCAATTGATCATATCAATATCAAATCGTAAGATTCCCTAAAGCTAAAATAAAGCTTAAACCAAAGAGCTAAATTAAACAATGTAAAAAGGGTCAAATCCTTTACAAAAAGAACAGTTTCAAAGAGCAAAGAGAGAGACCCTTTGAGGTGAGGTTTTTGGGGGAATTAAAATTACATTTGTGTAATCTTGGCCAGGTACTTGATAGAAGGCTGAAATTGAGAACGGCTTTGCACGAAGGCACAGAGCGACAGCTTTCAAAGACACACGGTGAACCAAGGGAATTAATAGCTCTCCATGCACATGTGGCTACAGTCAGAGGTGAAATACTCACTGCCTCCTCATGTGGAAATGGTGCTTCATTATCAGCAGAGGGGAAACGGTCTCTTCAATGGACACACACTACACACTTCTGTTGTCTGCAGACCTTCACGGATTCCACTCAGCAATCTGAAGAGAGAAGGAGAGAGAGACAGAAACAAGCAGATGAAATGACAAAACATCCATGCTTGTTTGTATTTTTTACCCCACACTCTTATTTCACTCAGTGTCAGGGGAAAACACCGTCTGTTCACTGAAAGCATTCCCCGACTAACATGGCTGTATAATGTGGTAAGGATGTTATGTGTCCCATTTCTAGTTCCCAAGTACAAACTCCTTCTCCATCATGCAAGATAATCATCTTGTGAAGTGCTTCCAGGCTGGAAAAGAAAGAGACAGCAGGGGGAAAGTGGAAAATAAAGCTGGCATCAAGGTTTAATCGGCTATGTATATCTTCCAGGTATCCTCTTATCAGTTTGGGGAATGTTTGACTGGACCGTGCAAGATGGTCTAGACTAGAGGGACCTCATGCTCACTGTTTACCCTCATTACAGAGTTTGCATTGAAACCAAATTTTGAGGTGTACATTCATCATTTTGATTAATTTAATATGATCCCTGTCTCTCATCAATGCTGTAATTGATCTGAGGCACATTAAAATGGCTCAGCTATACATGAAAGAACAGTAGAAGGTTTACATTTTATCAGAAGAAAATTGAACTGATGATGACACAAGAAAAAAAGATGATCAGAAAAGAAGAAAAATCATGTAGCCTTAACCCTACGGTAGTCTGCAGGGCATTTCTGGTGAAGAATGTTCTTTGAAAATGTTACATATGTCACCTCTGATAAGAAATACAGAATACGTATATACAGTATATATACTGTGTATATATATATATATATATATATATATATATATATATATATATATATATATATATATATATGCGGTGCAGTATATATTAGTGTTGTCAAAAGTACCGACTTCGATACCATTCGGTACTGAAATTTTAAAAACGTCCATTTCCCGCTAAGATTTGAGCGCTGTTGAGCGGATTATTAAACAGCGCTGATTGGTCATTGTTCACGCGCTCAACAGATACATCTGTGATTGGCTTCAATGATCATCGCTTCACGCTCTTCACCGAGCGCTTCATTGATCATTGAAGCCAATCACAGATGTATCTGTTGAGCGCGTGAACAATGACCAATCAGCGCTGTTTAATAATCCGCTCAACAGCGCTCAAATCTTAGCGGGAAATGGACGTTTTTAAAATTTCAGTACCGAATGGTATCGAAGTCGGTACTTTTGACAACACTAGTATATATATATATATATATATATATATATATATATATATATACTGTATATATACAGTATATAAAATCATAATTGTTCTTGTTCTTTTTTAATAAATAAATAAACACCACAAAATAAATAGGAAACTGGACACCTTTTGCTAAAGTTGTTTCTAAAAGTTATTTAGAACTTTGTCCCCCACTAATTGTGTTGATCCATTTAGAATAATAAAAAAAATAAAAAAAAATATAGTTTTTTGGGTGTTAGTATCAATATGTTAGTCTTAAGGTTATCTGTATGCCAATGTGCTCCAAAACAGTGACAAAATTCGCATTTAGAAGATATAAGCATTCAAAGCTTGCAGTTCGTCACTTCCGCCAAAACGGCTCAACGATTTTTTGACATCACATCGTACTTCATCTTCTCATCAAACTTTCTGTCCAATCAAATGCTCGCTAGAATTCGAAGCGCCCGCCCCCTACACTATAAATAGACGCTGAAGCCGCGGCTGAAATAGGTCACTTGTTCACAGAATTAGTATTTTCTGTACTGTGAATGGCACATAGTGCACTATATAGGGGACAGGGAATGATTCAGACAGTGTAAATATGTAAATTGCGCTGTGTCACGCTAACCACCGCACCGCACACACACTCTGCTCCAGTCCAGAGACACGATAGCCCGGAGCAGATCACATGTGCGAGTCGGCGCAGACCACAAAACGTATCGGACCTATTTGAATTCTACACAGAATTCTATATTTTATAGCAATATGGATGAGATTGTGGCTGTCATACCCTGTAAAATGCGGCTTTACGGAGCTCAATGGCTCTGAACAGCTTTAGCCCAAGCTGTGATATAAACGAACGCTAATGGCTATTTTAAAAAGGGGCGGGGCTGCTTGATATGTCCCGCACTGTCTTCCTGTTTCAGTTAAAATGACGTCAACACATAGAATATTGCTGCGTGTTTCAAAGCATTTCAGGTGACCTTTAAGGGGGACTTTAGACCTATTGTACTCAAATCATGAATTCATTCATTTTAATGGTTTCCATAGTGGAACAATTCAACCCAAAGATCACAGGTGAGTGCAATAGGTGAGAAGTGAAGTAAAAGTTTAAGCAGGAAGATTCTAAACTCCTATTGAATTGCGACTGCAGCTCGAGCCAGAATAATTAGAACACAACTTCTCCATTGTTCCAAAAAGGCAACAGCAATCAGAGAATATAGGTCACATAGACATTTGTGCTGCCACCGAGTTCACTCTAAACATGATTATAAACTCAAAACTCCAGGAAAACAATTAAGAATTCATGTGCTTGCGTGCATCTGGGTGTAGAGGCTGGCACAGCGTTGAGATGTCAGTGTGTGTTTGTGCGCAGGGCTTTGCAGCCAATCGAGAGAACACTTGTGTCCCCTTGAGTGTTTGTAAGAGCCAGTATTTTGCATCATTAATGTTGTATTAACATCTTATCCTTCTCTTATTTTCCTGATTATTTGCGACCAAAATTTGGCACAGGGTTTCAGTCCTCATACTAAACAGTGTAGCATGAGAGTGAGAGAGGGAATAAAATTAATTCTCTTCTGCCCTTCTTTTTTCTGCCCTTTTAACATTCAGCCAGTTTATTTTTCACTTTTCTTCATACAGAGTGTCCTCAACTTGCAGACTTTGATAAAGGACAAACTGCTTCCTTTCTCATTCCTCTCCTGCTCTCGCATACCACGGTTCATAAACCATGCACATCTGCTGATGATTTCTAATCTTTTACAGCCTCAGCTTTAAATACAGTTACTGGTACTTACCTAATTATATTTAGTGGATCAGCGGATCCTTTTTGGTAATGAGAAGCAATAAACAGCCCAGAACCACTTACCTAGTCTCATAGTTTCATAAAGACTGAAAACGAGGTTGACATTTATCTTTCCCATTGGTAAACAACCTAGACTTGAAATATGGCTATGCATAAAATGCACAGTAGACCTGTTCTGTAAATAATGACAAAATGTATTTGAAATAATGTATGTTATGATTAAGAGGAATGCTAATATCACCGCAAAAGTATTTTGTATTTATATTTTTGATTTGTTTTCCACAACAACAACAAAAAAATAATAAAAATAAATGTCTTTTTTTTAATAAAAAAATGCTTTTATGTTTTTTATTATAAAAAAAATGAGATTTATACATCATCTGAAAGCTATATTTGGTCGCGATACAACTATTTGAAAATCTGGAATCTGAGGGTGCAAAAAAATAATAATTTCTAAATATTGAGAAAATTGCCTTTAAAGTTGTCCAAATGAAGTCCTTAGCGATGCATATTACTAATCAAAAATTAAGTTTTGATATATTTACGGTAGTACATTTACAAAATATCTTCATGGAACATGATCTTTACTTAATATCCTAATGATTTTTGGCATATATATCATCTATCTATCTATCTATCTATCTATCTATCTATCTATCTATCTATCTATCTATCCATCCATCCATCCATCCATCCATCCATCCATCCATCCATCCATCCATCCATCCATCCATCCATCCATCCATCCATCCATCCATCTCCCTCTCTCTCTTCCGCTCTCTCTCTCTCTACTGATTTATTGCACTTATCGTGTTGAGAATTTAACAGCCAAATGCCACTGTTTTGCCCTTGGCATCATGACAGATGATACTGGCACAAATATCAAAATATGAAAGAAAAAACAAAGTGTTTCTCTTGTTCTATTCTTGTAACTATACTATACTATATTTCTGCTGAAGGAGTGATTTAGTGCTCCTCTTACATAAGAGAGAAAGAATAGAGAGAATAAGAGACCAGGGAGGCCAAATAGTCTCTGTCAGACACCAAAAGTCAGTGTCCTTCTGACCTCAGCGTATTAACACTGTACTTTCATCACTAACCCATAACCAATGCAGTAATGACAAAGGTGGCCATAATAATGTAGTATTCATGGAGCTCAAGGTGGGTCGTACCCCTGACCTCTGCTGCGGGGAGAAGCGATCAGTTCGGGTCCCCTGCCGCTGCAGCTTTTTATGCTAATGTGATCAATAGCTCTGCTCCGCTTCAACACACTTTCATTTCGCAGGGCAGCGAGGAACTAATGGGCGGCTGCAGGACTTTTAATTAGGGGTCAGCTAAACTATAGGGATTTCCCAGAAGGCTGAGCAGGATATAGCAATTGTTATCAGGGGGGAAATGGGTGAACTGCTGACTTTATTGCACACCACGATGCACCATGTATGAATTTAATATTATGAGTGTACACTACATACAGTACAGTGGTGGGCCAAAGAACAACTAACTTTCAGTTAGTTAGTTTCTCTAGGCCGCCATACAGGCTCACAAGTGAAAATGGCCAAAGAGGGGAGAGGGGCATTAAAAATGGGAACACGGCTGGCAGCAAGTCACAAGGACCACGTAATATTTAAAATTTCTCGTCATGGCCATAGTCATTGAATTTTCAAGTAGAAGCAGGAAGATTTCAGATCAAAACACTAGATGAAGATAAATGGCCTATCATACTTTAGGTATAGTATGCAGTATTTGGGAGGTAAAACATGCTGCAAAGTGACCAAAAACCCTGCTTTTAAGATTTTTTTTTTTATTCCTTAGTGCACACATTGATTTTATTATTAATACTCCTACGCCATCAGCCAATTAGTACCCTCTCTGACCTTGTCTTCCTGATTGATCGTCCACTTTGTTGGGACAACCTAGTTAAGGGAAGGTAGATAATTGAATTTGCTGGTTGCATCTAAGTCTTTGGAAGCGCAAGACATCACCTACATGCCAATGAATCATCTCGACGGCTTCTCAAAAGAAAGCTCCTGTTGTATCCAACTTTTAGATGCACCTAGATTTCCCGCCATCGTCGCAAATGTGATTGCAGCAAGTTATTTGTTCAGATAAAACGCAAATAAATCCATTTGAGGGTATAATAAGAGGCTTAGAATAGATTGAGGATAAAGCCGTGACCACGACATTAATACAAGATACATTAAAATCCACAAAAAACAGTTTATTAACTGCTCATCACAGAATCAAGCTGTTTTTTTTAATATATATATATATTCTCCATTTGTATATATTTATTCAATGTTTATTCACATGTATATTTATTCAAGGTTTATTCACATGTATATATTTATTCAATGTGAAGTGGATGATCTGTATGGTAGTCTGTATGTACATGTGCATGTGTGTGATCAAACAGATACAGTTATGCCTTTTACCTTTATCCTCTAAAGCAGGGCACAATATACACAGACTGCCATCATCCACTTCACCTTGTATAGATATATACATACATAAAACATTATTATTATACTAATGAAAGACCTGTAGGAGAAGAACCTTTCTGACACATGCAGCTCAAGCCAACTCCCATATCACCTCATGTATGACATTAAGGCAGATTTCTATTTAATGTGGGCCAGACACTCTCCTTGACCCACACTGGGGCTTCAAGGCCATCTTTTATTATAAAACTGAATGGCTCTGGCTGAATTACATATCACATTGCACAGGCAATAGATGGGAACTAGAGAGTTGGGATGATGACACCAGGGCTGTGAAACTGTTATTGTTCATCCGGGAGTGTGATATTTGATTCGACCTGCCCATGACCTTATTAATCATTCATCTTTCGGCATAAGGTGGACTTTGTGGTAAAAGACAAGTCTGTGTGGAAATTATTCATTACTACATTATAGGTGATAAAGGAGTCAATTAAGTTGTACTGGTGCTAGAGATTCTCCTATTACAGGAGGAGATGGTAACCTCCGCATCTGTATCTTTCGAGAAGGTATAATGATCAACAAGACTGAATTTGGATCAGGTGCACATTGTGAGCAAGTCATATAATCTTGACATTACTTTCACAACAAGTAAAAGAGCTGTAAAATGAAATGCACCTTTTGAAAACAAAAGTGTCCTTGACTTAAACAGGTGATAAAACAGCTATTTAATGAAAGCCAAAAATAACTCACTCAATGAATATGTCAATGCAAACATTTTGAAGATTAGCAGAAAGACAGTCAATTCATGTGACAAGCTGTTTTCACACACAATCTTAAGTATCTTAAGCATACTCTCCTCCACTGACTTCTATTCAAAACAAACAGCCTTTGTTCTCCCTGTTTATATGCAAGTACACAGCCACCGAAAATTTTGGGGTTGGTGCAGTTTTTAAATTACTCACCAAGGCTACATTCATCTATATTAAAAATACAGTAAAAGGATTAAAAATGTAATTTATTCTTGTGCTGCAAAGCTGAATTTTCAGCATCCATTACTCCAGTCTTCAGTGTCACATGATCCTTCACATGATCTATCAGGATTCTTTGTTGAACAAAGTTAAAAGATAAGCATTTATTTTAAATATTATTAATTATTGTATGTGAAAAATTGACAAAAAGAGACAAAAAGAGAAAAACTTTATTTAAAAAGAAAATAGCATTTATGCACAATATTTTTTTGCAAAGCTTCAAAGAAAATCACGCATTTTATTATACAATTTCAGGTTTAAAGAGAAAAAATAATAAGTGCATTGCATTTATTTTGTGAAATGAACAAAATAGCAAATCATTAAGTTTTTTTTTTTTTTGAATGACAATCAATCATTAGCAAAAATAAAAGGTTATAACATTGCTAAAGCATTCTAGTACAGGTACTTTAAATGAAACAAAACCAAGGCACAATATAATGTCTTGTTCTGTTTCTCTCTCAAACCATGCATTATTGAAATGTGAGGATGCAGTGGTAAATTGAAAAAGAAAAAGCTGTTTGTGCTAAAACAGCTGGGGGATGTGCATATTGGGGGATGTGAATGCACAGTCGGATGCAGATTTCTGCTTCACTAGCTAAAGATCTTACTGTGATGTAATATTATGAGTTTGAGAGAAGAAAGTATGTGAGGTACTTTGCATATATGGATGTGATGCATGAGCATGTTATGCCTGTGGACGCAGGTGTGTCCTGATTTAAATGTTCATGCTTGTGGATGGCAGTTCATTAGAGAATATCTGTTTCATTTTTTTTCTCTCTCTCTTTCGCTGTGTGTGTGCTGTGTGGTTTATGGGTGTGAGCTACATTTCCCTCTGGGGTTCGTACCCTTTGCCGAGTGTTTCACTGTGCTTTGGAAAGAAAGTATTGCTCTTCCAAACCTGAGGAAGATTAATATTTAATGCCAAAACCAGTTTTATATTCTAAACTCCTCTCTCATTCTACCTTACACTTCACATTCAATTTCTCAGGTTTGCCATCTCCTTCACTCCCTCGCTGTCTCTATTTCTCTCCTCGAGTTCTCATTAAACACCTCTTCATTGGACAGTGGACAGGAACAAGTTCAGACTGTCCTACACTGTCCCGTTCTGTGTCGATCTCACCTCTCACTCCATTTTCTCAGTCGGTGAATCTGAATTTCTTTCCCGCATCGCTCATGCCTTGCTTTGCCATGCTCACTGACTTTCTAGAATCCACCAATGTCTATACAGTACAACACAAGGCGTCAACTATATTTCATTACTGCTGGGCCAAACTACAGATATACGTACGTGCCTCTCTATAAATTTAAAGAGACACAATATATTATTAAAAAGTATAAAAATAAATTGTGTGCCCAGGTTAACAAGATATATTGGTAAGTGAATTTGACTAGCTGCAACAACAGTAAGTCCTACAATACATACGGTATACAAAAGTAGCTTTATGACAAAACTATTTATATACAAAACGTTCTTTATTGATATGGTTTTAATGCAAGAATAAATTACAGAAACCTGATATGTTCCACTAAATTGATTTTAACAGAATATGAATCACTAAAACTTAAACAGGAAATCCTTGAAAATATTAATAAAATAAAATAAAATAAAATATCAATCGTGTTATTTTGATTTTGTTTAGCAAACGATTCAAGTTATCCTGCTACTACCGAACAGAAGCGCAATACCAAATTAACTATTAAGTGTGGTTATAAAGAAAGACAGGTAGAGGGAGAGAGGGAGAGTCTTTGGGGAGGAAGGGAATGAATGTTTAGCCTCACACTCATAGATGGCCCAATTATGTTGCAATTTTAGGCCACTTTGCTGAAAGTCTATAGAGCTCAGTCCTGACAAAGAGGCCCATTAATAAGTATCAATGCTCTACCAGAGCTACTTTGATCTCAGGCACATGTGAGAGAGCAGATTTTCACAGAATAGCAACATTCAGGATTCATTCACATAACCCCTGAGTGCATAAATGTGTGATGTTAATCATGACCATGTGCTACATTCATAACAAAAACAAAAAAACCCTTGTTACTATAATTTCCACAAACATACCATTGTTATATGTCCCAAAAGTACCCAAACCCTACAACCATATGTGCATGGTGAGGATTTATCTTCAAAACCAGTTACTGGAATAGCCAAACCTGTTAATTAGAAGTGGGCAGTGTTGGGAAGGTTACTTTGAAAATGTAATAGGTTACAGATTACAAGTTACCCTATTTAAAATGTAATAGTAGTGTAACTTTTTCAATTACTTTATAAAAGTAATGTAACTGATTACTTTTGATTACTTTTTGATTACTTTCCTAAATTTCTAATAAATGTTTTCAACTGTTAATCATTTTCAAACATTTACACCATGGAGGGTTAACCTTAGTATTCAGCACTAATAACTGTCAGACTTTAAAAACCCTTCATCACTTGAATTAAGATGATAAAACCACCAAAATCAGACTTTAGTACCGCCTTTTACTTTGAGATTGATCAAGTTCAATGCAGATTTAAAATCATAAGAAAAAGTTTACTGATACTGTTTTTGAAACCAAATCTTCGCATAAGTACAGGAAACACTGCATCTAACGATGCTTTGGAAAAAATAACAGTTCATTAAAAAATGTAAAAAATAAAAGCATATACATCAACCCAAATACGGTTATCTAATAAGCATGTGTCCTATTCTTTGTACTAAACTCCTGAAACATTTTTAAACATTGGTGTCTGTTTGTATATATGATGATAGTCTTCTCAAACTAAATTGTAAAATGCTCATGAAGTGACTCAGAGCAGTTCTAGAGATTGTTTGTGTGTTCATGTACTCATATATATTGAGGCGGCAGACTGAAAACACCACGAGCGATACACAGGATACATCTCTCTGACTCTTTCTAGAAAAATCCTAATACTAAACATGAGTCATATTTTTCCCTTATAAGAATTAACCATGATTTTATTACAGCAAAAGTACAGTACAGTGTTTTTTTCTTTTGGCAAATGGATTACCATTTGTATATTTATTTATTTTTACTTCAAATTCCATGGTTAAACTATGGTTAGTGTAGCACAAACCATGGTTATTTGTGGTTACCATGGTTTAACAATAGTAATATTGTCTTTGGATTTATAGTAAAATCATCGTTAATTTTCGTAAGGGTTGTGTTGTTGTCTGCCCTAGCTCCCTCTAAACCTATTATAAAACGATATGGTTATTTGTCTGCAACATTACTACTGTAACTTTACAATAGATAGGCTAATAATGATGTCCTTTAGCTATAGGCCCACAGTATCTTGAGTGACGACTGATGAGCAATGGGCTGCTGCTTAACTAAACAAAGACAAAACTATAATAGCATATTTACAGATGAATCTGACCTGCACTTGAACTCCTGAACAGTAGTTTTGCTTCTCTGCTCCACCTGTGCGCTTCCACAGTCCTCTCCATTGTCAAATCTCTCGCATTGATTACTCTGCTCGAGACCGTTTGGCGGAGACGCGGAGCGCGCGCGAGACGAAGCATTGTCAGTCAGACTAACCGATTAGTGATTTAAAAAAACGGTCAAGTCAGTGCAATTTGGGAAAGAAATCAATTAAATCTGTATGTGGATGTGCGTAAATATTCAAATGTAACCCCCTTTGTAATCGTTAACATTTTCATAAGTAACTGTAATTTAATTACACATTTTTTCTTAGTAACTGTAACTAATTACAGTTACATTTATTTTGTAATTAAATTACGTAACGCCGTTACATGTAACTAGTTACTCCCCAACTCTGGAAGTGGGCGTCTATATACTTTTGGCCATGTATTGTAGACTTGGCTAGCATCATGTATACCCATTCCAGATATTATTTGGATTAAGGAAATCACACATTTAACATGTTTTAAGCCTTGGTAAAACACCTTACAAATAAAGGTGACCCCCAGTGGACTGCTACATGTGGCAAAAGTGTATATAGGATTATTCTTCAAATATTTAACCATTATTCTCCACATAACACTAATAACTAATGATAATAACTAATGTCTAATATTAGGCATTTGAGTGTGCATGTACAAGTGAAGCAATGATAGTGATGTAATGTGACAAATGCTCCCATTATAGTGTTCTAGTTTGTCTACACTTCAAGCACGCAGCGTGGGGTCCAGTGCTGTACGGGACCCACCCGCAGACAAACAAATGTTTGCTGATTTGTTTTCCAGTGCTGGCTGTAGACTAACTGTAGGATTTACACTTCATAAATGACAAAAATTCTGAAACATGAACAGCAAAACACTGTACACTGTTTTTATACAACTATTAAAACCAGGTTGAGCTGGTTATTTGTATTCAGCGTTCTGCAACACTTCCATTTCATTCAATGAAGCTGTTGAATAACACTCATTGTAGTTGAGGTGGTAAAATACAAGCAGCCATTGCACAACTGCTACAAGCTGGGCTTCTCAAGCAATCTTTCTTATATTGTTTTTTATTTCCTCACACTGAATCAAATTCTAAACTGGCTATAACACATAAACCAGTATTATTCCAGTTGTTCTCCAAAAGTTTAGCTATAATATTAATGCAAGCTTATTTGTCTGAAATAAAAGACACTTATTATTTCTCGAATTTGGGCCTGTCAATCAAACCCTGACACATTCTCAAAGGCCAAACTTGCAGTAATTTCTTTCCCCAGCTGAAGCATGTTCCATTTCCTGCTGGATTTTATTGTGGTTAAGATGATTGTGAAAAATGGTCACATGGACAGTTCACCCTGTCCATTGATGTGTTCAAAGGACAGGGTGAACACAAAAATCTGAAGCAATCAAATCTTGAATTCAAAGAGCTCACTTTTCTTTCTGCCTTCAAAATGACCTCCCGCTGCGTTGCAATCACAAGCAGGCAATTTAGGATGCGACAAAGTAGTGATTTATTAATTTCACGTTTTCCACACTGAATACACCCAAGTTTCAGCAGCAAACACATGGATAAAAATCAGCACTTTTTTCTTGTTCAAAAACACACAATGGAAGATCACATCTTAGACTTGAGACACACGATTCGGATTCCACAAAGCCAGAAACACACTAAAGCAAAAAGATTAGAAATAAATGAATTCATTCATCACTGTTCTCCACTTCTTCACATACTCTGTGCAGGGAATGTGACAGACTGGAGGCTATTAACAATGGCGATTCATCAGCGTTAGCTTCCAAATACTTGGTAAGATGTCCCTTCAAATGTAAGACGCTAGACTCTTTTGTGGCCTGACCTTGTGTGGGTAGGTGGATGGTTGTTTGATGAATTGATTGTGTGGGCATTAGTGACAGAATATCGGAAATGTGACACTTGTGCTAAAAGCAGTAGAAAGCTCTGGCTTATAACATTGAGAGGGGTTAATAGGTCACCTCAGAACAAGTGGAAAATCAGTGTCATCTCAGTGGACTTCCTCTGTCTGTTGGCAACAGGAAATACAGTTTAGATTGAGAGCCATTATCAAAACCCAGTTCTGAATAATTCATTAGTCAGCTGAACCTGCTGAAAAGACCTGAAAATTGGTCCACACTAATTCATGTTAGTGTGGTGGTGGTTTAGCTGCTGGACCACCATAACCATGCTGTTTTCAAGTAAAAATGCTGGTCAGCCAGCAATGTCTTTTACTAAATGGGTTGACCAAGAAAGTCTAGTTGGTTAAAGTGATGGTTTACTCAAAAATGAAAGTACTGTCATCATTTACTCATGTTGTGCCATATGATTTTCTTTCTTCTGTTGAATGCAAAACAAGAAAACTGAACGAATATCCACTCAATTCAGTATATGGGTGAGTATATTGTGACTCACTTTAATGCTTAATAAAAAAACATTCAACACAAGATACATGCGGCTCACTGATCAATTTCCAAGTGCTCCAATTATTTTTGATGAAAGACAACCCAATACTTCACACTTTCCAATTGGCCAGCCACCAACAACATTTTTTATCATTTTCACAAAAATGTCATGGGCTTCAGAATATTTTCTTATATGAATATCTGAACATGCAATGTGTCAAAAGAAAGAACAGAGCCTTAGCTTTTAAACAAATTAAAAATAAAACTTCATACATTATTTTTTAAGCAACATTTGAATATAAGTTTAATAAAAATAAAATAAAAAAGTGTTTTTGTAAAAGACTATGTCTGGATCCGATTCAGAACGATGATCAAAACATATGGTTATCTAAATTATCTAAAAACGGACCCCCAGCTTTCTGCTCGCTCGCGCTCTCACAAAACTCTGACTTCGGCTCACTGGTCGCACTGCAAAGCGCCCACGCCATAACATCAGGCTGACTATCCAAGACCTCAAAACGACGAACTTTGTTTGAAACTTCATGATTGCAGAACCCTTCAAAGCCTGAAGCTGCGCAAAGAAACTCTAAGAACTTCAAGTGAGCCTGTCACTTTCAAGGAAACAGGCAACAGCCAATTACAAGAGGGCATTCCCAGTGACATCACGCAACGAGCCAATCAGCTGCCGGAATTCCCTCAGCCAACAAAATCTGCGGCCATCTCAACTTAAAGCAAGCAATCAAACAATTCTCCATGATTTTGCTAAACCTGGGTTGCGTTCATTTTTAAAAGACAGAAAAGTTATCTGCTTGATGATCTGCACGGGTAGATCTTATTGAAATAGCAAATAGTGCTAGATTTTAACTGTCTCCAAATAGCAACAATTCATTGCCTACAACGTGTATGTGTGTATGTATTTTGCTTTTGTGTTACTTAGTTTAGTTCATGTATCCTAGGTTAGTAGAATAGCAAATAAACTTTGATTAATTCATAAAGATATCTTTTGTCTTGTGCTATGTGATTTTCAAGTCTGAAACTATTTGCCAAAGATAACGCTACCTGTGCTCGATTTACCCAACCAATTCTGTATTATTATATCGTGGCCACGAAATAAACAGAATTGCTAGGACATACTGATTTTAACGATTTGCTGGACGATCGTTGATAAGGTATAAATTAGACGTTTTGATTAATATCAATTAATCAGATTAATATCGAAACTATACGACTCGATTTTCTAAAAGCTAAATTAAAATAAGGGTTAAAACCTTTACAACCTAATAAAATTGCCTTCTCGGCAGGGCATGGGCACAGTTAAAGATTAAAAAAACAGTGAAGGTCGAAATATGGAAAGCATTTACAAAACCACTGTGACATTAAAAAATAAAAGCAGATTTGTCTTTTGTCTTTGCTGTGTATTGGGAAAGCATCAGTGAACCTATGCCTCACCTGGCACAGCCGTTATTTTCAATAAATAGATTATTGGAGAAAGATATAGAGAAGTTGATTCATCTAAACCGTCCCAGCTGGCCTGTTCACCCTACTACATCTGTCCCCCACTTCAACAGAGAGAGCTTTGGCGGAGAAACCGTCACGCTCTGCCGAGGTCCGCCCAGCCTGCTGCTCACAGATTTGCATATTTGCATATGTTTGTGTGGTTAATTACAGATTAAGGTGTCTCAGTATGTCTGCTCGATTAACATTTTAGAGCTATATACTGTAAACAATGATTTGGAGCTTGCTGGGTGAGTGAGAGGGATTAAATGATGGATGTTTTTATAAGATCGGTAATGACAGTTTTTATTTTTACATGGTAAAACAAAATAAAAAAAAATCACAGCTGGAAGAAGTTTGTGGAAAAAGAATATGTGAATACGAAGAGAAATCTGAGAAAGTGGGCCTTACCAGTAAACTGCAAGATCATCTTCTTCTGTTTTTTTATCTTGTATAAATGTTATTATGGTAAAAATAAATATAAATTAATTAAATTGATTAATTGATAAATTGACTGACTGACTGATTGATTGATTGAATGAATGAATGAATGAATGAACTTTAAAGAATATTTCTTCGTAAAATAATGTATCACAAATTACACAAAAGTCTGTTTCGGACTTCTGTCCACCTCAGAATAAAAATTAAAAAAGATCATTTCAAGATAAAGTTTTAAATTAGAAAGCTATATTGCAATAATTAAAGCTGAATTATGAGATATAAAAGTCACACTTATAAAAAATATAGTTGCAGTTGTGAGATATAATGTCACAACTGGGAGATACAAAGTCACATTACAAGACATATAGCTGCAATTGTCATATAAAAAAGTTGAATTATTACTATTAAAAGTACACTAAGGCGGAAAGCACCTTTCATAACAAACCTTATTAAATTTTGTTAGATTTATGCTTAAAAAAATAAACAAAATAAACATAAAACATATTTACCAAGACTTATAAGATCACATTATCTTGTTCTTTCAGCTCTCAGCGGTGGTTTAGGTATGTCTCATTTAACCTGCTGAGCTCGGTGGGGTTCAGTGTCTTTGACCTATGACTCAGTGGGAGCTGGAGGCTTCTGGCTGCTGTTGCTATGACCTGAGTATTTGACTTAGTTTTCTTTGACTGGCAGAGTCAGTTATCTCAAAGTAATGCCTCAGTTTCCCTTGCCCCTCTAATAGTGCCGCAATGTCATCTAATTGGGAGAACTGAAGCATGCACAGAGGAAGAAAGAGCTCCGTGGAATATGCAGAAGCTGCAAGCCAAGACTACAGCAGGCAATCTGCACTGAGTTATTATTACACTATAGTCAGTGATTACCCCACCACTGGAGAATACAAAAACACACTGAGCTAAAAACCCTGGGACTAATTAATTCTCCAGGACGTTTAATTGAAGTTTCAGCTTTGGAGTCAAATGTTTTTTTGCTGGTAAAACTCTGTTCTGTGAAATTGTCTTTACTATGAGAGACTATGAAAGCCAAGGCTGTCAAAATCATTGGGGACAATGCTTAGCATTAGGGGCATATAGCGTTATTGACCCACTGCACTTATATTGGATGTCAGCAGGGGGTCAGCTGGGAAACTCTGAGGTCTGTCGATATATCTGATACACACAGCAGCAGCATCACTACCAGCCATGATGGATTACAGTCCTGTTTGGGAAGTGTTATCCATCCCCATTAATCAAAGCTCCAGGAAAATTGTGGAGTCTGACAAAACAGTAGTGCACAACTTCATACAGCTTTATAAAGTTAACCACCTCCCTGTCTTGTGTAGCCAATCTTTTGACTATTGGCATACAATTTGTTTCTTATTATGGCCAAGAACTGGCCACATAGACAAGAAAAGACTATCTGACTGACATATGAAGAGACTCACTACAGGTCGACTTGGTTTTAACGTAGTAGGGATGCACAATATATTGGTATCATCAATTGTTGGCCTATATTAAATATTTTTAACTTATTGCCAATGGATGTTTAAAGGGGTCATGAACTGAGAAACCAAAATTCACTTGATCTTTTGATATATAAGTGGTCATTGTACTATAAATACATCCTGCAATTTTCAGAACTCAAACCTTTGTCGTTAGTCAAAAAACAGATTATATTGAAGCCACTCTGACAAAACGACAGGAATGTTCTACTCTATGATGTAATAGTGTGGATAAGCACTGCCTCCGCAGAAGAAGATCACGATCATTGCCTGTTTCAGGTCTACGCAGAAACCAAACGATAAAGATGGCTCTGAAGACAAGAAGACACTGTACAGTGCCAAGTTGTGGAAAAACAGTATTTGCATTGCCTTCCTTCTGATCCCAACATTAGGAAAGAGTGGATGAACTTTATTTTTAATTAAGATCCAAATCGCATCAGTAAGAACTTGGTCCTTTGTTCATTTCATTTTACCATGGATTTGTTTTCAAGGCACAATTCGACGCAGGATTTTCAAAAAGATTGAAACTAAAAGATGATGCTGTGCCATCTATGAGGAATGAATATACGCTGTTAGCCAATCATAGCAGTGGGCGTTTACTTCCGAGCCTACAATCCACCACGCCTATTCAAACAGAGCGTTCAGGTGAGGGGGGTTAAAAACAGGACAGAAAATATCTTAAATATCTTATTGCTTCTAAATATATAAATATATTTAATGTAAAAATCTTGATAACATTATAAGTGGACCTCAGAGAACAGTACAAAATAAAAAACAAAGGCAGTTCATGACCCCTTTAATTATGCATTCTAATGTCTCCTATTACATCTAACACTCAAAATGAATATACCTGCAATTATATCTAAATCTCAAAATGAATATGCCTGCAATTATATCTAAATCTCAAAATGAATATGCATGCAGTTATATGGCACATTATGATGTTGTGATTCCTAAACTTTTAGTGATTTATTTAAAAAAAACGAATAATAAAATCAGCAATTTAGTGGTTATAGGCCATGATATATATATATATATATATATAAAAAAACATTATCTGATTATCATATCATACTATCATTGCATATATTTAGGGCATCAAAAAATAATAATAATTCAAAACAGTCTCAGTGAAAAGTTGAACAAAAAACATCAAAGGAAAAAGAGAAAAATGTGTGTAGACTTTGTGATCATAATTTCTGTCCATCAACGGGTAATAAGGACTGATTATTCACAGGCAAACTGCAGAAAACAAAGCAGAATATTGTTTAGTTGTTTGCATGCAATATGCATCAAACAGTCTATGAACAGATTGTGGGCAGTCAGTGGGACTGAGACAGAGTCTATTTACCACCTAGACTGACTCAAACATCACAGTCTATTTTACAATATTGATCACTGCACATCTAAAGATGTCTTAAGACTGATTCAGTATACAAAACAATCATTCTGTCTGTCATGGGAAATGGACATCTAGACCACACAGCCACATGTGAAGTTTCTACCATCACCAGGGCCTCCAGATGAAAAGGACAAAGTTTAAAAAGAAAAGCTTTTTAGTGAGCTAATTAATTAGAATGTTGCATCAGAAGGTTTGAAATATAGAATATGTTGTGTCATGGCCTGACTCTTCAACCGGCTCATTAATTAAGCTCTGTTAGCATCTTGTCAGCGCTCAGCCGCTGTGACTTGTTACAACATCGCCCACCACTAAACGACTGTATGATCATTAACGCACGCTTATCATTCTTTCATCCTGAATTCCATAGCCCTCAACACCTGACGGCATACGCTAAAAAATAAAGAGTTTATTGACACATAGCAGAGACTAACCCTTATATGCACTAAATTAGCCACACAGTATGCGTAGCTTGGCATTTCAATACAGGGCTGGGGGCACATTTCTGACACCGAGCAATGGAACGAGTGGGAGATATTAGCAATTAAGATTTGCCAAGAAGATAATTTAGCATGCCGAACAAAAATGAAACAATCTAATAATATCACAACAAAGAATAATGCATTTTATGCAGAGTAAACATTGTTAGCATTTTTCTTCTGTGTAGCATTTACAATTTATTCCAAATTGATGGAAAAAAAAGCAATTCATTTGAAGGTTTAGCTTCACTTCATGTTCTCTAATCACTATTTAACTGGAACACTGGAATCGTTGGTGCATTAACAAACAGCTAACGCTCGACGATGAGCATCCTTTGAACTGAGAATGGCTAAGCATGATGGGAGCTGTCAGTGACACAGCAAAGCCTTTCATTTTAACAGCGCAGTCACAGTAACATCAATGAATATGCACAAGCACCTAATTGCGACCTTCCAGAACTCGCTCGTGGCCATTGGCAACAGCTTGGAGGTCACAGCGATGCAAGAGGACATGTAAGACAAGCATTTCCTTGACACCGTCTGTATAATCCAAGGGCAGAGCAGCCGTCCTCACTGCACTGTTTGTCTGTTACATCAGTCATTCTCACTAGCTTTTCGGCCCACATCACTCAAAAACTTCTCTGATCTGTCAACGGAGAAAGAGATGAGAGAGCGTGCCTGAGAATTACAGAACTCAAGAGTGTGTTCAAGTTTAAGTTCAAGTTGAGCTTTATTGTCATTCCGCTACATGTGGGGACATGCAGTGGAGCGAAATGTCATGCCTTACAGGTCCACGTTGCTACATAAATACAGACATACAACAATGAAGTAAAACACTATAAACCTATACACAACTAACCTACTGACAGATTTTGACTAAGTATACTATGTATAAATGTTTACCCTGGAGGGTCTTGCGGTCAGCAGCACTGCAGTTCCCGTACCAGACAGTGATGCAGCTGGTCAGCACACTCTCAATGGTGTACCTGTAGAATGTGGTGAGGATGGGTGGTGGGAGACTTGCTCTTTTCAGCTGGCAGAGAAAGTGTAGGCGCTGTTGTGCCTTCTTGGAGAGTGACATGGTGTTGGTGGTCCAGGTGAGATCCTCCGTGATGTGCACCCCCAGGAATTTAGTGCTGCTGACTCTCTCCACAGTCGAGCTGTCGATGGTCAGTGGGGGGGTGGTCAATGGAGTTCATCCACCTGAAATCCAACACAACCTCCTTTGTCTTCTCCACATTGAGGGACAGATTGTTAGCGTCACACCATTCAGCCAGCTGTGCCACTTCCTCTCTGTAGTGCGTTTCATCGTTGTTGCTGATGAGACCTACCACTGTTGTGTCATCAGCGAACTTGATGATGTGGTTGGATCTGAACTTGGCAGTGCAGTCGTGGGTCAGCAGTGTGAAGAGCAGCGGGCTGAGCACACAGCCTTGTGGGGCACCTGTGCTCAGTGTGGTAGTGCTCGGGGTGTTGTGGCCGACACGGACTGACTGAGGTCTTCCGGTTAAAAAGTCCAGGATCCAATTACAGAGGGAATTGTTAAGGCCCAGCAGGTTTAGTTTATTTATGAGCTGTTGTGGGATTATTGTGTTGAATGCCGAGCTGAAGTCAATGAACAGCATTCTAACATAGGAGTCTTTATTTTCTAGGTGGGTAAGAGCCAGGTGGAGGGTGGAGGAAATTGCATCGTCCGTACAGCGGTTTGGACGGTATGCAAACTGGAGCGGATCGAGTGTGTTGGGGAGGCTGTTTTTGATTTTTTTGCATGACTAACCTCTCAAAGCACTTCATCATGATTGGAGTCAGTGCTACGGGATGGTAGTCGTTTAGACAGGACACAGGTGATTTCTTTGGTACCGGTATGATTGTTGTGGATTTGAGACATGTGGGGACGACTGCCTGGCTCAGCGAGGTGTTGAAGATATCTGCTAGGACATCCGTCAGCTGTGCAGCACAGTCTTTCAGTACGCGGCCAGGTATGTTGTCAGGACCCGCAGCCTTTCGTGGGTTAATCCTGGATAGGGTCTTCCTTATGTCGGCTGCAGACAGACAGAGTGCCTGGTCGTTGGGAGGTGTGGGCAGTTTTTGTGCAGGTGTGTCATTCTGCATTTCAAACCATGAATAAAAGTTGTTGAGTGTATCGGGGAGGGATGGATCATCATCACAGGCCTGTGGCGGGGGCTTGTAGTCAGTGATGGTCTGAATGGCTTGCCACAGGGAGCCTGTGTGTCTCTGCTGTCCGTGAAGTGATTGTTGATTTTTTGAGCAAGTGTTTTTTGCATTTTTGATGCCACAGGACAGATTGGCTCTTGCTGTTTTGATGGCTGCTTTATCTCATGATCTGAATGCTTCATCTCTGGTCTTTGGCAGCCCACGAACCTCTGCTGACATCCACGGGGCGGGGTACAGCCTTGTAAGCGTTCTTTACTGTTGTGTAAACAAAGTCCAGTGTATTATTTCCCCTTGTTGCAAAGTTTACATGTTGCTAGATCTTTGGCAAAACTGTCTTTAAATTTGCGTGGTTGAAGTCACCGGCTATGATGAAAAGTGCCGAGAGATATATTGTAAGAAAGAGCAGAGTACCAGAGGGGATCAAAATAATGCGTCATATAATGGGATGAACATTCTCTCGCCAACAGATGGAGAGAAGAATGAGGGGTGGAATAAAATGGGAGAAGAAGATAGAAGCATGGCAGCTGGTTAAACCATATAAAATAGTAACAGAAAGAAAACTGTCTTCTTCATAGAAAATCAGCAGCCTTTATTGCTGTAGTGGGGAATAAGGTGTCCTCATAGCCCTGTACTTGACAGGCAGAGACCCAACACAATCACATCCCTGCTGAAAAAAAAAGAAAAAAGAAAAGACAATAGATACTATCACAACATTTGTAATGGTTTTACTGGTTATAATGGGACTTGTAATGGTTTTAATGGGAACTGTAATGGACCCTGTGGGTTTCTACTAGTAATTAGTCGCCTTCTATTTCACATTATCAACACATCTCTCCGCACAGGCATCTTCGCCACAGCGTTCAAGCAGGCTCGGGTAACCCCACTGCTCAAAAAACCTACATTTAACACTTCGCTTTTAGAAAACTACAGACCTGTCTCTCTCCTTCCATTCGTAGCGAAAACACTCAAACGAGTTGTCTTCAACCAGCTCTCACTGTTTCTTTCACAGTACAACAAACTGGATGCTAAACAGTCAGGTTTCAGGAGTGGCCAGTCAACAGAGGCTGCGCTACTCTCAGTCACTGAAGCCCTGCGAATTGCAAAGGCCGATTCCAAATCATCAGTCCTCATTCTGCTGGATCTTTCTGCTGCTTTTGAAACTGTCAATCATCAGATCCTCCTGTCCACCCTCTCATCGCTGGGCATCACTGGGATTCCACTTCGCTGGTTTGAATCCTATCTCACCGGTAGGTCTTTCAGGGTGGCCTGGGGAGGGGAGGTATCCAAAGCACATCAACTGGTCACTGGGGTTCCTCAGGGATCAGTTCTTGGACCCCTCCTCTTCTCCACATACACTACATCACTGGGACCCATCATACAGGCACATGGCTTCTCCTACCATTGCTACGCCGATGACACACAGCTCTATCTCTCTTTTCAACCAGATGATCCAACGGTAGCTGCACGGATCACAGGCTGCCTGGCGGACATCTCGGCATGGATGAAAGAACATCACCTATAGCTCAACCTGGCAAAGACTGAGCTTCTTGTCGTCCCTGCCACTCCGACTCTACAGCATGACTTCTCGATTCAGTTCACATCAATAATTACCCCATCAACTTCGGTCACAAATCTTGAACTAATCTTTAATGACCAGCTGACCTTCAAAGAGCACATTGCAAAGACTGCTTGATCTTGCAGGTTTGCGCTACACAACATCAGAAAAATCAGGCCCTTTCTGACAGAGCATGCTGCACAACTTCTTGTCCAGGCCCTTGTCGTTTCTAGGCTGGTTTACTGCAATGCTCTTCTGGCTGGACTTCCATCAAACACAATCAAACCTCTACAAATGATTCAGAATGCACGACTGGTCTTCAACGAGCCCAAAATAACCCATGCTACACCTCTCTTCATCTCATTGCACTGGCTACCAGTGGCAGCTCGCATCAAGTTCAAGACACTGATGCTTGCATACAGAACGACCACAGGCTCAGCACCCTCCTACTTCCACTCACTATTACGAATCTACATCCCCTCCAGAAGTCTGAGATCTGCTAGTGAGCGACGCCTTGTGGTACCATCACAGAGAGGCTCAAAATCACTCTCCAGAACATTCTCGTTCACCAATCCTGGATGGTGGAATAATCTTCCCACCCCTATCCGGAATGCTGGATCCCTGTCAATCTTCAAGCAACAACTGAAAACTCATCTCTTTCGGCACTACTTGACTTCATCCTAAACTAAAAAAAATAAAAAATAATAATAATTAATCTTTCCCTTTATCTTTCTATCCTTCCCTTGCTAGCTTGTACCTATTTGAACAATGACTGAGACTTGGTGTCGCTTTGGATAAAAGCGTCTGCCAAATGACTAAATGTAAATGTTCTATTGTTGGCTTGTTAAAACCACTAAATCCTAATGGAATATGTCCCAATTTTTTTAATGGTTTTAAAGTGCCCCTATTATGGGTAATGAAAGGTTCATATTTTGGTTTTGGGAGTCCCCAACAACAGGTTGGCATGCATGCAAGGTCATGAAACACTTTCATTGTCTTATAATATTCAATTCAATTCAAGTTTATTTGTATAGCGTCTTTTATGATACAATCGTTGCAAAGCAGCTTTACAGGAAATTAAGTTTCTACAATATATTTATATATATTGTAATATGCATTTAGTTTTACCTTACTTGCTCAAAGACTCCCAAATGATTCGCTCAACGATTCATTTTTCCAAACCCCTCCTTTGCGTGACGCTAATCTGCGGTGATTGGTCCGATTGGTCTCATTTTCATTGCATCATGCCTGTAATGTCTGATAAAGCCGCGTTTGTGAGCGTAGTGCTGCTTTATGTACAGTGTTACCGGGGAAACAGCTATTTTACCGCTCCAAAAACGGCATCTAGTGGCAAAGAATGAATTTGCATTTGCATTCAGACCAACGCGAAAAGACCAACAAGTCACCGGGCAATATGCTAATGTTTCATGTTGACATCAACATGAAACGGCTTGGGATTCATTTTAAAAATGACTAATTTCAATGATTAGAGTCACTCTTTCTTTTGAGAGACAATAACTTTATACACAGTGCACTTTCAGATTTAAAATTTTGCAGGATGTTTTCATTCACTTAGAATGAAAGTGAATCACACTGTGTTACACACTGCATGAAAGCTCATTTTCAATAATCCATAATAGGGGCACTTTAATGGTTAAAAGTTTATGGTTTGTAATATTTGTAATGGTATTTGTAGTGGAAACCATTAGAATTTCTGTGATGGTTTCTATTGTTTTTTTCAGCAGGGATGGCAATTCGTAACTGTTTTACGCTTGAAATTGTACATCAATCGTACAATCTAATTCATCGATTTTTGTATCATCTGCTTAAACCCCATTGATGGTTATGCTTAGGGATGTGTTTCATACTTAGTTTTATTTTTCTAAATATTGTACAAATTCATACAAAATCGCCACCTCATTACATTTTTAAATGAGATTGGGTTGCAGAGGTCACATTGATTTCGAACTGCTCTTGGTCATAGTATGTATAGTGTGCACAGTATGCCAGATTATTTTTGTATGCATGGATAACGCTACACTAGTGTTGTCAAAAGTACTGACCGCGATACCAGTGAGTACTGAAATTTTAAAAACGTCAATTTCCCGCTAACATTTGAGCGATGTGGATTGTTAAACACCGCCGATTGGCCATGTGTTCACACGCTCAACAGGTAGGACTGTGATTTGCTACAAAATGATCATCGCTTCACGTTCCTCATCGAGTGCTCACACAGAAGCACACAGGAGCGTTTCAAAGTAGCATCTATCAGCGGATCCCTAATACATCTGCACATAGACAGATCCGCTGAAAGACACGGCTTTCAAATGCTCCTGTGTGCTTGTATAAACACTGATTAAACAGTTTATTCATAATTTAAAAATGCACTTATGAGTCCAGTTTCAAAGCCATTGTTGAAGCCAACAGAGTTGCTAGAATTTATTTGATGTGACCCTCATTGTGCATTATGGGTATTCTCTAGTTGATAAGTGTAAATAGGTTTAAATGAGTGCATATGGGATTGAATGAGTGCACCAGATATTCTCTGTCATGAGTTTTGGACACTACCAAATGTCACATGGGCTATTTTAACAATGTCCTTACTACCTTTTTTGGGCCTTGAACGTGGTAGTTACATTGCTGTCTATGCAGGGTCAGAAAGCTCTTGGATTCCATAAAAAAAATCTTAATTTGTGTGCCAAAGATTAACGATGGTCTTACGGGTTTGGAACGACATGAGGGTGAGTAATTAATGACAGTATTTTAATTTTTGGGTGAACTATCCTTTAATAAAGTATGTCAAATCACAGTAATATGCTGCCTCCTCCTCAACTTCAATATTCAAAACTCACGAGGTAACTGCACCATGCAAACTGCATTCAGGCGCTAAAACAACCAAGTATAATATGGCAGTATAAGCAAATAAACATGACTGCCATGGTGCGGTTCATTCCCAATGTTGCTAATGATGGCCAGCTTTCCACTGTCTCACAAACTGCTGCTACACATATAGATCCAGATCAAAAGATGTAAACTAGACACCAGTAATAATCGTTCACACAAATTTTGTTAGTGGCGTTGTGCCAGAAAAAAAAAAAAGAAAAACATAGAGAGAGGAGACTGTGTGACATTGTGTGAAAGTGTGTCTGTGCGTGTGGGCAGCAGATTAATGGAGACGTGCTGAGAGAGTGGGCTCGTGGCTGTCCGTCAATGTGTGTGATCAACTACAGGTTGAACAGAACAAGTCATGCTCAAACATGTGTCAGTATGAAAAGCAAACAAGTCGTTGTACAAGCATATGTGTGTCACCAAATATTTGAACAGTTGAACATATATGCATATATGTCTGCAGCAGGAGTGTGACTTCAAGTTAAAGTACAATTGTTGTATCAAAGGTTTAACCAATTTGAATTCAAACCAATCAAAAACAAACTTGAGTGAAAATAAAGCTGTTTCCACATGGAAAAAAGCAAAAACAAATTTGCTGATGAAGTCAAAAAGCAGACTCTAAAGATTATATATCTTGAAATATGCCATTTAAAATTGCTAAAAATTAAAGGTATCTAAATAAATAAAGTAAGTAAGTAAGTTTGGGGTCAGTAAATTCTTTTATTTTTTTTAAGAAAAAACTAATTTGATAATTAACTAATCTGCCGGTGGAGCCTGCGGGCTTGCCGCCACGGCACCCTGGGGCGTCTACACTGTGGCTGTCGGAGGTCCCACCTTCGGGCTCTCCTCTGCCCTTTTCTGGGTGGAGGCCGCGGTTGTCCCTGCGGTGGTTCTCCTGGGGTTCCCATGCCCTGGGGGGCCTCCGGATGTTTGGGGCCCGGGTCTTTTCCGTGCCTGCTTCATGCCTTGCGGGATGGGGCTGTTGTTCCCCACACACACTATTAAACATTTACATGGAGGAACCTTATGAACACAAGCGCGCTCACACACACAGGTGTACACTCAAGCATTCACATTGGTGTAAAAACAGGTGCTCACAGACACACATTGTCTTGATCTGCTGTTGCTTCAAAACTTATTTTGTAATATTAGTTCCCCTTCAGGAACTCGAGCTGCGTCGAAAACGCTATGGGGACGCCTTTCAGCGATATCAAGCTCTGAATCATATGTGTAATCAGTCCAATTGATGGCGAGACGTCAGGTGCGGGTGACGTCATGACCAGGAAGCTTAAAAGCACGTGAGGTGCAGCTGGCTTCAGCTTTTGTCATTCAGCAAAGCTCTCTGTGTGTGTCAGTCACGATCTATGTTCTGTGAGTCTTATTTAATGTTGTTTGTCAAGTTACAAGTCCAGCAACATATAAAGCTCCCGTGTGTCTAAAGCCGAGGCAAAGACAAAACATAAGGGCGAAAGAAAAGCGGTTCACGTTATAGATTGTGTGTCTCCCTGCTCATGCTACATTATAAGTGGGGATACACACAGTTTGTGCGTGGTCTGCTTGGGAGCAAAGCACGCAGAGTCGGCTCTCGAGGGGGTCGACTGCCCGCATTGTGAGCGGCTTCCACTGCGTATGCTTCGCTCCCCGAAGCTCTCTTTGAGCAGATGGATCAGGTGGCGGGAATGAAGACGGGCGAGTCCCTATCTTCTTCATTTCCCATCAGATCCAGCGCCCGCTCTCTGGGATCGGAAGCCCGCCCCGCGGTTTTCTTCCCCTCGGAGAGAGGGCGATGCTCCGCCTGTCTTCCTCCGAGGAGGTGGACATGGAGGCGTCGATGAGCTTTCGTAAAGCAGTTGCACAAGCATATTGTTTGCATAAGCATATTGTGAACGAATATCATTATGAGCAACATGTCAGCGGAACGCAGCTCGTGCAGTCAACTCTCTCTCGAAAAAAAGGCTGATTGTGCTTTCCCCGCTGCAATACGTAGCGCTCCCGCCGGGCACGCTATGTCTGTGCCTGTGATCTCGCGGTTCTTGTCCTGCTGCTGCTGAGGCACGGCGGCGATTGAGATCGCGGGGATCGCACATGGATCTGGCGGACGGGTTGGAGACGGGCTCGCCCTATCTCCACCTGCATTCCCCAGATCTAGCGCTCTCTCGGAGTACGGAAGCCCGCGCTGCGGTTCTTCCCCCTTTGTGTGAGCGCACTGCTGAGCTATCTTTCTCCGAGGAGATTGGTATTGTTTTTCATCCGAGTGGCTCGCGTGTTGCCGAGGCAACGCGTGCATTACGGTCATTCTCAGTTCATTATATTGAATCTTTTCACATCAGACCGTGTTTACTTGTCTGGTTGTTTTGCTGCATTTAATTTGAGGAATTAAATGAGGTATTTCATCTGACTATGAGAAGTAGATATATTATATTATATATATATATATATATATATTACTATACAGGAGCATCTTGGGATAATTTCTCAAGTGAGAGCACTATGTTTACCTCTCTTCCTCCGAGGAGGTTGAGGTGGTCAGCAGGGGCTGCTGGGCGGTAGCAGCCCCAATCATGTTCCAGCTCCTCATTTGGGAAACGTCACTTCTCGTACTCCCTAGAACTTTGGAGTCAGAGTGGCGCTCCCGGGCCGAAGGCTTCTAGCAGAAGGCGGATCTGCGGACCGTCATTCTCACTGGATAGTCTTCGGCTAGAAAGTCCTGATGCCTATGGCCCAGGGCTTTTGAGGGCCGGCCCCCTCTGGGGAAGAGCGGTGTACACCGCATCACACGGTGCCTGTCTCTCCTCAGTGCCCTCAGGAGATCGGTCTGCCAACCCTGCCAGTGTTCCAGGGCGCGGCGGTCTCCAGCGAGCACTTCTCTCAGTCTCTCCCGCCCGGAAACGTAGCGGTGCTGGGAGGCTCGCCACCCCTTCGGGGGTCTCTAGAGCAGCTAGATCGGCCGTCTCCTGCCGGTCCTCCGCTTCAGGGCACCGAGCTAGCAGCTCTAAGCACACCAGAGGCCAGTCTTGAGAGACTGGTTCCCTTAGTAGGCTATTTGGCAGCGTGGAAACTACTGCCAAATGTGTCTCGATGGGTCCTGCACACTGTAGAATGAGGCTTCGGTTCGGTACTCCGCCGCCACCTTTCAACTGGGTCATTCCCACACTAATGCGTCCCGAGCAGGCTCTGGTAATGGAACAAGAAGTGAATGCTCTCTTGAGGAAGGAGACCATCGAGGTGGTCCCTCCTCTTGACAGAGAGTCCGGGTTCTACAGCCGGTACTTCATTGTTCCCAAGGAGGATGGAGGGTTGCGTCCTATTTTAGATCCGTGTCAACTGAACCACTCAGTCATGTGACCAAAGTTCAGGATGCTCTCTTCGAGCAGGTCGTGTCTCAGACCAGGTCCGAGGACTGGTTTGTCACGATCGATCTAAAAAATGCATACTTCCCATCTCCATCCTTCCCCATAACAGGAAGTTCCCGAGGTTTGCTTTGGGGGCAAAGCGTACCAATATCGGATTCTTCCCTCCGGCCTTGCAATCTCACCCCGCACTTTTACGGAGTATGTGGATGCTGTGCTGGCTCTTCGGTGACTCCAGGGCATCCGCATACTCAACCACATCGACATTTGGTTGATACTAGCTCAATCAGAGCAGATGGCGGTTCGGCATTGAGATGTCGTTCTCGCTCACAAAGAGCTGGGGTTAAGACTTAACGCCAGAAAAGTGTGCTTTCTCCAGTACAGAGAATCACTTATCTGGGCGTGGTGTGGGATTCGACCACGATGCAGGCACGTATGTCCCCTGCTCGGATCGAGTCGATCCTCACGGCAGTCAGGAGAGTGAGAGAAGGCCAGTCACTCACTGTCAAGCAGTTCCAGAGACTGCTGGGTCTGATGGCAGCTGCATCCAACGTGATATCTTTTGGCCTGCTGTACATGAGACCCCTACAGTGGTGGCTCAAGACCAAGGGGTTCTCCCCGAGGGGAAACCCGCTTCGCATGATCAAGGTCACGCGGCGATGCCTACGTGCCTTAGACATGTGGAGGAAACCTTGGTTCTTGTCTCAGGGCCTGGTGCTGGGAGCTCCTTGTTGCCGCGTATTGCTAGCGACAGACACGTCCCTCACCAGTTGGGGAGCGGTCATGAGTGGCCACCCTGCCCGCGGTCTGTGGAGTGGTCGCCATCTCACGTGGCACATCAACTACCGGGAGATGCTGGCCGTGTTTCGAGCACTCAAACACTTTCTTCCAGACCTAAGAGATCGCCATGTGTTGGTGCGCACCGACAACACAGCGGTGGTCTTTTACATAAACCACCAGGGAGGTCTGCGTTCGCGCCCCTTATACAAGCTGGCGCACCAGATCCTTGTGTGGTCTCAGGACAAACTTCTCTCATTGAGAGCAGTTCATATTCCTGGGTATCTCAATATGGGAGCAGACATCCTGTCGAGGCAGGGGCCGAGGCCCGGGGAATGGATGCTTCACCCCGAGGTGGTGAAGCAGATATGGAGAGTTTTTGGCCAGGCCCAGGTGGATTTGTTTGCGACTCGTCAGACATCGCACTGTCCCCTCTGGTTCTCTCTGACTCATCCAGCTCCACTGGGGCTGGATGCTATGGTACAGACTTGGCCGAGGCTTCGTCTGTACGCTTTTCCCCCAATCGCTCTGCTCCCGGGAGTTCTAGAGAGAGTGCGCCGGGACGGGGTCCATCTTTTGCTAGTAGCCCCGTTCTGGCCGGGCCGAGTGTGGTTCTCGGACCTGATTTCTCTTCTCGACGGCTCTCCATGGGAGATTCCTGTCAGGACAGATCTCCTCTCACAGGCGGAGGGCATGATCCTTCACCCCCGCCTGGAGTTGTGGAAGCTGTTGGTGGGGCCCCTGAGGGGGCACAACTCGTAGTCTCTGGTCTCTCGACCGAGGTTGTTGAGACCATCCTCCAATCTAGAGCTCCCTCAACAAGGAAACTGTACGCCCTGAAGTGGAGACTCTTCACTTCATGATGCGGAGACCGCCAGCTTGACCCAGTTAACTGCCTGATGGGTACAGTGCTGGAGTTCTTGCAGGCTTTTTTCTCCACCGGGTTAACCCACAACACCCTGAAGGTTTACGTGGCGGCTATAGCGGCCTACCACGCCCCTCTTGGTGGTCAGTCAGTGGGCAAGGACCCCCTGGTTACACGTTTCCTCCACGGTGTGATGAGGCTGAGGCCTCCGGCCAGAGAAGCTTACGCTATGTGGTGGATCAAGATGCTATTCTATATCTTCGAGTCCTCTGATCTCCCCTCACCATTGGGGGTCAAGGCTCACTCAATGAGAAGTGTGGCGGCCTCTAAGGCCTTTCTGGCAGGTGTGCCTATGCAGGACATCTGCAACGCTGCGGGATGGTCTACGCCCCTCACCTTCGTCAGGTTCTATGACCTAGATTTGCGAGCCACTCTAGGCTCCTCTGTTCTCTTGCCATAGCTGTGCTCTTCCACACTTGGCAGGGATTTGCAAGTCTGGCGGCGTGGACATCTCGTTCCCATAGCGTTTTCGACGCAGCTCGAGTTCCTGAAGGGGAACGTTCAGGTTACGTATGTAACCATGGTTCCCCGAGGGAACGAGACGCTGCGTCGCAGGGCCATACTTCCGGCATCCCTACTAGAGCTATGCTTCATTCCTGGAAGCTGAAGCCGGCTGCACCTCACGTGCTTTTAAGCTTCCTGGTCATGACGTCACCCGCACCTGACGTCTCGCCATCAATTGGACTGATTACACATATGATTCAGAGCTTGATATCGCTGAAAGGCGTTCTCATAGCGTTTTCGACGCAGCGTCTCGTTCCCTCGGGGAACCATGGTTACATACGTAACCTGAACGTTATGTGTGCTGCTCAATAACATTTAACATTTAGAATTCATTGTGATTTATACAGATGTTGGTTGTTGCTGCAGTCTCTTTGATGTTGTGTCTTCGGTTGTTTTCTTCTGTTGTTTTCTCTTTTTGTCAGCAGGTATCGAAGCAAATTGTCTTTTTTTTTTTTTTTCTTTTTTTTTTTTTCCTCTCTCTCTCTATCCCCCATTCTCCTTTTTTCTCTCTCTCTCTCCCCCTTCTCTGTTGACTTTCCCCACAATCTTTTTTTTATTTTATTTTCTTCTTTCTTCTTTCTTTTTTCTCTCTCTTGTTTTCTCTGTCCCCTGGTCTTGTCTGTCACAGTGTGGTTAAGTAAAAGGGTATATAAAATTAAATTAATTAATTAATATAAAAAAAAAGATAAAAAATAAAAATAAAAATAAATAAATAAATAAATAAATATATTTAATAAAAAAAAAAAAAAAAAAAGGCTGTGAATGATGATAGCATAGCCACGCATATGTACTGTCATGTGTTATCTGTGCTACTGACAGGCCGAAAAAAAAAAAAGAAAGAAAAAACTAATTTGCTGATGAAGTCAAACAGCAGACTCTAAAGATTTTATATCTTAAAATATGCCATTTGAAATTGCTAAAAAATTAAAGGTATCTAAATAAATAAATTAAGTAAGTAAGTTTGGGGTCAGTAATTCATTTTTTCTTTTTTTAAGAAATGAACACTTTAATTCAGCAAGAGTGCATTAAATTGATCAAATGTGACTGTAAAAAACATTTATAATGTTACAAAAGATTTATATTCAAATAAAGTTGTTCTTTTTAATTTTGCATTTATCAAAGAATCCTGACAAAAATGGTTTCCATAAAAATACTTTCAACTGTTTTCCACAATGATAATAATAAAAAAAAATCTTAAGCACCAAATCATCATATTTATATATTGTATATCATCTTAATTTCTGAAGATTTCTGAAGGATCATGAGATTGGAGTAATGATGCTGAAAATTCAGTTTTGCCAGCAAAGGAATAAATTACATTTTAAATTATATTAAAATACTGAGTATATTAGAATATTGAGTCATTTTTAAATTGTAATAATTTTTCACAATATTACAGTAATATTAGAGTAGCTTAATTGAATAAATGCAGCCTTGGTGAGTATAAGAGTTATTTTACCCTAAACTTATAAACAGTGTATATAAATAGGGAATTTGAAAGAAATAATAAAAAGCATAATTCTTTTCACCCTTTGAAAATGTAATTAAGCACAAGTAATTAGTTTTAATAGTATTCAAGAGTACAAAGTACCCAAAATAATACTTAAGTATAGCAATGAATTACATTTGCAGCCCTGCTCTGCAGATATGTTTGCTGGAGAGTTTCTGCACAACAGGAAGTTGCGGTGTTGGCACCTCTTGCTCCTCTCTGCTCTGTCATGTTCTCATTATCTCCCTCTCAACCACACTTGATTTGTGTCAGCCCTAATTAAAAGTGAGAAGAACAAACTCTTCCTATCACATCCATCCTGTGAACACAGTTTCCATCCAATCACAGCCTGTTTGCCAGTACCTGCTATTTTCTCGGTCACAAACACATACGCACACATAGATCTGTCAGCACGGCTTCATCTTGACTTAATGGCTTATCTTTAATATGAGCTGTCTCATTTCTAGAGGACGAGGGATGAGGCACAAGTGAGCTGTGTTTCCTGTTGGACTGTGTTTAAAGTAATGACAACCAGCAGATTAAAGGCAACATGCTGAGCGTTATCCTGTTCCTGTCCGTCAATGAAATCTCAACCTTAGTTTATGAATATATATATATATACAAGATAAATATGCAAATAGCAGACATTCAGCATCTTACCAGCTGCATAAATCCACCAAACACACTGACATCATGCCTTTGGCTTCCAGAAACATGGCAAGCAAATGATTTAATATCTCCCATCACTCCAAACACTGAACCAAAATCTAACCCCATAATACCAAGAGGCTCTGTGCAAAATATATAAGTGCATACCCTCTCCCAGCATTTGTCAAGCCCTCTTTAAAAAATTCTAACATGCAGCACACAAAAAGTATTCATAATTTATAAAGTGGTTAATAATAAAGAAAAGAAAATCAAGACTTTTAGGAAATTAAAGGGAAATTTTAAAAAATAAAATAAAATAAAATAAAAAAGGATTAAAAATAGAAGTTTAAAATCATTTTATAAAAAGATGAAATACAAATAACATTTCATATAAAAATAATATATTTAAGTGTATATATATAAATAATAATACACTACTACTACTACTACTACTACTAATTATTATTATTATTAAACTATTAATTTTATTAAAATAAAATAAAAATGATATAAAATAAAATAAAAAGTGGTATACATAATAAAAGTTACAGTAATAATAATTCATATTAATATTATTTATTTGTTTGTTGTTTGTTTGGAGTAAACATTAAAAATAATCTCATATCGTTTCAACCCATAGACCAGTTTCACCCATATACAGCGGATATGGCAGTGTGTACAGTATCAGCACAGTTGTGTCAACTGTGTTTATGTGTCAGAAATTATAGGAGGGGGTCAATAGGGCAAGAGGATGTTACACTACAACATGCTTGTCAGGAAAATCTTTCAGTGGCAGAAAAGGCAAGAGCTGTGAAGAAACTGAAAGGCCCCTGGAGACCAGCCAATGACAGATATGCTCCATCACACAAGTACAGGTGAGAATACAGCATAACATAATTCTACATGAAGGCAGCAATTTCAAAAAAAAAGAAAAAAAGAGGGAGTGTGAATTTAACAGATCGTTAAAGCAGAGACTGAGGCGATGTGAGCTGTAGGGCAAAAGTTACTGAAATGAAACAGAGGACACTATAGCAATCGAAGAAAAAGATGAAAGTCTGTCTGGGTCATGTTTAAAAGCTGCAGAGTGAATTCAGACAATGAGAATGTGATGGCATAGACATGTCTGAATTGACAGAAGAGAGGTCAAAAGACATGGTTATTTTGTGAATGCATGTTCAGTGAATGCTGTGCTCTTAAAGGAACACTCCACTTTTTTTGGAAATAGGCTCATTTTACAACTCCCCTATAGTTAAACAGTTGAGTTTTACCGTTTTTGAATCCATTCAGCCGATCTCCGGGTCAGGCGGTAGCACTTTTAGCTTAGCTTAGCATAGATCATTGAATTGGATTAGACCATTAGCATTTGGTCATCAAAAATGACCAAAGAGTTTTGATAATTTTCCTATTTAAAGCTTGACTCTCCTGTAGTTACATCATGTACTAAGACCGACAGAAAATGAAAAGTTGTGATTTTCTAGTCCGATAAGGCTTGGAACTATATTGGAACTCATTCCAGGGTGGTACGGCAGCAAATTTCCTTGATTATTACGCCGGAATGAGAGTTTCCGCCTCCTGTCGTCTCCCTGGCTCCTCCCTAATCTAATCCGATTCAATGATCTATGCTAAGCTAAGCTAAAAGTGCTACCGCCAGACCCGGAGATCAGCTGAATGGATTCAAAAACGGTAAAACTCAACTGTTTAACTCTAGGGGAGTTGTAAAATGAGCCTATTTACAAAAAAGTGGAGAGTTCCTTTAAATATATAGGCCTTTGACAAGGGCACAAGCACACCTGCCTTCTTCTTCTAGCTTTAAAAAAGAACAACGCTTATTGCTAAGTATTCAGTCAAACCACAGCCAATCAGAATTGTTTCTCTCTGTCGGCGCACTCACAGCACACCACAGAGTGTACAACTAAGAACATTTTCTTTGTGAATCTTCAAGGATTTATCATATAATATTCATAGTCTCTCTTCGTATATGTTTGAGATTTAATATTCATGTAGAGCAGAACTTTGGTACAATGAGATTTCAGTGTGGGCAGGCTAGATCTATTATCATCTAGAGAACTTTAATTCACTCAAAACTCATATTTTTCAGCAAGTCTTTTTTTTAAGCTGCTCTTTTCTATACAACATTGAATGCATGTTAAACAGTGGCTGGCAAGTTAATTTTTGCATGATAGATAGATAGATAGATAGATAGATAGATAGATTTAATAATATTGACTACAAAAACAAAATATAGCTTAACTAAACTGTTAGATATCCAACTGCAGATAACGTTACAAGATATTTAAGATAATTTTACAGATAAATTAACCAGATCAGATTACACATCCAAAGTCTAATAAAAGTACTTTGGTACAACGTCAAGGTGCATATTAATGAGAGGGGTTTTACGCAACAATAAACATAAGCAATGATTTTAGAGGAAACAATTCACCTTCAATTAATTTTATAATCATAATGATTATGCTGACTGAGGTGGTGATAAAGAGCTCCACTTTTGCTTACGATGAACAAAACACATTAGCTGGCAGTTCTGCTTTCCAGATTCATGATGCTATACTTAGGTTGAGCTCCAAGGAGTGTTAAGATGAGATGACGATAAGACTGCACCGCTGTCAAAATTCGAAGGAGTTTTTTTCTACAAACACTTTTATAATGCATTTTCACTGTATGAATGTGAAAATCGACCACTGGGGCCTTCCTTCCATTTCTTAAAGTACACTCTCTCACACACACAGCTGTGCTAATATGTTTTATTAGGGCCTGAACTTCTGTGCCCTCAGGCTGTAATAAAGCTTTACACCTGCTCTGAATGTCTTATTTCTACCCAAACTCAGATCAGATGCACCAGAGAGAGTGAAAAAGAGAGCAAATATATAGTCTATTGCTCATTAAAGCTAATGTGTGGATTTATTCAGTGTTAAAACATTTTTTTCCATCACAAAATACCACATTTCTAACTAGACTTATGAAGAGTGTAAACACTGAGGCACTTTCAATACTACTCTGTTTGTTTGAGCCAAGAAAGTCTATCATACCTAGAAAAAGCTTTCTGTTAGTATACTCATTCATCTAAATGGCATTCGCTAAGATAGCAAACACTGCAGCTTTAATGGGTCAGTTCACCAAAAAATGAAATTCTGTCATCATTTACTCACGCTTATGTTGTTACAAACCTGAATGACTGTTTTCTTCGAACATGAAAGCTAAACAACATTTGACCCTTTTGATTTTTATAGTATGGACAAAACACTGAGACTCATTCCCAAATATCTTCTTCAGTTAATAAACATACAGTATAGGAAGTGCTGGATTATTTAGGCCAAAAAATAATTAAATAAATAAAACAAAATCACAATTAATGTAACATTTTTCTTTGTAAAAGTTGTAGAAACCAGACAACCAAACAATTGCTACATAAGTGAATAAAGACTACTACAGGCTGTAATAATAATAAAAAAATAAAAATAAAGATTTATTCAAAATACTAATAAAATGAAATAATGAAGGCAATGGGCTAATACACTGAACAAAATTATAAACGCACCACTTTTGTTTTTGCCCCCATTTTTCATGAGCTAACTCAAAGATCTAAGACTTTTTCTATGTACACAAAAGGCCTATTTCTCTCAAATATTGTTCTCAAATCTGTCTAAATCTGTGTTAGTGAGCACTTCTCCTTTACCGAGATAATCCATCCACCTCACAGGTGTGGCATATCAAGATGCTGATTAGACAGCAAGATTATTGCACAGATGTGTGCCTTAGGCTGGCCACAATAAAAGGCCACTCTAAAATGTGCAGTTTTACTGTATTGGGGGGTCCGGGCGGGTCCGAAAACCAGTCAGTATCTGGTGTGACCACCATTTGCCTCACGCAGTGCAACACATCTCCTTTGCATAGAGTTGATCAGGTTGTTGATTGTGGCCTGTGGAATGTTGGTCCATTCCTCTTCAATGGCTGTGCGAAGTTGCTGGATATTGGCAGGAACTGGAACACGCTGTCGTATACGCCGATCCAGAGCATCCCAAACATGCTCAATGGGTGACATGTCTGGTGAGTATGCTGGCCATGCAAGAAGTGGGATGTTTTCAGCTTTCAGGAATTGTGTACAGATCCTTGCAACATGGGGCTGTGCATTATCATGCTGCAACATGAGGTGATGGTCGTGGATGAATGGCACAACAATGGGCCTCAGGATCTCGTCACGTTATCTCTGTGCATTCAAAATACCATCAATAAAATGCACCTGTGTTCGTTGTCCATAACATACGCCTGCCCATACCATAACCCCACCACCACCATGGGCCACTCGATCCACAACGTTGACATTAGCAAATCGCTCACCTACACGACGCCATACAAGCTGTCTGCCATCTGCCCTGTACAGTGATAACCGGGATTCATCCGTGAAGAGAACACCTCTCCAAAGTGCCAGACACCATCGAATGTGAGCATTTGCCCACTCAAGTCGGTTACGACGACGAACTGCAGTCAGGTCGAGACCCCGATGAGGATGACGAGCATGCAGATGAGCTTCCCTGAGACGGTTTCTGACAGTTGGTTGGATGTACTGCAAAATTCTCTGAAATGCCTTTGGAGACGGCTTATGGTAGAGAAATTAACATTCAATTCACGGGCAACAGCTCTGGTGGACATTTCTGCAGTCAGCATGCCAATTGCATGCTCCCTCAAAATTGCGATATCTGTGGCATTGTGCTGTGTGATAAAACTGCACATTTTAGAATGGCCTTTTATAGTGGCCAGCCTAAGGCACACCTGTGCAATAATCATGCTGTCTAATCTTGATATGCCACACCTGTGAGGTGGATGGATTATCTCGGCAAAGGAGAAGTGCTCACTAATACAGATTTAGACAGATTTGTTAACAATATTTGAGAGAAATAGGCCTTTTGTGTATATAGAAAAAGTCTTAGATCTTTGAGTTCAGCTCATGAAAAATGGGGGCAAAAACAAAAGTGTTGCGTTTACAATTTTGTTCAGTGTATATGTCAAAATACAAGACATTAAATATGTAATACAGTGCATATATTTAACAAAATACTCCTCTCTAGAGTTATTTTCCTAGCGGACTATCAAGTTTATGAACACTGAATGACTTTCCTGAGGTGAATTTATTGTTATGTGACATATTGTTTATAAGATGTTTTATTGACGTCTTTTTGCAGTTGAAACACTGATTAAGCGACTGAGACATGATACATTTTAGTTTCTGTTTCTTTCAACATTCCTACTGATATTGATTCATGATTATTTTGTGCTATAACTAATAGTAAAAAGGAGGAAGAGATGACTGATTCACATGTTGCTTGAACTCATCTTCAGTGATCTGTCACGTCACATTAAAAAGTGTCAAAACCCATATTCATGGTGTGTATTTTGTGACAAAATTAACCTAATTTGAAAGGTGGGAAAGGGCAGACACATTAACAGAAAATAGCATATTTGATGTTGTTTTAAGAAACCATATCAGTATCAATTAACACAAGAAATCGATTTTGTTATTCCAGCTAACATGTTTATGTCAGGATTGGACCTGTTTTGTCATGTGTTTTAGTTCCTGTTTTGCCTTATTTGGTCACCTTCCTGTCCTTGTTTAGTTTGATCATTGGTTGATTCCCTGCACCTGTCTGTCCCTCATTATCCTGTGTTTATAAGCCCCAGTCTGTTCAATTTGGTTTTGTCGGATCTACTTGTTTCTACGTGTGTTTGCTATTGTGGATTATCTCCCGTGTTTTTCATTAAAGACTGTGAATGCTACTCCGTGTCTCGAACGTTCTTCCCGCAGCAGCGTAACGTGACAGTTTACCTGTTGCAGTTTATCCATGTTGTGTGCACAAAATAGACACAGACAGATTTAAAATGCACCATCGGAGAAACACTTATTAAAAGTCAATGTTTTGGTCAATGATTTCAACCCCAAAATCTATTTAAGCCGAAGATTTTTGAAAATGTACACAAATTTGTATAAGCCTTATATTGAATATTTTTGTCAAAAAGATCGTTGTTAAGGTTTTATTTCTATTATAGGAAGCATCAAAACATCTTCAACATTGCTATCACTTTGAGTTTTGATCGCTCAGCACCCAGCATCAGAGAAAAAGGCTACACGATGTCCATTTGAGAAGCCATTCTGTATTTAGATTCATTTTAAGCTGATATCTAACCGTGCCCCTACTCAAAGACATATGCATATGACTCAACCTACTTTCCGTAATGTGATGAGAAGCATATGTACATGTGAATGGCACAGAGCAGGTAAAATGGAGAGGAGAAGAAGAGGCCTACATCTGTTTTCAGCATATGCTCTAATTCTGAGATCTATGTAATTTGACAGACTATCCGCTGTGTTTCGTCCAAAGAGAGCTTCTCAAGAGCACATACTCAAGTGTGTCAATCTACGTCAGCACACATCTCTGTCCAGCAGCACATCTCCATCTCTATGTCTTTTCATAGAGATCAAAAGATGAAGGTGACGGCACTGAGGACAAATATCATTCTCATCAATCCCATCATCCCCTGCATGCCAACACCCCAGAAGTAGGCCACAGCTTGTTTCATGTGGTCCTATAACGAGACGCCCTGCAATTATAAATTGTCTTTTCCGAGCTAGATATATGTTTTTCAGAGAAAGCACACTCCTGCCCGTGAGTAATCGTTATAGTAATGGATACGCAAGGCTTTTTCTCACTCTTTTCTTCTCATTCTTTCTTTCTCTGCCTCTTTTGTCATTTGTCATTCCATCGTTCATTGTCAGCCTCTCGGCATTGAGTAGCTGTGCTGTCATTTTCTTCTTCCTTCCTAGCTCGCCTATTTTTATATATTTTTTTCAGAACCGAGAACAGCTGGAGTCACGGGAGCCTGCCTGTCATTTTAAAAGCTGCAAATGCAGTGCAGGTTGAGTACAGCCACTACATTAAGTGGTCCGCATTACTCACACGCCCCCCACTCCCAAATCGGAATAAATGGGGGAAAGGTGAAACTGGTCAATGTGTGTGTGTGTGTCTGTGTATCACAGGTGAGCTGCCATACTGGGCGGACAAGGAATACTACAGAGACGGGGAGAAGTTCAAACGGAGTGTGATGGGAGGAAATGGGCAATTAGATGGGGAGTGAGAGTGAAGCCAACAAGAACAAGGGGCCACTAAATCCCAGAGTAGTCATGTGTAAATGCATTACAGATGCTACCTTTCCACGTTTTATCACACTTTATATAGTATGGTGATCCAAAACTCTGAGACCACAAGTAGAAATGCTTATATTTTTTATTTTGTTTTTTTATTAATTTTTAGATACTAATTATTAGCTGAAATTAACACGAGTTTCAGATTGTTTTTATTTATTTATTTATTTGCTTGCTTTAATGACACCAGCACATGGTATTTATTCTTAAATTATCATAGTTTCAATAATGTTTTAAACTTACTTTGAACTACCATTTAAAGGGTTGGGGACAGTAAGGTTTTATTTATTTTTTGTATTGTATTTTATTATTTTATTTTATTTTACTGTATTTTAATTGTATTATTTTTTAAGTAAATTAAATACTTTTATTCAGCAAGGAGGCATTAAACTGATCAAAAGTGAAAGTAAAGAGATTTATAATGTTACAAATATATTCTATTTCAAATAAATGCTGTGCTGTTCTTTTGAACTTTCTATTTATCAAAGGAAATGCTTCTTTTTTTTCTAATTTAATACATTTTTATATACAAATCATATTATTAGTAAAACATATTGAATTGAACGGACCAAAATCCTACAATTTTCATCTTACCTTCAAGATTTTTAATTCTTTTCCATTCTTTTCAATATTATTTTAAAATTTTATACAGTAGCTTTTACAGTAACAAGCTACTTTAACAACCAAGTGCTACACGGCTGTATTTAATGTCACACTGTATTGCACATACAACTTCGATGCTGAAGAATTAGCTGAGGTAAACAAACACACACTCTTTCTTTCTTATATGTAGCAGAAAATAAGAAAAAAAAGAATAGAAAAATCTGATTCTAGTGAATTCACTAATTCTGGTTTATATCATCTAATATTTATATCATCTAAAAATATAATGTATACTTATATATAGAATGTTTCATGCCTTCGATGTAGCTTGCCATTTCATTCTTTTTCTTTTGCAATGCAGCTCTGTTTTGTCTTTTTCAAAGTATGTTTACCTTCTTTAAAGTATTAGTCGATTGTAGCTTCAGAAGCTATAGTTTCAAAGTGGCTTCCCCAACTCTGACACATGCACACAGGCATAAATATTTACCTGCCGTGGAAAAAGAAGCATACAGCATTACTTATGTGTACTGAACATTGCCTTACACAACAACCCTGTACCAAGAAGCTGCATTATACATTAAAACATCTAACATTTATAAATCCACTTGACCTTAAAGAAAAAGCATCTTTAAAACCATTCTGCTTGCATACAGAATGACCACAGGCTCAGCACCCTCCTACTTCCACTCACTATTACGAATCTACATCCCCTCCAGAAGTCTGAGATCTGCTAGTGAACGACGCCTTGTCGTTACCATCACAGAGAGGCTCAAAATCACTCTCCAGAACATTCTCGTTCACCATTCCTGGATGGTGGAATAATCTTCCCACCCCTATCCGGAATGCTGGATCCCTGTTAATCTTCAAGCAACAACTGAAAACTCATCTCTTTCGGCACTACTTGACTTCATCCTAAACTTAAAAAAATCTTAATCTTAATCTTTCCTTTATCTTTCTCTCCTTCCCTTGCTAGCTTGTACCTATTTGAACAATGACTGAGACTTGGTGTTACGAGCACTTCCTCTGTCTGATTGCCTCTTCAAGATGAATCGCTTTATGTATTCCATAATTGTAAGTCGCTTTGGATAAAAGCGTCTGCCAAATGACTAAATGTAAATGTAAATGTAAAACCCCTCACTTCACAGAGACAGCTCTCAAAGCATTCACCTCGCCAACTCAGTGGCCGTGTGGAACAATACACAAATTGCATGAATGAATGTAACATCCCTGTGCAACAATATCAAGCGATAATGAAAATATTTTTTTCTTACCAAACAGGGTGTGTTGATAGATGAGGCAGAGGCAGAATGGGGACACACTGCTTAAAGTGATGCCTGATGGGACAGGCAGGCACAGCTGTTGGATCAACGGTGCCTGCTGTCGTGCCCACATGAGCATGCAATGCACAGAGACACAACACCCTTCTCTTTAGCACACCTGCAGTCAGCCACAGCCCAACTCTTCACCTTTAGGCAGATGGGAAACAATGTTTCAGCCACACACAATAAATGCAGAAATTAGAGATGTCGAAATCTACTAAATTTAATAAGATGTGCTCATGTAACTAGCAGGGATGTAGAAATGCTAAAATGTTATTATAGAGCTTGTCGGATTCCGCCATAATGAGGTAACCGAGATTCATATTGATTTCCAAGAAGAAAAATGCAGCCATATAAAGAAGAGCAAAAATACAGTTTTACACTATATTAATGCTCTCTAGTTCAAAAGTTTTTGTTGTTGTTGTTGCTTTGTTGTTGTTTTTTGTATACTGCATAGATAGACAGACAGATAGATAGACAGACAGACAGACAGACAGACAGACAGACAGACAGACAGACAGACAGACAGACAGACAGATAGATAGATAGATAGATAGATAGATAGATAGATAGATAGATAGATAGATAGATAGATAGATAGATACAGGTGCATCTCAATAAATTAGAATGTCGTGGAAAAGTTCATTTATTTCAGTAATTCAACTCAAATTGTGAAACTCGTGTATTAAATAAATTCAATGCACACAGACTGAAGTAGTTTAAGTCTTTGGTTCTTTTAATTGTGATGATTCAGGGTCACATTTAACAAAAACCCACCAATTCACTATCTCAACAAATTAGAATACTTCATAAGACCAATAAAAAAAAACATTTTTAGTAAATTGTTGGCCTTCTGGAAAGTATGTTCATTTACTGTATATGTACTCAATACTTGGTAGGGGCTCCTTTTGCTTTAATCACTGCCTCAATTCGGCGTGGCATGGAGCTGATCAGTTTGTGGCACTGCTGAGGTGGTATGGAAGCCCAGGTTTCTTTGACAGTGGCCTTCAGCTCATCTGCATTGTTGGGTCTGGTGTCTCTCATCTTCCTCTTGACAATACCCCATAGATTCTCTATGGGATTCAGGTCAGGCGAGTTTGCTGGCCAATCAAGCACACCAACACCATGGTCATTTAACCAACTTTTGGTGCTTTTGGCAGTGTGGGCAGGTGCCAAGTCCTGCTGGAAAATGAAATCAGCATCTCCATAAAGCTTGTCAGAAGAAGGAAGCATGAAGTGCTCTAAAATTTCCTGGTAGATGGCTGCGTTGACTGTGGACTTCAGAAAACACAGTGGACCAACACCAGAAGATGACATGACAGCCCAAATCATCACTGACTATGGAAACTTCACACTGGACTTCAAGCAACATGGATTCTGTGCCTCTCCACTCTTCCTCCAGACTCTGGGACCTTGATTTCCAAATGAAATGCAAAATTTACTTTCATCTGAAAAGAGGACTTTGGACCACTGAGCAACAGTCCAGTTATTTTTCTCCACAGCCCAGGTAAGATGCTTCTGACGTTGTCTCTGCTTCAGAAGTGGCTTGGTAGCCCTTTTCCTGAAGACGTCTGAGCGTGGTGACTCTTGATGCACTGACTCCAGCTTCAGTCCACTCCTTGTGAAGCTCTCACAAGTGTTTGAATCAGCTTTGCTTGACTGTATTCTCAAGCTTGTGGTCATCCCTGTTGCTTGTGCACCTTTTCCTACTCAAATTCTTCCTTCCAGTCAACTTTGCATTTAATATGCTTTGATACAGCACTCTGTAAACAGCCACACCTTTCAGTAATGACCCTCTGTGACTTACCCTCTTTGTGGAGGGCGTAAATGTTCGTCTTCTGGATCATTGCCAAGTCAGCAGTCTTCCCCATTATTGTGGTTTCAAAGAACAAGAGATACCCAGAATTTATACTGTAGGGATGGTCATTAATTGAAACTCAAATGTAAATATTCTAATATTTTGAGATACTGATTTTTGACTTTCATGAGCTGTACTAATCATCAAAATTAAAACAAAAAAACTTTTGAAATATTTTACTTCACATGCAATGAATCTAAAATATATGAAAGTTTAACTTTTTGAAATAACTTACAAGAAAAAATTAACTTTTTCACGACATTCTAAGTTATTGAGATGCACCTGTAGATAGTCAGACAGACAGACAGACAGACAGACAGACAGACAGACAGATAGAGGGATGGATGGATGGATGGATGACAGGTGACACACCAAATCTGTTTTGTCCAGTCTCCCCGACGGGTCTTGAATCGTGACTGCTATGGGTGACTGGCAGTAACCCAGCTTTATGTGAGTTGGATGACGATGGATATTGTGAGAAAGCACTCTACTTTTATGGCAATGTTTGTTAGCACTCTCTGTTGTGCCATAATTTGCTTACAAACAGCCTGATTATCTGCTGCTACTTTGAAAGGAGATCAGACATTGGAGTCTCATTATAGAGTGACTCAGTGGAAATGCCTTAGTTCCCCAGACACAGATACCCATGGGAGGACAGCCATCAGAAACAGTGATAAACACTTCTTGATAGGTTATTCTATTTTTATTTTATTTTTGACTGGTCGGTGTTCTAGTGGAGTAATTTCCTTCCAGGGCAAATGAAGAGCAAGTCCCTATACCACAATAGTTACGATCTTGCTAATGAAAACAGCTGAGATTACAAAGAAATGTCAATAACAGGCTCAGGTTGTCACATTATGAGTGAACAGTAAATTAGAAAATAAAATACCCTGCAATCCTTAGCACTTGGTCTCACACTTGGTCAGTCTTAAATCTTAAACCTCTGAAAAAATAGATTCCAAATCTGTAATTAAAAAGTATTTTTTCTCCTCTTTTGTCTTTTGGTTCTGCATACTAATGCCAATCACTCTGAATCAGTAGTTTTCCATTACTGCTGCTAAAGATTTGAGCTGCATGATTGTGACAGAAATCACAATCATTGGTTACTTTGCCCTGATATTGTTATCATGATTATTAATTTAAATCAATTGAATTTAGATTACTGGGATGGACTACAGTATTGCAATAGTATACTTTAAAGCATCATGGAGCACTGTAAATACCAAAGTATATAATTTATGATAAGCATTCATTACCATAGTATTTGATCATTTCCATTTAATATTATCACAGTACAGTAGTACCACCAATATTTGGTGTTTTTTTGAAGATTGAAAATTGGAATTGGGTTTTTATCATTTGAAATAATATTGTGTCCTTGAGTCTAAAGTGGTTTGGCGAGACTATAAAGTGATAACATTTCACCACTGACTGGAAATTCAGTTCTGCAGACTCCTTTCCCCAGATCTCTGCAAGCAAGCTCTACGAGAATAAAAAGGGATCGATTTTAATTGCTTGTTTGAGGAGCTTTGCCGGACGGAGAGAGACAGAGAGTAATAGCAAGAGATGACGAAAGACTGGGTCTGCAATCATTCTTAAATAAAAGAGGTCTCAGACCTTGCCCAACATAACATCATACTTGACACCGGGCACTGCTAGTCAGAAAAGGACAAAGGGATGCCGGGACCACCTGCTGCTCACTCCATCTTTACCACTGCAAGCACATTTTGTTCTCATTCTTATTTATCCCTTCAGTTTTTTTTCCTTTAGTCTGTCAGTGCTATTTCTGTCCCTCTGTTTGGCTCTGTTCATCTGTGTTTCTCTGTTCTCTTCCTTTGACCTTTGTGCTAATGACTTTGTTTCCTCTCATCTATAAAATATGACTCATCTTCACCTCTGACCCCTGTCTCTATTCACCTATTCTGTCTATTTGATCAACTTGTCCATTCTTTACCATTAATTTAACAAAAAGTCCTATTAAAGGGATAGTTCGCCACAAAATGTTTTTTTTTTTTTAATCATTCTGTCACCATTTACTCACCCCCAAGTTGTTCCAAAACTGCATGAGTTTCTAAAAAACATTTCTAATTTTCAATCTTCAAAAAACCTCTGTTACACAGAAACAATGGCGGTACTACAGTACTGTGATAATATTAAATGGAAATTATCAAATACTATGGCACTGAATTCTTATCATAAAAACTTTGGTATTTACATTACTAAATGCTTTAAATTATATCATATTACTACATATAGTCTACCACGGTAATCTAAATTCAATTGATTGAAATTAATAATCCTGATTACAATATCAGGGCAAAGTAACTGATGATGATGAAGCAGAAATATAATTATATCATTAATAAGCTGAATTTTTTTTCCTTCGGTGCATAAAACTCTAAATGTCTTTCTAGGTCGATGTGACTCAAAAATAATGAAGCAGGGCACAAATGTCAAATGAGTAATACAACATGGCAACAAAGGGATTATAAATGCAGCTTCTTTAACTCAAATCATGGAACAATAAATAAATAAATAATAATAAATAAATAAATACATACATGTGCATGTGTGTTATGCACTGTAAAAATTCTCTATTATAATAATATTTGATCTACTTGTTTCCTTTTTTATTAAAAAACAAAACAAAACAAAAGGTAATACTTTAGAATAGGGAACACTTATTAACTATTAACGACGACTTTTCCCTCAATAAACTCCCAACTTGCTGCTTATTAATAGTTAGTAAAGTAGATTTTAAGTTTAGGTTTTGGATAGGATTAGGGATGTAGAAAAAGGTCATGTAGAATTAGGCATTAATATGTGCTTAATTACTACTAATAAATGGCTAATATTCTATAAAATATGCATGCTAATTAGCAACTAGTTAAGAGACCCTAAAATAAAGTGTTACCAAAAAAAAAAAAAAAAACATTTGACCCTCTAACACTTGCACTCTCTATTCTTTGTCTATTCTGTCTACTTATTTTATTTTTATTTATTATAAATAATGACCCTTTAACACTAGCGTTCCCTATTCTTTTTCTATTCTATCTACTTGTTTTCTTTTTATTTATAAAAAAAAAACTTGCTACGTATACTGCATTAGGCTAAACGAGACTTGTCATAGCACTTACATATTATTGCTCTTTTGTTGGTTTTGACTGCTTCTATTGTCCTCATTTGTAAGTTGCTTTGAATAAAAGCATCTGCTAAATGTAAATGTAAAATTATTTTTTCAAAGTTGCAAATTAAACAGATACTGGACATAATATTATAGTTTTCTACTTCAAAATTCCCATTTAAATTCAACGTGTTACTTGATGTTTCTTTGTAAATATTTGTGAGATTTACTACCAATTTCTGAGAGAAAATAAGTAGAGTTAAGTAAATCCTACACCATTTTTTTCAGTGTAAACAAATTTTATCAACAAGATGAAATTTATCTAAAAGGCGAGACTTCCATTCCCACTGCCTATTGTTAAGGCTAACGTTACACTTTTCCCAATTTTCTAGGATTACAACACCCCCCCCCCCTCCCTTCACTGTCTCTGTCCTTGCCTTTTACTTTGCTTACTCTTTACAGTATTTTTAGCTCAATGACCTGCAGAGTAAAAAAGGCAGAACAATTCACTGCCAGATGATGTGATGAACAGAAGCTCGTTCTGATTTCAATCTCATTATCAGAATTTTTAGATTCAGGCGTTACGGGTCAAGAGCCCAGAGCTTGATCTTGACAAGTTTAAGTGAGAGAAGCTATAGGACCCACAGGCACCTGAGAGCAGACACAAATAGCAGCACAAAGATCCAGAGACAAAGAGCTCCATATTATGACTGAGAGCACAGTTCCTGCCCTATGTGTGCAGCAAGTAGATCTTAATTCCAGCGCTTCTTTGACAGCTCATCCCTACGGACAGACTGAATGGGTATAAGACAGCTTTGGCCCCATTAATGGTCAGATTCCTGTGTTTCTCTCTTTTCGACAGGATTGGTTCATTATCTAAAATCAAGGTGGTTAACAGCAGAGATACTCAGTAAGGATCACTCAATGCACTACAGTTCAGATAGGGAAAAAAATCTATTTGACACAAAGAACTAGTCACATCACTGGTTGCCAGGCAATTTGTAAAACTCTTTTGAAAATGATCCCCTGCATCATCATCACTCCAGCTCAAGCACTTCAGTCACAGCGATCGCAGATCAGGTTGTGGGTTCTAAATGCGCACGCGTGCGATTTGAGTGTTCAGCACACTCTGCACAATTACCAGCTGTGACACGTCCAAATGGCCACTCTCACATGTTTCTCTTACGCCTCTACAGGATTTTGACAGAGAATTACCACGAGCCAACAATAGTTGTCATCTTTGATGCATCATGCCTTGCGCCTTGGTTTCTGTCAGCCCTTTGCGAGCATTGTTAAAGAGTTTTTTCTGTCTCTTGTTTTCTTCTTGGGTTTTTTGAGTTCAGAGTGCTGTAGGCGAAAGCACAAAGACCATCTGCTCTCCACAGGCTGTTAAGTTTGAGCCTGTTACTGGGCCCCATTTATTTCGCTCCTTTGTAAGCGCATTACCACAGCATGCTCTTCTTCTCGGGTTTCTTCCTTCTGCCTCATTTAGAGCAGCGTGCCAGCCGTGTGGATAAGGATGCGTTGCAGTTAACAAGGATCAGCATTTACTCTCCATCCCAACATCTTTTACTTTAAACGGCTTTTTGTGTTTTTTTCTTCAGTCACTTTCATTAGCTGCTAGATGGACAGCTGGGGGAAAATGCTCTGAATAGTTCACCCAAAAATTGCAGCATGAACATCCAGCTAAATATTTCCACACCCAGCTCCACAGAAGAAAGAAAATCAAAATTAAGTTTGGAAACAAGGGTGAGCATATGATGACAGACTTCTTCTGGAAACTGTTTCTTAAAGGTATTTCTTTTCAGAGCATTTTAGAGCAGTTCCTGAGTTAAAAATGCATAAACCTCCTTTCTTCTTCACTACTTATTTATTGTTTAAAGACGGATCTTCATATCTGAATCATAATCATGATCACAAGCGATGACACATTCCGGTATATACACTGATGGCTACAAAAAAATATAGTATACTGTTAATAAAATAATCCACTCAAAGACCTTTGTAAATCTACACTATATTTCTGTCTTGTACACAAGAAAAGTATTTCTTGCCAACCTGCCTAATTGATTCAGGGATGTGGATCTACTCATCACGGATTATTTGATTGAATGAAGAAGATGTTATTCTGATTGTCTTCAGCCATGATGTTTTTAGAGAGCTTGTGAATCCCTCACTGGGATCCAGGGTCAGCAGAAGTGCAGTATAGATATGGTTATTTACTCTCTTTTGCGTTTCAGTTCAACATATAACATATATTCTCAGGGAGGGTGAAGTCATGGCTGTCTCTACCCCCCTTTGCTCCCCCACAAATGGAATAAAGCAAATTGATCCATGTGATATGGCACACAGAACGCCTGTGGCATTGATTGAGGTCCCATTTATGACACTCCATCATTCCAATATTACCTATCCTATAATCCCACACTATCTTGATATTATCTTTGCTATAGCTGTGAGGAGACAGACATAGTGAACTGTGCTGAGAGTATGAGGATGTCAACCCTCTCATTCCAAACCAGAACTAAACTCATGATGTAGCAATAAATCACAGATTATTTTTATGCGACATCTCAGAAATAGAGGCCTGGTATAGAATCATCTCCTTTTATTTTATTTCATATATCACATGCTCATGTAATGGAAAAAAATGAGGTTGGCTTACTTTCTTTAATGAAGGGCCTCGAGCTTGAGACTCTACATAAACTCAACGCATGAAAACACATGGAACTTAGAAGATATTTATTTTTGTGATGTTGTGACTGGTGATGTTATATGATAATGTCATTGTGCTGCAAATGTTGTTGGCTAATAACTGTTCTCTATCAGAAACTAAGGGGTCCTCCTGAAGGGAGCACTTAGCAGCCATTTAAGGGATAGTACTTCCAAAAATAAAAATTATGTCATTAACTACTCACCCTCATGTCGTTCCAAGCTCGCAGGACCTTTGTTCATCTTCGGAACACAAATTAAGATATTTTTGATGAAATCCAAGAGCTTTCTGACAGCAACGCAACTACAATGTTCAAGGCCCAGAAATTTAGTAAGGACATTATTAAAATTGTCTGTGTGACTGTAATGCTATGAAGCTACGAGAATGCTTTTTGTGCGCAAAGGAAACAAAAGTAATGACTTTATTCAACGTTTTCTTCTCTTCTGTGTCAGTCTTTGCCACATGTTCAGGAGAGTACTACGATGTGTGGTGCTGCTAATGCAGGAGCCGGCATTCTGACGTATTTTCATTTTTGGGTGAACTATCCCTTTAATATCTAGATCAGCAACACTGCAAAAAATAAGTGTAATTTTAACTGTAAAATTTTGTAAACACGCTACTGAAAAAAACTGTTAATAGGTTAACAGTATGTTCCCGTACTATATACAGGGAAAAACTGTAAAAGATCTAACCAGACATTTCATGTAATTTTAAAGTAAAATGCTGTTAACTGTACAGTTTTTAGAAGTAAAACATAACAAATCGATGTAAAATTTACAGTCAAAAACTGTAAACTGATATTCCCAGAATTCCCTGCATGACACTCCACATTTGAAAGTATTTTGTTTAAATAATCATGTTTTTTTCATAGTTTTTGTTATCAGTTATGTACATTTGGACTTTGTTACATCTTCTGTTGTTTAATTAAAGTTTATTGCATTATTTAAGTATCATGTGTGTTACCATGATGGTGTTTTGTGTTTGCATGAATGACTCTGTGCAACTTCTATATATTAGTATATACTTCTGCTTGTGGCGAAGCTACTTGTGATGATCTTTGATTCTTCATGTGGCTTTCTCTTTTACCACCTGCATTATTATAGTGGTTGTCAGTATGTTAAAGGTACAAAACAGATTTTAATAGCAGTGTGTGTTGTTGAATTTACAGGTTTACATTCAAATTTCCTTGTTTGTAAATTACAGTTTTATACTGTAAATTTGACAGTTTTTCTGGCAACCACAGCTGCCAAAATTATTTTGTAAAAACTGCAGATTTTTTTTACAGTGAATAGTGAAATATAATAAGATAATAATTATTATATAAAAAATGTTATTCAATGTTATCATTATTTTATATCCTCTGTTTCATGCTAACTTCCAATCCAAGACTCTTCCCAACTTCCCAATTTTTTCTTACAAAAACAATGTTGTTTAATATTATTTCATTGATTACGATACATAAGTACACAGCCAGCTTTTCAGTTGCTGCTGGTCATGTGTAAATCTTTAATACAATAACATGTGCAGCTGAACCCTTAAAGTTATTTTCGATAAGATGATTCGGTTAAGAGTTGAGCTTCAGGGCTGATACTGATACATACTGAGTACAACAATAACACTGCTATCCCTGAACTGTTTAGTCACTTTACTCTGCCTCCTGCACCAAACAAGACAAAGCCTTGACAAATTGATATAAATGATCACTTAGCCCAATCAATGCTGTGGGGGAGTGTTCTTACTTAACCTCCTTGTTCTGGATCAAACTATTTCTTAGGGAAATGGTTGACAGTCTGTAAAACAAAGAAGAACGAGTTGCACAGTGAACACTTTACAGATGTACATTCTGTTCTCAGAGTTCAACCTTATTTCAAAGAAGAACTGCTATTAGGGTTTAATCACATATGAGTGATGGTGAATTGAAAAGCTGAGTGATTCCAGAGTCACATATACGCACAACAAAGTACTTCTAAATGAGCCGGCTAATTCAATAAGACCCCACTGTACATTAATAAAGCAAGGAGTGTGCCAAGTGAACGTGACTGGAGAGAAATACCACCACATGTGTCACAGAGCAGGAAAGCACAATGTGCACATGCATGCATATCCAAAATGAGAACAGAATGAAAGTGGGAGAAATACAGTGCAAATAGTGTAAAAAGAGGATTGATGGACTTGTTTCAACACTCTTCTGTCTCTATTATTTGTCTCTTTCCATGTCTCTAATTCAAAATTCAAGAGCTGTAGAAATCTCATGACTATGTTAAACATAAGATTTATGTTGCCAAAGCATTGGTTAACAGCAAACACACAAATACACGCTTACAGGGACAGTTCCCCCAAAATGAAACTTCTGTCATCATTTACTCACCCTCCAAACCAGTATTATATTTTTTTCTTCTTTGGAAAAAAACAAGAAATTTTAAAGAATGTACCGCATTGAATTGAACAACACTGGAGTTTTTATATCTTATCTTGTGTTCTACCAAAGTAAATAAGTCATACTGTTTTGGAACAACATGAGGGTGAGTAAATAATATAAGAAATTACATTTTTTGGGGAACTATCCATTAAATCAGTGGTAAATTGATTATTAAATAATTTCTACACTCCTGAATGACGGTGTTCTGTCAATTTGTGTTACCCTGTCAGATTTTCTTACCTCCCATTAAAACAGTAGGTAGTACAATTCAACAACAAAAAATGCTACCTGTTAAATTATGATTTATTAATGTCTACACCTACCACAACCCTAAACCTACCCCTTACAGTAATGCAAATACAGTAATTATGTGTTATATCCGTGGTTGTGTCTAGAAGGGATACAGCTCCCGGAATCAATAAATAAATATTTTTTTCTACCTATTAGATTGTGTTTTATTAACGTCTACACCTACTCCAACCCTCAACATACCCCTTATAGTAATGCAGATGTATTAAATATTGTTGTTCAGCATGAGAAAAATGACAAAATATTGATGTGCGCATGTGCAGTAAGCCCCGGTAGGAAAATCTGAAGGGTAGGATAAAATATCAGGACACCGGCACTGATCAATTATACCTTGTTGTTGGGTCTAATTTAACAGAAATGAGGGTTTTAGAATTTAGATTTCAGCTGAAATTTGTTTTGATGGTTTGCAAAATGGGTAAATTATGTGTCTTTAAAACATTTGCATTTAGTACATCAGGCATAATGCTGTTTCTGCCTCATTTTTTGAGAAGTAAGAACAGTCTGTTCCCTTTTGGTCCTCAGGTGTGTCTTTATAGCAAGGCTGTTTCCTAAATTTTCGCATCACCTGTTTTAAATTTTTGCATTTTAAAATCAAATCTAGTGCTATTATGATAATAAGATTCAGAATGACTGCAGAATGTGTAGTACAACATTATACCAGGATACATGGTTGGGTAGAAGTTTTATCATACTTCAGGCTAAACATATTTCATTGGGCAGGCTCAGTGAAATATGTAGCTTGATTAATTTTTATTTGAGAGGCTTTGCAGTAAAGTCAAAAATGAATGATTTTAAAAATATTAACAGATAAATTAATTTTTTTAAGCATTTCTCTCTCCCTCTTACATTCCACTATGTGCACTGCCGCAAATTACTTTGCCTGCATCTGTCACTGCCGATATAGACTGGAACTCATGCATGTAATGCTTTGAGAACCCAAAGGGGAATGAATAATTCTGTTTAGATTTCAGCTGTGGTTCTCAAAGCAACACTAAACAAATGTGCACCCAAGTTTGAACCCAAGCACATGTGTACGACCATGTGAAGAAAAGGAAACAACAGTGAAAGAGAGACAGAAGCGTGTGGAGAAGATGAAATAGAAGGACTATTTTGATCAATATGAGAATATATGGTAGACTCCTTTACACTACAGTAAATGAGTTGGGTCTGTAAAAAAAATAATATTTTTGAAAAAAGTCTCTATTCGATCAAAAACAGTAAAAACAAACAACGTCATGAAATATTGCTACTATTTTTAATGACAAAGGTGAATTTTCAGCAGCCATTAATCCAGCCTTCAGTGTTACATGATCCTTCAGAAATCATTCTAATATTATCAATATTGAAATGATCAGTGTTGAACAGTAGAAAGGAAATCCAAGGAAAAGGTTGAAAGGTAATGAGAAAATGGACTAATAATGGCCTTTATCTAATGAATGAAAAACTCCACTCCTATAGGCATCTATATACAGTAAATTGAACATGCACACACACACACACACACACACACACACACACACACACACACACACACACACACACACACACACAGTGTTAGTAAGACCACATATCTGTAACACTATCCCAACTTGCTCCAGATGGCAGAAGAAGAAAAAACAAAGTTGAATTAATCAAACTCATCTAATGTTTTCAATCCTTGATGTATCACACTAATCCTCACAACTGTGCAGAAACCTCAGCTTCTCACAAGAAAAGTCTGACAGAAAAAAGAGAGACAGATGCTCTGTTCCAAAACCTGGTGAGCTGCTTATGGAGGCAACATTTTAAGGTGTCATGGGCACAATTCCAAAACAAAGACAGTTCCAAAAGCAAACTTCTTTATGTAGTCAGATAATAAACATATTTTATTCAGTACTGAGAAGTACCAGTTAAAAAAAAAAGTTTATAAAACAGTGCATTTCAATGTTTATTATTAGAATATTGGACCATTAGCTTAGCAACATGCTAACAAGGCAGCTGCCTGTGTAGGGAGTAAAAAGAGAGAGAAGTAGAGTGGATGAAAAATGTATTTTTAGAAACGCCTTGTGATAAATAATTTACATAAAGAGGAAATTAAATGATAAAGAATGAGCGAGCAATAAGCCTGCATGAGTGTGTATTTATGAGATAGATTGCACAGTGGAGAGGGATGTGAAAATAGCAGTGCACAACTAACACTGATTATGACATACAGTAATAGTGCTCATCTTTTTCACATGGCCAATTACAGTGGACAGAGAGAAACAAACCCAGATAACCCCTACCACTACACACACACACAGCCACTGACAGAAATAAAGAAACACTGCAGCATAGACACAGGGGAGGCTAACAAATGCATACTATAAGTACAGAACAATTATACTGGCATTAGAGAGTGCAGATGACCCTGCTTTTCTACATTTGAAGCAAAGCCATAGGCTGATATTTCTATTTTTGCTGCCCAGTCGTAACACAAATGACTGTAGCCCATGGTCAAATCAATAGCACTGTTGAGTACTTTAACCGATGCAGGAGTCAGTGCAGACAAAATGAATAGACGTGTTTCGTCAGAATTACTGATTCAGCCCACTGCAGAGTGCACCAGTGGAGAGACTGCAGGACAGAATCAAATGAAGCAATAGAACGATATATATATATATATATATATATATATATATATATATATATATAACAATAGATAGAACAATAGAATGCCATAATGAATGATGGAACAATAGAATGATAGAACGATAGATAGAACAATAGATAGAACAACAGAATGATATAGATAGATAGATAGATAGATAGATAGATAGATAGATAGATAGATAGATAGATAGATAGATAGATAGATAGATAGACAGAAAGATGGACAGAAAGATAGATAGAATGATAGAACGATATATAGAATGATAGAACGATAGATAGAACGATAGATAGAAAGATAGATAGATAGATAGATAGATAGATAGAACGATAGATAGATAGATAGATAGATAGATAGATAGATAGATGATAGATGGATAGATAGATAGATAGATAGATAGATAGATAGATAGATAGATAGATAGATAGATAGATAGATAGATAGATAGATAGATAGATAGATCGATCTAATGGTAACAAGTCAAATGACACAAAAAGTATTTTTTTAAAAATGTCATTATGTTAACGACTAGGTCCTGTCGAGTCTAGCCTGGGCCATTTCCCAATTCCATTGTCCATCTTTCCCCCTACTTTCCTGTCTCCACTCTATTTAAAAAAATATATATAGGCAAAAATAGATGATTTTCAATATGGCTAACTTAAGAACTGGGTCTCAGCAGGGGATGGCCTAAGAAATATTTAATTGTATTGCATTGCATTGCATTGTATTTTATTGTATGTCTCTCACATAAAGCAATCATATGGTAGATATCGGCAGACAAATTAAAACCAAAATTAATAAAAAAAACTAAATAGAAAAATAAAATGACAAAAACACATGAAACAAACTAAAACTAAACTTTAGCTAAAATTAAAGTGATAAAAGATAATATAAAAATAAAAACTCATTCAAAATATTAATTAAATTTTTCTGGTTTTATTTATATTTTGAAATATTTTTTTTTTTTTTTTTTACATTTACTTATTTTCATATTTACAATTTTCATTTAATTTTAAAAATGTTGTGTTTTTGTCATTTTTATACTTTTTTCAGTTTTACTCTTAGTTATTTCAGTATATCAATTTAAACTACAAAAAAAGTATTTTAATTTATTTCAGTTAACATTTATTTTAAGTAACATTTTTATGGTTTTAGTTTTAGTTAACTATAATAACACTGCTATGAACAAATACAAAATGAACATTTTATGTTTGAATAAACCACTTACGTGATAGGTTTCCTATTCAAATGCAACACTATATTTATAAACAACAGCTCAATTTTCCCTGAGGAGCAGATACAAGAAAGGATGAAACCGATACACCATTGTACATTATATACGGTACATCTGATTCCCTGACAGCACAGTGCAGTACATTCTGCAGCTATCAAGCGAACATCTGTCTGAGTAACTACACCAAAATGCATGTCTGCACATTTCCCGATACAATAAAAAAAAAAAAAAAACATCTTCACCGAAGTAAGATAGTTTGAATTTGGAATGACTTAGGAGTGAGTAAATGATGCCAGATAATCCTTTTTTTTTTTTTGGAAACTGTCCCTTTAACACCAGAAGCAGTGAAGATAAAGAGGAATAGAGAAAGAGAAAACTGAGTTAGCATGTGCAAAAAGAGATGGCAGGCCTACGTGACTCTGAACCTAATGGAGAAAAAGAAATAAGAGAGGTCCCAGTGCTGTATGAAACAGCAGCTAAGGGGCAGCTGGAGCAGCATGGAAGATGAAGTGTGTTTATTCTGTGTGTGAGAGGGCTTGCTGATGTGCTCCAAAGCCTCCTGGTCTGCCTCCTCAACTTTAGCTTCCCGGATCAGCACGCTGAATCTGGATGAGCTTCCCCTCGGTCATGCATGACCTCACAAACACCACAGAGACACGAATCAACATGGCCAAACACTTGCAGAGGTTCAAGACAAAATCACTGCATCTGAGCCCCGCTGTCCACTGACCACCTTCAAGGATTCATATCCAGAAGTCTGCTCCACCTTCCCATAAGAAATGTGCACTGTATGTACACTGATGAATACGCTATGAACCAGTGTTATTTTAGTATCATTTAGATGCTACTATAGTCTTTGATGATGGTTTACTCTTCAGCTCTGCTGCATATTTTGGATTTTTTACTGATTTTGGCATACCTGGATTTAAAAGTGCACCCTACTCACATACATTGGAGTAAATTGATAAAAATGGTCTCATTCAATAGAAAACATCCTAAATTTGAACACATGGGTGGAATAATTAATATTTTTCATTGTATTTTTTCATAATTTTATGATAAACACAAATACATTTTTTTTTTTTGAAATTCTGTTATTTAAGATCTGTTAGGTCTATATCCGTGCAGAAAGTTTCTTTTGATTCCACCAGGTGCCAGTAAACAAGGGAAAAACATATTTTATTTGTATAATTTATTTTGAAAAAAATATGGATATTTAATTGAAGAGAGGCAATATGTCCACAAGGGGTCTTCATTCTGCAAGATCAGGCACACCTGAATTTGAAAGAGTCCCAAACCCACATATATTGTTATAAATGGATAAAAATGGTATCATTTTACATAAAACACCTTAATTTTTAACACATCGGTGGAATAATTCATAATTATTATTGAATTTGTTCACAATCCAAAGTATCCCAACTCGGCATCGAGCTAGCTGCTAGCGCGCTAGTGGGCGTTGCCCATTTCGCGCTCAGTGCGCCCTCTTCCCTCGTGATTGGAAAGGCATAACTCCGCATCAGATTGGTCTAGGTCGATGTCTCTTTGGACAGATCTGATTGGTGGCTTTTCAGACATATGACGCATTATGTGATGACGTAATCGCCCACCGACACAATCGTGTTAAGGCAAAACTCGTCGAAAACGCACCATTCAACTCCATGCAAGTATTTATCGGCACTTCTGAGACATATTAGGGTGTAGTTTGGCCGTGCAAGCTCATAGAAAAGTAAGCGTAGTCTCATTTTAAAGATAATAACCTAATCTAAAATCTAATCTAAAAAGTGTGGCCACATTTTGCACACGGAAGTAGGAATGGGAGCAGGAATGTGACATAAATGTTTGTTTGTTTACATAAATAATTTCCATCATTGTGATTCTTTTGATAATTATTCTCTGTAATGTGTTAGATCAAATAAATAAACTACATCACATTGTGGGGAATGAGAGCTTTCATTTGATATAGGACTCATCAATGCTTGGTAAGTTTGAGCGATATCAATATGAATATCATATTCGATAATATCGAGGGGGGGCTGTTTGTGGTGGGGGGGGAATTCAGACTTCATTATCTTATTTTATGTAACATAAATGCGAAAGTGATGGGATAGGCAAGAAAGCTGAGGTTCTAAGCTTTCAAATTATACCATATATGTGTAGTTCTCTGTTCCACAACTTCCAATTTTTTACAATAACTTTGAAGCAATTGTGGACCCACCGGTGGGTCCGCGGGCGGGCCAGAACTCAAGAGGTTAAGCTTAACTTATACTACATTTACACAACAACGATGTACTAAAAATAGAGAGTTTTCCCTTTGCATTTTTAAAATGTTTACATGCATGTATGCACATTAAGTCATAGTTTTCACAAATTTTCTTTTTGTAGTTTACAACCCGAATTCCGGAAATGTTGGGACATTTTTTTTTTTTTTTGAATGAAATGAAAACTAAAAGACTTTCAAATCACATGAGCCAATATTTCATTCACAATAGAACATAGATAACATAACAAATGTTTAAACTGATACATTTTACAATTTTATGCATAAAATGAGCTCATTTCAAATTTGCTGCCTGCTACAGGTCTCAAAATAGTTGTGACGGGCATGTTTACCATGGTGTCGCATCTCCTCTTCTTTTCAAAACAGTTTGAAGACGTCTGGGCATCGAGGTTATGAGTTTCTGGAGTTTTGCTGTTGGAATTTGGTCCCATTCTTGCCTGATATATGTTTCCAGCTGCTGAAGAGTTCGTGGTTGTCTTTGACATATTTTTCGTTTAATGATGTGCCAAATGTTCTCTATAGGTGAAAGATCTGGACTGCAGGTAGGCCAATTCAGCACCCGGACTCTTCTACTACGAAGCCATGCTGAAATACACGTCGTCTGGAGGGGAGCATATGCTGCTCTAAAACCTTTATATACCTTTCAGCATTCATAGTGCCTTCCAAAACATGCAAGCTGCCCATACCGTATGCACTTATGCACCCCCATAACATCAGAAATGTTGGCTTTTGAACTGAATGCTGATGACATGCTGGAAGGTCTCCCTCCTCTTTAGCCCGGAGGACACGGCGTCCGCGATTTCCAACAAGAATGTAAAATTTGGACTAGTCTGACCATAGAACACTTTTCCATTTTAAATGAGCCTTGGCCCTCAGGACACGACGGCGCTTCTGGACCATGTTCACATATGGCTTCCTTTTTGCATGATAGAGCTTTAGTTGGCATCTGCAGATGGCACGGTGGATTGTGTTTACCGACAGTGGTTTCTGGAAGTATTCCTGGGCCCATATAGTAATGTCAATGACAGAATCATGACGATGAGTGATGCAGTGTCGTCTGAGGGCCCAAAGACCACGGGCATCCAACAAAGGTCTTCGGCCTTGTCCCTTACGCACAGAGATTTCTCCAGTTTCTCTGAATCTTTTGATGATGTTATGTTGTTATGATGTTATGATGATGTTACGTCCCAACATTTCCGGATTTTGGGTTGTACATGGAGATGATTACGGAATTGTTTTCAAAAACGTGGACTTTGAAACCCGTTTTCAAAAGTTTACGTTTTCAAGCCCCAAAACGCTGTTATCATGTAAATGAATGGTCAAAATGCATCGAAGTTTTACATTTTTAGTTGATCATGTTGTTGTGTAAATGCCCCTTAAAACTAAAACTGAAACTAAAATTAAACCATACAAAGCACTCATTGCTTGAAATAAAATAAAACATTAACCAAACTAACAATAAAAAATACCTTTCAGCTTGACAAGATAGCATTTCTGATTTTAATTCTATTTAACTTTATGTACTAAAATAAAAATTAATACAATAAAAAAATATATAAAAAATATATAGACAAAAACATAAAATAATAATAAAAATGACAAAACACATAAAACTAAAACTAAATAATAACTTAATTCAATATTAAATGAAAATATTAATTAAAAACTGATACTAAAAAAACACTGGTTTTATTAATATTTTGAATCATATTTATTTATTTATTTATTACATTTACTATTTTCAATAATTTTAGCAATTTTGTTGTGTTTTTATTATTATTTTAGTCAGTATATATATACTTTTTCAGTATATAAATTTTAACTACATCAAAATATTTTTATATATTTTAATTTATTTCAGCTAATATTTATTTAAGTAACTTTTTAAAGTAACTTTTTTTATGGTTTTAGTTTTCGTTAACTATAATAACAGTGCTATTAACAAATACAAAATGGGCATTCTATATATGAATAAGTAACTTACGTAATGTGTTGCCTATTCAAATGTAACACACTGGTAAACAACAGCTCAATTTTCCCTGAGGAGCAATCTAAGAAGATACAAGAAAGGAAGGAACAACTACACCACTACATTATACACATCTGATTCCCTGACAGCACAGTGCAGTACATTCCACAGATATCAAGCGAAAATCTGTCAGATTAACTACACCAAAATGCACATCTGCAAAATGTATTTTGTTCAGACTACAAAACAACACCACAGAAAAAGGAACAGATATTACAAGTCTTAAATTGATATGCAGTATTAATCCTGTGGCTGTTTGTGTGAAGCAATCACAGATTTTTTCTATATGTCTTTAGACATAAATTCGGAAATTGAATCCCCATTATCTACAATCTACATTTAAAGCCTGAAATATATAGGCTGGTTAACATGACATGCTTGATGTGCCCTGAATTGTATACACAGATAGCAAAGTTTAATAAATGAAATGTGTATATTGTTAATCAAACATTGTAGATTGTATATTCCATCTGCAGCTGCAAGCAGACCATTTGAGGAATGCAGGGTAACATGGTTTGTCACAAGCTCGGAACAGCCAATTATTTGGACATCTTTGTGGTGAAGTGCCTTTTGCTCAGGCAGAAAGAACAGATCACACCTCTGAAGCACATCAAAACGTCAAGTAGCGGTTTTGCCTTTCGCTGAAGTTTCATAAATTGGTGCTTTTCAGAGCTCATTTAGTATGACAATTCATGCAAAAAGATAAGTTCATCAATTTTCATCATTTATACATTAAAAGTAATGCTTACAAGGATGCTAGTTAACTTCAAAAACTGCTCAGAGATGTAAACTTTTTTTATATATATTTAATTTATAATTAGTTGTAATATTTGTATTTATTATTACTTACATTAATTTTATTTTATTCAATTATTCAATATTTTTAATGTTTTCAATTATAATAAATATTTTCCCTCACAAAATCTCCTTATAATATACAGTATCAGCTTACAGCAATACTGTTATTATAAAGATACCATAAACACATGCAGAGAGAAGAATAAACTAGTGAAATAATTGATGTTGTCCTCAGGGAAAGCAGGGCACAATTAATATATAATGTAGGGCAGAAAATGTTGATAAAGTAGAGCAGCTGAAAGGCTGTTTTTCTATTTCTACAGTATGTGCAATACATTTGGATCTACATATGTGATTATATATCTTAGTTAAGCTTCAGATTCTAATATTATAATGCATTGCCTGATTTTGTTAGTCCTATAAATAAAACATGAGATTTTTGATTTAAATGCATACACACACACAGTTCTGATAGACTTATAAAGTTCTGACAGAGATGACACATAAGGCACATGCAGTATATATCAGTTGCTGTGTCCCATTCGCTGGTGTCTCCTGCTGAAATACAGGCCACCTACTGCTACAATAATAATCATTTACATGGCTGCACAACTGCTATGTCTCTCTCTCCCCTCTGCATTAGCCTGCTATAAGCACAGGAGTGCATTGGGTATAGCTCTGCAGGTAGTGTGATTTGCAGCAGTAATTTAGCTGTGCTTGGTCCCAACACACTCTCTCTCCATTGAGATTGAGGTTCTTTTCACCATGGTACACCTCCATCAACACACACTGAACTACAGCATCATTACATGCAGAGAAACAACAGAGCCACAATCATCAGTAGACTTGTTCGGTTCAGTTGGGTTTGTGTTCATGTGTTTATTCTCTTTCTTATTCTATCCCACCACTTGAGATGGAGAGACAGAAAGAGCTAATTTTTAGAGTTGTAAATAAATCAAAGATTACTGGACTGTTTTAAAAGAAAATACTATTTCTACTAGTCCTTTCTTCAAATTGTCATGTTTAATTCAATGTATAACTTGCCATTTCTCTGTAATTGTGAATTGCACTAGCAATTTCTGAGTGAAAACAGTTTTGAAGCAGTTAAGTGTCAATGACAAATATATAAATATTTTATTTTTATTTTTTTCAATTGCTTGCACACAAAATCTTTACTTGTCACACAATTTCTGAAACCTGACACTCAAACACCAGAACCACACACCAAATCTGCAAAACCATACACTAATTCTTGGTCTTTGACTCAGTATTCACACGTTTTGCAAAACACAACACTAACAGGAATCAATACTATGGCAAAGGTGTTTGCAAATGTTTGCTTTTGCGATATGTTTGTGATATTTTGAATGCAGTGCTTTATTTTGCAAGAGATGTGAGGCATTTTGCATTTTGTGTTGCAATTTTGGGATTTGTGTGTAAAGTTTTGAAAAAAAGAAGCAACGTTTTTAAAATGTGTGTAAGCAGTTGAAAAAACTGTATAAAAAAATAAGTAAAAAAAGATGTACACATTTTATATTCACTTTGCTTTCATATAGTTTTGAAAAACCATAGGGCTTTATTCTCTTTTTTTTCTTAGAGTTTGATTTGGTGTACCACAAAATAAAATCATATAATTATGCCAATATGACAATATTATAACCTACTTTTATTTAAGAATATCATTTTAAATTAGGCATTTCATTATGGTTTAATGTGTATCAGATTGACATTTTTTTATTTTACTTTAATACAGAAGTTTAAAAAAATCATAAAAGATGTGCATTCAAGTCACTGTACAATATGGCATACAGTATATCATTTATGTATGATATTTCTGTGCTTTTCTAAAGAAATCTTTTTTTTTTGTCAACTACTCCAGCTTGAAGCTTATTTCAACAACAATTCACCAAGATAATATTGGTTTGAATTAGATTGAGCATTAAATACATGGCTTTGATGTCTTTGCCAGCAATATAATATTAATGCTGAAGTCAGACTCAATCGAGCACAACAGAAAATTCACAGATCTCAGCCCAACATACACCAAACACCACACTTCCATTAACTGCAGAAATAGACACTTTAATCTACTTTTGCTCTCTCTAAACGACTGCAGCGCCTCACAATAACAAAAAAGCTGTAAATGCTAGTGTAGCCGTCTGCTCTGCACCAAACCTTTAACAATCCCGTCATTTTCTTTTTTGTACATACAGCATCTAGCCAGGGGGGAAAACAAGCTTTATACTGTTTGTTCACAAGTTTGTTTCCTCAGAGTTTGAGTTTGTTACTGCACTATTGCTGTCGAATCAATTTCATCACACTCTGTAAACCCAGCGAGAAGAAACTCACCAATAACAGCACCAACACTTCGCCTGTAATAACTGAAAAGTTGGGTGATGCTGTTTAGTAAATCATTCCCAAGACTGTCAGCCTGCCCTTGAAGCTCCTTGTTGTCTGTCCACTTTGCTGTTTCTTGTCCCCAGGGTCTGGGAAGACATTAGGAGGATAACATTTATTCACACAAATATGCATACGCACCGACTCGCACCATTTTAAGCTGTCTGTTCTGTCATCTCCTGTCATCATATCTTCGTGAACCACCATCTCAAAGCTGACATGCTCCCACAGAGACCGGGAGAGAAAGAGATAAGCAGAAGAAGAGTAACAGTAGTGCCAGGTCAGAGAACGAAGGGAAGGGACATATAAAAGACAGCAGGCACAGGCCCAAAATTAAACTTGAACTGAACTTTTTCAATGGTAAAATATCTCGGCTCATAACCCAGCTTAAGATGTAGGCAACTACAAGTCATTATCACTTTGATGACACTATCAAAACATTGCTGTTTGTTTGAGTATTCCGACTAGCAACAATAGCTCAGCCAATGGTGTGAGTTTGGGGCGGGGCTCTCTCTCTGTTTGACAAATAGCAGATGAGTTCATGAAAATTAGGTTGTTTGCTAGAGACACAAAATTGCTTAACTTTTTAGCTCTAATAAAGATATTTTAGATACAATTAGGATGTTTTTAGGAATTGCAAGATGCTAGAGCTTCTTGTTGCAGTTGTATCTGTGTCTTTATCTGATGAAAGCAATGTAAGAACCTAATCAAAGAAAAACAACTCTTAACTCCACTTAATTTGTATCAATATTAATAAGACACTTGAGACTATATTTTGCAATGCAACATATTAAGGCCAGTAAACCTTCCCGGGTCACATATTATTGGCAGGTGTGACAGAGTTCATTTTGGATGATAGCAAGACAAACCAGTTGAGATTTGACCTGTCATACAAGCCATCTATCTCCTGTCAAGAGCTGTATCACAGTAATAACATTTTTTATTCGTAGGGAATCCTTCACTACCGTATAAACTGCTATGAAATAGACTGTGATCTAAATCAGACAAGACAACAAAGTATCTTTACTGCAATTCAGGGATCACTGCTCGGTGTATGATCCACAAAAGTCTCTTCACTTCATTCAGTCTATGGATGAAAGGTCTATTTGGTCCCTCATAAATCAGATGACTCAATTAATTCTGAGGGGGAAAAAATCCAAGAAGTAGATTGAGACATGAGTTTTCAAGGTTTTATGGTTGAGAAATACCCAAAGGTTTCATTGTCATACATATCACAGAATATTCTTGAACAAACCTTTTCTTGCACAGAGATACAATCTTTCACAGGAATTTCACCACATATACTGTAATCTCATTTAATACAATTTTGTGCAGACTGTTATGAAGGTCCTCCATCATTTATACTCTAAAAACGTATAACTCCAGAAGCTGTAAACCTCTGTTTTATGACAAAATAGGCATGCATGGTTCAGAAATGTGAATATTATCGAACACTATAATGTTGTTTCTGACCCCAAACAGAACATAATGGTTAAACCGAAGCTAAAACTGCAACTTCTGTGCTTTAAAGGATGGATATTATCATTTATAAGTCTCCAACTTCTCCAAAGTAAAAAAAAAAGCCTCTTTGTCTCTCTTGCAGTTCCACAGAAGGATGACATATGTTTTCACTGTGCACCTGCAGTGTGCTGTCAGTATAGCTCAGTTCTGCTGTTTTTTATTTAGAAATATATAATATAAAAACAGATCCCCTCACATATGTTTGTTCCCCTCCTGCCTTTCTCGGCACGCCAAACATTATGACCAACCTTCAGCCCAGCAGCACATGCAGCAAGCTGGACTTGGCTACTGTTGAGTTCTTTCTCTCTTCACTATCCCTCCATTTATGAAGTACCATGGCTGAGTGGAGAAGCAGAGTGAGACAGATGAAAAGCAAGCAATACAGTAAAAGAGAGGGAGGAAAGCTGGCATCTGTTAGCGTCCAGCCAGTGTGGGACTGATAAATCCAAAACCGATTGACTCCTGCCAGCCGTACACCTTTCAATTACCCAGCATGCCTGCCTTTGAGATTAATGAGGACCCTGGGTGAATCCCAAATACTGGCAACAGGGCCCTGCTCCAAAAACCAAGTAGAGGAGAAAAATTAAAGACTAGAATTAGCTGCCGAGGAACAGATAACAACAGAAAATAAGAAAATGTTACTCTGTAAATATGTTGTCACATTTCTTAGGTATGTTCTTTTCTTTTTTCTTAACATTGTTCAGTACAAAATGACAAAAAAACAGAAAGTAATAAAAATAATTTCCACCTTGTCTTAAACCTCATGTTGTGTTCCCATCATTTTGACCCAAAATGGATTTTCTTTTCCTCGAAAATAGTTAATGCTATCACATTGGACTAAAACTTACATGTTTAACTCACATAAAATTGCTTAATAAATGTGTTATGACTGTGTTTATTACCAAATATTGGAATTTATTTATTTCAGTTAGCACAGATATTGTATTTCTATTTGGAACTGATTGGTCATTGATCGGAACATATGCACTTCAGTAATTATCCACTAATAATGTTTTAATGTTTTCCTTAAAAACTGAGGTGAAGAAGCACAGATCAATGAGGCCTATGACCAATCAGTTCCAAAATATAATACTTGGAAGAATACAAATTGACAAAAATATCGAATCTAAAATTTGGTGATGTCTTAGAGTTTATCTCAAGTAATTTCTCAACTTCTTTCTTAAAAATATTTTCATGAATCCAGCCCTAGAACAAGTAGAAAAAAAACTCATTAAAGGGATACTCAGAAATAAAGTTAAATACAGAGAGCAAGAACACTAAAGGACAAAATGGACTACTGAAGAAAACAACAGAGTGAAAAAAGTGTGAAGAGGAGGAGAGAAGGAATATAAAAGACACACAATGAGAAAGGAGGTGGGACTTCATGGAAGTCTAGCATGACATATAATAGCTACTACTGCTAGCAATAGCGCTCGGATGCTTAACCTCACAGTACGAGACCCACCAGTGGGAAATCACATGAACCCCTGCTCTACCATATCAAACACTGACGCATATACAAACACAGTGCCGTCACCATTCCAGCATTCAACCTCTAACTGAACTTACCATTAAAACAAACGTGGCGCATTCCAAATAGCAATTGATTTATCCTTGTGTTGCTCGTTGCTAATAGTTCTTGAGAGGCCCACTTGCTGTTCCATAATAATATCTTACTAAAGGTTCTGTAATAAAGCCTGGTACTGTAATCCAATTATGATAGTCCATAATACACTGGTGACTACAGTATGCGTCAGATGTCTACAGTACCACTCTAATATGGCTCCTAATCGGTTCACGGGCAAAGTGCCTTTGTCTAGAGAATGAAAAGTTATTGCCTGTTGCTGTCATTAGCAAGAAGCAATGTTTCACACAAACTGGTCTCTGACCACATCTTTTGCTCACTTGAGATGTTACTCTGCTCTAAACAGACAAGCCCACTTGTTAGACGTTACACATTGGGTTGTTTTGACGAAGAAACGTACATTTGAAGCTAGAACTCAACTTGAGAACTTTAGAACTTACTTGAACTCAATTGTTCAGTAAGTCACATAAGGACACAAATACTGACTGTAAAGTAACATCTTTGTCTCTTCCATTTCGACCTGCTTTTATTATAAACAATGTGCAGATAAAACTACTCTACTACTTTACTAGGAAAACCAATGAATAGTTGAGTAATACACCTTAAACAGGCTTTGTACACAGTTATTGGTAGCTGGTTTCAGCACAGCGAAATCAAATGGAACAAAATGTAAGACAACTTGACAGTGCAAGAAATAGAAAAATTTTCACTCTGAAATTTTACAATTAATTACAAAGAAACAGAGTAATAATTAGATAATTAATTAATGGTTCATAAATAGTAAATGGTATTTTCTTTTAAACATACTCCAATAATCCTTATTTGCAACTTCAAAAAAATTTTTTTTTACAGTGCAGCATCTTAAAAATCTAATGTTCAAAAAAACAAAAACACAACAAACAAACAAACAAACAAAACAGACTAGGAAGTGAGTAAACAGGCAAAATGGCCTTTATCTGAACTAAAGATGCACAAATATTAAAAGCCAATAAGGTGGTAATCATTGTCATGGTATGAACAATACCAAAAAAAAAAAAAATTACTTAAAGATTATATTGGATATAAAATTAAATGTATTTTGACAAAGTTATGTACTAAAATTCTATTCTATTTTACCTAAATACAGTAAATAAATAAAAAATTAATAAAAATAAAAAACACTAAAATAAAATGTTTTAAATGCTTTAAGTGAATTCAACATAATAGTGAAATTAATTATTAAATTTTATTGAATTATGAGTACTTTTAAAGCTTTCCTATCCAAGACAGTTTTATGATGAAAAACTTAACACCAAATGCACAACACACTGTCTGCATGCTAAAGTACAGCTTTAATATAAATAAACTACATGAGCAATAGATAAACTAGTGGTCACACTTCATTTTAAGGTCCAATTATCGCTATTAACAAACCATTAAGTACGAATTTTGCCTCAATAAACTCATAATTTGCTCCTTACAAAAGATTTCAAATGAAACTGCAGTCAAATTTGAACTGCCATATATGTAACACTACATCATCGGGCACTTTTCTGCATATGTTTTGGGAATGTCCTGTCGTCATCAGTTTATGGACACATGTAAACCTGGTTTTGTCATCATTACTGCGAATTGATTGGTCTGTTAACCCAAGTTTATGTCTTCTTAATGATGATTCTGGTCTCTGTATTAGTTCAATGCAAAAGAAAATGTTGTTTGCTGGTTTTACAGCTGTGAAGAAGACAATAATCCAGAACTGGTTTACACCACACATGTGTAGAAAAACATATTGGATCCGTAACCTCCTGCAAATAGTGTCATGTGAATGTACAACGGTGCGAGTCGGTGGGGCCAAGCCTTCGACCGTTGATGCTTGGCAGTGTTTTTTGTTGGATATGCGTGATTGTATAAAGGAGTGACTTTTGTGTTCTTGTTGTCCTTCCCTCTCTCCCTCCCTTTTGATTGGACCTTGAGATGTTGAGTATGTGTCTGTTGTTTTGTTTTGTTGTATTTTGGATATTATGTTGTGTTGTGTGTGAAAAAATAAAATAAAAAATTGTTGATAACAAAAAAAAATAAACTCATAATTTGCTGCTTATTAATAGTTAGTAAGGTAGTTGTTAAGTTTAGGAATTTGGTAGGATTAAGGTTGTAGAATATGGTCATGCAGAATATGTGCTTTATAAGCACTAATAAACAGCCAATATGTTAATAACAGGCATGCTAAGAAACTATTTAATAGTGAGAATTGGGCCCTATACTAAAGTGTTACAAACTAGTAAACCTCACTAATCAACTAGTTATAAAACACTGTGATTTGAACACTGTGATGAGCTAAACTCACCTGTTTTGCAGTATACTGCATAATACACTAAAGTCCTGCAGCAAAATAAAGCAGAAACATTATTCATACTGTGGTATTCCTGGGCCGAGGGAATGTCACTTCCTGCCAAGTTACAGTGGGATTGTAGGATGCAGTGTCTAGAGAAAGACACTTCCATTTACAGCCTTCCACCAGGACTCTGCTTGATGCAAAAGTAACTTTCAGTGGGTCTGATGGACGACAGAATTGCTTGCACAATGTGTTCAGAAGACAGAGCTCTTAATGTTAACAGCTTAAATCTACACCAAGCCTGCAATCCTTCTCTCCCATGGCACTAGAGCCATGCGAATTCAATCTATTTCTATGAAGAGAGTAAAGCACTCATTTCAACAGAGTGAACCATTTTAAATATATATGCTTGTGAGATCGACTACACACATTATTTTGTTCTTGTCTTTCTTTTTGCCTGCACTACATGCATCCTCTTTTTCTCTTATCTTCACTTATTTATCTTGGTTTTTAATTCTTTGCTTGACTCTGGGGGTTATTTTTCATTCTGCTTTTAAAAGACTGGTCTGTAATCATGAGATTAATTATTTGATTATTTTTGATTAATGGTTTTCTTTTGTTGACAGCAAGGTTATTATCTTTAACCAAATCTATTAAAAAAAATTGTTAACCCAAATAAAGCTGAAATTATATAAAATTTTGAAGAAAATTAATAAAAATTACAAATTAAAACACAAAACAAAATTACTAAAAATATATTTCAAAATATTAACAGCATATAAATATAAATAGAATAGCATTGGGACAGTCAGTTTTTAACAGTAAGATCTAAATTCTTTTTTTTTTAGAATTTATCCATTCAATTATTTAGAAAGCCTGTAAATGGAAGACTAAATATATATTTTATAAAACATGAAAGAAATTATAAAGCTATAAAAAACATAAATGTGACTTTATACATGAAAATTTATAGCTGTCTTTATATTTTATGAAGAAGGTTGTCCTGGGCCTCTGCATGGGATATGTTGTGGTAATATCGAATATATGCTTGTGTTTGCATAGACATTTATGTCTCTCGTTTTCTCTCGTTTTATCTTGTAAATTAGTTTTTAAAAAGTAAACTGTGGTAATGACTGCCACATTTCAACTTTATTCCTGAACATTTACTTTAATATTGGCAGCACTTAAAGTACAATTAAATTATTGTAGGTCCTCTATGCACCGCCTCTCTCAAACGCATCGTTTTCCTCTCTCAAAAGCATCGCATTGTGATTGGCCAAACACCACAAGCACGAGTAGGAAATGTAACGCCCCTTTCCATAATCGTGAGCTTCAGCTTTCAAAATTAAAGTAAAGACAGTTAATAATGTCCTTAGTTTTACCATCAGTTCAAGCCCGAGAGGGGAACAGAGTCGCGTGACAGACACAGTGATGATTCTCGTATGTATTTGCAAACAAGCCGCGATTAAAATGATTTCTGACGGGCTGTGCACTCTGCTGTGAACCTGTCTCTCTCTCTCTCTCTCTCTCACACACACACAAGTCGCGATTAAGATAGCTGATGTGCTGTGATGTGACTCTGTCTCTCTCTCTCTCTCTCACACACACACACACACACACACACACACGACACTCAAAACTCCGCATTTGAACAGTCAATAGAAAATACTTAAACTAATAACAAAACATACAGTCGCTGATTCAGAAGCGCCAGATTGTCATAGCAAAGTCAGAATTACCTCCTCTCCTAGGTTCATGAAACTGTCGTCCATAAAATGCGTTGCTGTTCTGTTGTAAGTAATCTTAATGATTCCTAAATGCATCTACTTTCGGAAGGCCAAAAAAAGTGCTTTTGCTTTCGCTTAGAAACACACAGCTTCTCCCTGACACAGCTGCATCAACACTACTGCGGTTACTGAAACCAGCCTTACGCAAATATTTCCACATCATGACGTAGACGTGGGGGCGTGTTTGAATGAGCCGTTTTAGGGGGGCGTGGTAGAGTCTTTACTTTTATAAAGAATATGTCTTTGGTTTTGAGGCTTTATTCTTTGCAACTTCAGGGATCTTATCTATGCACAATCAGCTTGTAACACTCCAAAGAGAAAGAAAAACTTGGAATCGCATCATATGACCCGTTTAATTGCTTATCAAATTGAGTGTGACACCGCTGCATGCCTGCTCAGATTGTTACTATTCATGTCAGGAATGAACTCAAAGCACTTAACGCATCTTGAAATTGTCAGGGTTTATCCGATACATGTACGGCTACGTTCACACTGCGAGCCTTAGTGCTCAATTCTGATTTTTTTCTCAGATCTGATTTTTTTGTATAGCTGTTCACATTGTTATTTTAAATGTGGCCAACATCAGATTTACAGTGTGAACAGATCATGGCTCTGAACTGACCCGCATGCGCAAAAGAACAATATGAACAGGGTTTCCAGATTTTCACAACAAAATCCGCCAATTGTTTCTCAAAACTAGTCCAAAACTATCCCAATCATGTTCAGGGGGTGAATATCGCGTCAGTGGGGTCACGTTAAACCACAAAGTTTAAAAACAACCTGCGGCAACAGTGGAAAAAGTAGCCCAATTCCGCATTGAAACTGTGGATTTGGCAACACTTGCGCAGCGCGCCGTCATACGGAAGTATACACGGAGGATATAAAGTAAGTGATTATGCGTTTATTTATGGTGTGATCTGCTGCAGAAGCCAGCGAAATTATGCGCAGGCAATATGAAAAAATAAAGACAAGGATGTGACAAAAGATAGCAGAGTTTTGCAACATTTATGATACGAGCCCTCGTGTTTTGCTTGTGGAGTTGTCACTGTAATACATATGACTTCTGACACATCACTGTACTTCCACTGATTACTTTTCGCTACTATCTTAATAACTTTGGGTATGTAAAATGTTTTAAGTGTCTCTCGTCAGCGCATAATTATGATGAATGTCGATCTAGAGTGACGTAAAAGCCGCATGAAATCCGACATGACCGTTCACATTGCGGTCGCATTGCAAAACATCTGACATGGATCGGATTTAGTACCACATATGGAAGTGGCACAAATCGGAATTGAAAAGATCAGATTCCATGCGGTTTTTGCTGTTCACGCTGTCATGACAAAAACAGATCTGAGTCACGTGTGAGCAAAAAAAATCAGATTTGGGCCACATTTGCCTGCAGTGTGAACGTAGCCGTATAGATTATCAAATAACATACAGAAACAATCCTTTATGCAAAGTTCAAATGAACAGTGGCACGCTGGCTTTCCATCAGGACTGTCTTGAGAAGAATACTGAGGGTATGGGAGCCATGAAGACACGCCAGCTGTCAATCACTCTGAGTCTGTTTGCATAATGGAACGCTGGACTCAAGAGCTGCCAGAGAAGTTGGAAAAGCAATGACACATTTATGCCTGATGGACCAAACTGAAGCCGACTAGGATTTGCTAGCTGCCCAGCTGAAAAAAAAGCTGGTTTGATGGTTTAAGCTAGTTTATAAGATGGTCTCCCAATCTGGTAAAGCTAGTTTATAAACTGGTCTCCCAAAGCTGTTTTTAAGCTGGTTTATCTGGCAACTACAGTTGCAGCCTGACCAATAAACAGACCAATAAAACAAAACAATAAAGACCAGCAACTCAGAATAAACATTTCTGAAGGATCATGTGACACTGAAGATTGGAGTAATGATGCTGAAAATTCAGCTTTCCATCACAAGAATAAATTATATTTAAAAATATATTTAAATAGAAATCAGTTACTTAAAATTGGTAATATTTTAAAATGTCACTATTTTTATTAAATAAGTGGAGACTTGCTGAGTACAAGAGACTTCTTTCAAAAACATTAAATCAAATCTTGGACACACTTTATTTTAAGGCCCAATTCTCGCTATTAACAAACCATTAATTACGACTTTTGAATCAATAAACTACTAATTTGCTGCTTATTAATAATTAGTAAGGTAGTTGTTAAGTTTAGGTATTGGGTATGATTAGGGACGCAAAATATGGTCATGCAGAATATGTGTGTTAGAGTTGTGTCCTGTGTGTCTTGAGTTCCCTCCTCTTGTTTCCGTATATGGTTCGTTTCATGTAATTATTAGTTAATTCAGTTCCAGGTGTGTGTGATTTGTGTTAATTACCATGTATATGTAAGTCCTGTCTTTTGAGTTCCATTTCGTCTGGTCTACTTGTTATTCCCGGTGTGTCTACCTTGCCCTGTGTTACCCTGATGTCATTATTAAAGACTATTATTTTGAAGTACTTCCTCGTCTGCGTGTTCCTCGTCTCTCCCTGCTGTGGGCACCGTGACAGAAGACCAGACCAAACAGTAAGCGTTGTCCCTTCACCTCGTTTTGTTTTGTTCGTTTTTTTCAAGTGTTTTATTTGTTCCTGTGTTTTGTCCCTCATGCTCGCGGTTCGCGGGAGTTTACGCCGCCGTTCGCGGCTCTCCCATCCTGCGGTTCGCGGGACTTCATGCCCGCCGTTCGCGGGAGTTTACGCCGCCGTTCGCGGCTCTCCCATCCCGCTGTTTACGGAAGTTCTCGCTGCCGTTCGCGGCTCAGCCATCCCGCCGTTCGCGGGAGTTGTCGCCGCCGTTCGCGGCTCTGCCATCCCGCCGTTTCGTGGGAGTTCACGCCGCCGTTCGTGGATCATCCAGCCCTCAGTTCCCAAGAGATGACACCACCATCCATGGCTAACCCTAGCCCACCGGCCTGCTTCTGACTCAATGCCCGCCGGCCTGCCTCTGACTCAATGCCCACCGGCCTGCCTCTGATTCAATCCCGCCAGAGTGCCGCTGACTCAAGCTCGCCAGATTGCCGCTGACTCAAGCTCGCCGGATTGCCGCTGACTCATGCCACTGGTCGTCGTTGGCAGGGAAAGCCAACGCACCACTTGGGTTTCACGCCGCCGTCCGCGGCCCACCTGTGTTCACTTGCTTCTTCTACGCGGGGAAGGCCAACCCGCCGTCCGCGGTCACTCGGCCCGCCGCCGGCTGGGCTTTCTCCAGCCTGCCGGCCCCCGCCGTTGGGTGGTCTAGCCAGCCGGTTATGGTCTCGCCGGTTATGGTCTCGCCACGGTTATTGGCCGTACAGACCAGACTGTGACCTTAGGTCTTTTTAAACTGTGTTATGCTGTGTTTTTGTTTGTTTCGCCCCGGAGGGCTCCTGGTACCCCTGAGCTGCCCCATGGATTTCTTGGGGGGGGGGTACAAGGGTCCCGGCTGTAGTGGCCGGGCTGAGGGACGAGGCCACGGCCACCAGAGACCACCTGCCTTGGCCTCCTGAGCTCCCTGCTCCTCCGGGGCCTACGTCTGTCAGTTTCTCTCTGGAGGCCCCTTCTTGTGTATGTCTCTGTGTTGGTCCCGTGGGGTCTCCAGAGTGCCCTCCCGCCCTCCCTGGTAGTACTGTTACGGCACGGGACGTGCCTTCCGGGAGGGGGGAGTTATGTTAGAGTTGTGTCCTGTGTGTCTTGAGTTCCCTCCTCTTGTTTCCGTATATGGTTCGTTTCATGTAATTATTAGTTAATTCAGTTCCAGGTGTGTGTGATTTGTGTTAATTACCATGTGTATGTAAGTCCTGTCTTTTGAGTTCCATTTCGTCTGGTCTACTTGTTATTCCCGGTGTGTCTACCTTGCCCTGTGTTACCCTGATGTCATTATTAAAGACTATTATTTTGAAGTACTTCCTCGTCTGCGTGTTCCTCGTCTCTCCCTGCTGTGGGCACCGTGACAATGTCCTTTAGAAGTACTAATAAACAGCCAATATGTTATTAATAGGCATGCTAATAAGCAATTAATTAATAGTGAGAATTGGTCAATATGATCTTACAGACCCCAAACTTGTGCATGATAAATGCATCAATTCATCAAGATGGGAGTTTCGAAGTTACAGAGTATTTCAAGCTATGCCTATGGTAACTAACATCAAAGATAAAACAACTGGCTTTCCTTAAAACTAGAATCTAGAAAAGAGAAACTTGATCGGCACAGTTAAAGTGGAAGTGAAGCAGTCAGTTAAGTTTACATTATTTAGTAAAGTGATTTCCACTTTGATGAAAAAATATATAACAAACATGATTAATGTAATCATTTTAAAGAAAAAATGTTGTTTTGTTATAGCTTTTGGAGCAAGGGCGCCGCCATCTTGCAGTACCACAGCGTGTGACGTCACGGGGTTGGTTCGCTCCGATGGCCAGTATAGTTATATAAGAATTTCTTTACATTTTGAACGCACGCTTGTTTTGAAATGGAGGAAGATGACCTTGAAAGCACTGTTGAGTACATAACAAGTGCAATTGCCTATGCATTTGAGTCAATACGGCAATGGGACCGAGCAGTATTAGGGGTTGGAGAAGTCGTGAACCTGCAGGTTCGGGGTAAAGTGCGGATTGGAAACAATACTCGTTTACGTGAATACTCCTCAAGACTGTCATTCTGATTTGCTTTTGTGTGCATTTGCTGATGAAGGCGCGAAAGAAAGCTCAATTTGGTACTCACGTGCTGTCCGAGCCGAGCTGTGGCTTTTTGTGTGTGTGTGTGTGTGTGTGTGTGTGTGTGTGTGTGTGTGTGTGTGTGTGTGTGTGTGTGTGTGTGCGGTGCCACCGGCGCGAACAGAAATGATCTATCACAGCGTGTAAGTACCGCATTGAAATCTATTTCGTGCTGTCTCATGCTTGAATGGCTTAAAACACTTTAATATTTAAACTGACAAGGCTTAAAACATGTGAGAATGATAAACTTTATTGAGAAAGCAGCACTGGCCCGATCGTTCAGATCGGTGATTAGTTAAACACTATGGCCTGTACACATCAGGAAAGCTAATTGTATTCGCAGGTGAACATAAAATATAATAAATACAACTGGTGAACCAGTCAATGTAATGCATATGTCTGAATGGTCTGGATAACAATAAAATGCGACATGAATGATACTGTATGAAGCGTTGTTTGTTTACATCACGTTGCGCCTCTCATTATGAAAACAATGTTTAGGATACCATGACCAAAACTTATCATATAGACAGTTTGATGTTGTATTATCATCCAAATGATGGTGAAAACAAAATTATTTGTGTGTTAAAATAACATTTGTGTGTTCAAAATGTAAAGAAATGCTTATATTACTATACTGGCCATCGGAGCAAACCAACCCCGTGACGTCACACGCTGTGGTACTGCAAGATGGCGGCGCCCTTGCTCAAGAAGCTATAACAAAACAACCTTTTTTCTTTAAAATGGTTACATTAATCATGTTTGTTATATATTTTTTCATCAAAGTGGAAATCACTTTACTAAATAATGTAAACTTAACTGACTGCTTCACTTCCACTTTAAGCTCAAAACTGCTGTAAAATTGCTGGTCTAATGACTTTAGTTATTAACTTGTTTTTCTCTTCCTCGAAATTTAAATGATGTCCATTTTGCTGAGGAGGTACAGAATTATCCAGTTGTTTTGGAGATGCTTGGCAACATGGCACAATATGGATAGGAGTTAATGAAGGCATGGTGTCGGTGGGATGCTGGGAGAGACAGTTCCCCTGGGGAACGCATGCTTGCAAAGCTCTGCGGTAATAAGACCGGACTGAAGCAGGCCTGCTCTCACCCTCTTCCTTCAGCTAAACTCACTGATGCTTCCACTTTAATTGGACAATGGGGGTGCAAATGCTAGTAATGCCACACACAATCAAAACAAGCACATGAACACATTCCAACACACAAACCTACACATATAGTCCTGCAGAAACACAAAATGTCACACTACAAGCTACAGTAAGCAATATATCATTGGTGCAGCTATAGGGCCATTATTACTGGTCAGATACTAGAGGAAAATCCTCAGTATCATCATTTAATATTTCTGACTACTAGTGCATTGACATAATGACATGGCTGATCTTGCTGCGATTGCTGCTAAAGACAAGTTTGTTAGCAGGATGTTCAAGAAAGCCAATTGTTACTGTCACTTTAAATAGTAAAAATAAGCTATTTGCACTACATTTATATTCTACACTGTTTGTTTGTTTATTTCACTGATTTGCACTATCTGCCATGTGCCATATGCCACTTTATCCATTTTTTACATTTTTTATATTATTTTTATTTTCTTTATTTAATGTTTTACTTTTTTCCTACATGTCCTTATTTGTATATTGTAATAGTTGCATTTTGTGTATGTATATTGATTTGTACTTATCTGTATTTTTGCGTTCTACTGTTTGTGTTTTGTGTTATCTGTATGCACCAGGGAGTAAGAGTAACGCAATTTCAATTCTCTGTATGTATGTACGGTACATGTGGCAGAATTGACAATAAAGCTGACTTTGACTTTGACTTTGACTTGACTTGTTATACTGCATTTTGTCAAATAATAATTTAAATGGGACTTTATAGAAATTCAACAAATTGGATTAAACATTAAAACATTCATTATCTTCTGGAGAATAGCCATATCAAGGCTAAAGGTAATGCTATTCAGCAGATACTATCATGGGTTGTGTTATCAAACACTTATCATTTTGTTAGCTATTAAAATTAGCTGTGTACCTGTTCCACACACCACTCTGGTAATAAAAAAAACTTTTTAAACTAGTTTAAGCTGGCTTTCTGGTCTTATAGCCTTTAACAGCCTGACCTGCAGGAAATAAATGAAATGAAATAAAGAAAATAAAATAAATAAATGTGTTAATTAAAAATAATAAATTAAACAATGAAATGAAAACGACTACCTATCTATCTATAAATTGTATTATTTTATAAACATATAATTTTAATTATTTTTAAATATTTTATTATGTATACATGCCCCCCCCATCCCCGTAGGCTACTTTCTCCTCTTCCACTACTACAGGCAACATCAATTTTTCACATGCGGTCTCTCCTGGTTTTAGAATGGAGCTTGGCCATGAGCAGCCATGTCATATCCACCTTTTAAATTGCTTATACTCTTTTCTCATCTCATCTTTTAACTGTGGCTGTGTCAGGGATAGCCTGCTAAAGCAACGTATGCAGTAAGCTAATCTCTGCATAATCAAGGCATTAAGTGCCCCAGCTGCCTGCAGGCGCGAGACTCCAGGCCAGAGCTGTGACAGAGGTTTGGCGAGGTGAGCTGGGGCACTGGAGAGAGACTGACGTTTCTTTCTGTGTTTGTGATGCATTGTCCTCTCTCCTGTCTTTTCACACACAATGTGCATAAGACCCAGGGGCAATGATATGTGGATTAAAGAGGGAAAGAGCTTCACAGGCGCTCACCCTGATAACCTATGCCAAAGCAGAACCAATGCAGCAAAATCAGCAGTCAGCACAATTCTGTTCATCTACAGTCCCACCTTGCTCCATTCTGACACAAGAAACAGCATTCTCAGCAGGCTCATAATGATTGTGTGCGTATGAATCTCAGTGTATGGAGAAGTGTTTCTTTAAAGGTTCTTCTTCTTAGACCATGGAGGAAAGGACTTCCATTGGAATGAGCCACAGTGCAAAAAAGGTAATTCTTTATATCTCAGCAACACTGCTTCACATAACTGCAACTATATATCTCACAATTCCAACTTTATTCCTTACTTACATTTTAATGTCTTACTTAAATTTTGCTACTTTGTTCTCTAGTCAAGTCACGTCTCATTTACTTATATAATGCTTATAGTGCTTTATAAAATATGTATTTTTTTTTAAAGCAGCTTGGCGGTAATCAAAAAAAAAAAAAACTTTTATGAGACAAATTCAAATTCTGCTGTAAAGCAGCTCTGTTCTTAATAGTGTCATTATTCAGCTCCAGTCAGTTCAGTGTTGATTCAGTTCAGTTCAATAACTGGCTAAAGTTAATCAATTATGAAACAAGTTCAATTCAGCTATAAGCAGCTCTACTGAAGACATTACTCAGTTCGACTCAGTTCAATGTTGATTCAGTTCAAGTTGTTGCAAAATCTGTCAAATTGATTTAGAAATCTTTCAAGTTGATCTATGACATGTCAACTTGAAACAATATGCCATTCATGTCTTATATAAATATGAATTTGGACACAATTACGAGGTCATGTTTGGGCACTTATCAACAGAATCGCTGTATAATGCAGTTTTATGCATCTTAACTGTTAAAAAGTACAACCATTATTATGAAAGTGATTTTTTTAAGCAAAACAGATTCTGCACATAGATAATGGCATTCAAACATCAAACAAATGTAATAAAGCAAAGCAGAACATGCATAAATGAACAAATAAATTAAAAGAGGCAGAGTCTTTTTAGTCTTTTTCTATCAATACTAATTGCTTAAGTCCTTCTCTTTTATGCATATCTGGGATAAAGCAAAAACTACAAACAAAACATCTTTTAAAAGGCTTTGTCTTCACATATTTACACTTCCGCTCAGCTTCTGACGACTTATGAAGACATAACAACATTTCTGGCAAGTCAAAATAGCCAGCAGCTGATGCTCACGTTTTTATGGTGCATTCTGGGAATTTATAGAGAGCAAATGTTTCTCTGGAATGATTCTGAGCTGTAAAAATGGCTGAATCCCTGGCCCCTGTGCACTTGGACAAGCGTTGCCACCAATATGTGTATACGTTTACTTAAAAATAATACTGTTATAACTGCAAACCCAATTAAGCTCTTATGTAACAACACAAATAAAGATTATTTAATCGTTATAAATCATTAATCCCCTATTAAAATGATATTAAACAATAAAGCCACTGCAGGCTTGTTCAACACTTATTAAACAATGTCTTTTCATGTGTATTTGAGTTTTGCATCTCCTTTAAGCATTTCAAGCAGTAACTGGTGGTAATTAAAGTGTAAAAGGTATACAATGCCCTGCTCTCTATTGAATAAAATATACTCGCACTAATGAGATCTCTCTCCTAATGGCTATTCAATGAAGTGTATCTTCACACACACGAAAAAGAATCTGCAGTTATTGCATACGCCCACTAACATAAAGCGCTTAGTGAAAGTCCAATGAGTTCATTTTCCCATCACCGTCTGCATAAACAATAACTACCACAAAATGAACGCATACAAAACACAGAAGCTTTGCTTTCTCTTTAAAGTAAAACAAACAATGAAGATAGCTCTATGTCAGAATACATTAAGGTTTCATTAAATGTAGTGAAAGCATCCATTACCAGACGCTTGTGTCTTTGTGCATTTTGAAATCGGCTGGCAGGGTTTATACAGCATTTAAATTTACAAATAATTACCCATAAATCCCACCAAAACAAAGCTATTTAGCATAATATTTCTTAACCCCGCACTCTGTCTCTCTCTATTCCATATGCTTCCTGGCTTCAAAAAGCCAAATGAATAGCACTGTATACTTCATCTAATTTTCAGCTATTCAAGTATGCTGCTCATTAATGTCCTATTGTTAATAAAATCTCTGCATCTATTCAATAAATACTATTAATCAACAAAGCTGATGTACCGCATCTCATTTCATCAGTCGTACATTTAATTCACTTCATTGGTTTTATATGGCAAAAGACAGTAGCATAAAACAAAACACAAAAGTTGTTGCTCCAGTACATTGGATCACACATGTATAAAATAGGTGCAGAAATATAATGATTGTACTGTTGCTACAGCCTGACTTGGAGCAAAGACCCCATGCAGTGAAAACTGCAAACAACCTCCAATGATTATCTCAATACCAAACAAAAGCTGTTCGAACTTTGGAAACAATAACTACTGTAACTGATCATTTCCTCTGCCATTCCACTGAAAGGGGTCTTTTACATACAGAACAGTTCATCTATGCTTCTATTTTTTTGTGGTTTAGTACATTTTACATCTAACATAAATTCTAATGGCTTGTGAACACCACACATCTGCATATATGCCCAGCTATAATGATCGTCTTCATGATCGATGGAAAATGTACATAACCATCTATTTTACATGAATTTCCATTTATGGCTTGCTTTCCGCAGACAGTAATAATGTGGTGTTAATTGCATCAGGCAAATGCCGCTGAGTTATGAGAATAAGGTGCAATCTATAACAACCCCAATTTACATATAAGAGGTGTGTTCATACTAAAAAAATATGACTTAATTTAAATAATTAAGTGCTTATACTGTACATATATAAGCACAATTTTAATACATTTAGCATGTGGTTAAACTGGATTGTGGGTACTTAATGAATAAGTTGTCGGTTTTTGTGCTGAAATACTTCTAATCTTAATACAAATAACTGGTTTGTGAGTTCACACTCAACGCATTACAGAAAGCCACAACAGTGAGAAAAAAAAAATGAAAAAAAACAAGATTTGTAACACGGTACACATGGAGAAAAAAAACGATACTAATGCATAGCATAATTAGCACTTTCATGGCCCCACTCTGATTATACATGCTAACTAACATACATTGTTAAATGGAAAGGAAAAAAAAGAATATGTATGAACAATAGAATAGAGAACAGCTGAACATTTTTGCACAAAGCATTTTCATAAAAAAATTAAATCCATAACAAAGCTGCCTCAATTAAATGTTGTTCACTTCAACCACCTGTACGTATACTTAACTATGTTTGTTAATTTACTTGTCTGTCATACTGCAAAACTAATACCATCTGTGACACCATGCTTCTTTTCAAAATGAAGTGTGTAGTTTTTCCAATGTTAAAGTGTGTTGTATCTGTTAACGTGCAGATAACAATACATAAACTACTGTTCAAAAGTTTGGGATCAATAAGACTTTTTGAAAGATATTAATGCTTATATTTATCACTATATTGCCAAATAAAGATGTATTAAATGAATCAAAAGTGACAGTAAAGACATTCATGTTACTTAAAAATTGTCTCTAGAGCACCAAATCAGCATAATAGAAAGATTTCTGAAGGATCATGTGACACTGAAGACTGGAGTAATGGCTGCTGAAAATTTAGCTTTGCATCACAGGAATAAATTACATTTTAATATGTATTACAATAGAAAACAGTTCATTTAAATTATAATACTATTTAAAAAAATTAAAATAAAAAAAAGCTTACCGACCTCAAACTTTTGAATGGCAGTAGTATACACCATTTGCTATTTGATTTTTACATTTACATTTATGCATTTAACAGACGCTTTTATCCAAAGCGACTTACGTTGCATTCAAGTTACAGTTTTTACATTTTATCAGTTCTTGCTTTCCCTGGGAATCGAACCCATGATCTTGGCGTTGCTAGTGCCATGCTCTATCATTTGAGCTACAGGAAAGCTGATTTTTCTGAAAAGTGTAATGTGATACAGCAACATTGACCAACTGAGTGAGTTTGGACTGGAATGATTTGTTTGGTGATGCAGAAATTACACAGTTCACCTAAAAGTCACCATTTCTTTACGTCAAACATATATTTTTGGTCTTTAGCCAAAAGGTAGAAGAGACACAATGATATCCGTAATGATGAAACTTGACAGTTTCTGTCCTGAATGACAGAAAACCATTTGATTGACAGTTCAATATCCAGTCTAATTCATCTGGAAATGGATTCTAGTGCAGAAGGCTGAGGGGTTAACACGGGTCTCAGTGCTGGAGAATACAGACATATCAATTCCTCTGAGCTCCTGACTGGCGACGGGAGTGTTGTTTCAGCTGATGTTCTGCAATACAGGTGCTGGTCATATAATTAGAATATCATCAAAAAGTTGATTTATTTCACTAATTCCATTCAAAAAGTGAAACTTGTATAATGTATACATTCATTCCACAAAGACTGATATATTTCAAGTGTTTATCTCTTTTAATTTTGATGATTATAAGTGACAACTAATGAAAAACCCAAATTCAGTATCTCAGAAAATTAGAATATTGTGAAAAGGTTCAATATTGAAGACACCTGGTGCCACACTCTAATCAGCTAATTAACTCAAAACACATGCAAAGGCCTTTAAATGGTCTCTCAGTCTAGTTCTGTAGGCTACACAATCATGGGGAAGACTGCTGACTTGACAGTTGTCCAAAAGACGACCATTGACACCTTGCACAAGGAGGGCAAGACACAAAAGGTCATTGCAAAAGAGGCTGGCTATTCACAGAGCTGTGTCCAAGCACATTAATAACTGTCACCGTCCTGTATACGGGACGCCTAAGTTTACTTCACTATATTACACTTAAATTCTAATGTAATCATGACAAACTATACATCATTGGAAAGGTCTAAGTCTCCTAAATAGATATATTACCATTTTTTGTCGTTACAAATTATGTAGGAACAGTAATAGATTAATTTATGACAAGAGTGCACCAAGCGTCTATGATAAATCAACATCATAACGGGAGTTCTGACCTTTGTCACAAAACGTCTTTATATCCTTGCCTTTTTCCCCATCACATGTTTTAGCAATCATCATAAGTTATATATCATTTGAAAGCTTAAAATCTCAAAATTCATCCTGTGAAAACCATTTTGAAATCGGACATTGCGTTACCATAGAAATGGTACTTCAAAATGTTTTGGCGGTCTCCTCCCCCTTAGCGGCGGTGTTATATTACAAAATGTATTACGGTCTTTTAGAATCAAAACTTTTTATAATCTTGACAAAATACATATCGTTGGAAAGGTCTGAGTCTCAAGATTCCATATTTGGTGGTTATTTTGTTATAGATGTAATATTGAGAGAGAAATTGATAGATTTGTGACAGAAATGCAAAACAAATAATAATTCAATGGCGTTTCAATGGCACCCGGTGGCTGTTTTTGGTATAACGCCTAAACAAAATTGCATATGAACCTCAATTTTTTTTATATCAACTTCAAATTTGGAACACAACTTATGTAGACATATGGCTTTCATTTTATAGCAATTTTGGATTTTTAACTATTTTTTTAAATATTTATTTTATATAAAATATAATAAAAATAGTATAATACATTTTCTTTACAGTAAATTTAAACTTCTATAACTTTTTAATACTTTAATTTTATTAAATTATTTCACTTCTGTAATAATCTGCTAATTGTCGTCTTTAAAAAGAGACCAACCTTAGGTCTGTATTCAAAAGTGTTCATGAATTATAATAATTTAAGTTTGGATACTGCACTTTCTCATGAATTTTCAAAAATGGGGGTGACAGTTAAGGGGTTAATAATTCAATATTATTTGAGCTATATCCTTTGCCTCTAGGATGGAATGCAAATGGAGTGGCATCAGTCGGTGGGTAATAACGCCATTACTGCTAATTTCATTGTTTCCAGCAATACACATACAGGTGCTGGTCATATAATTAGAATATCATCAAAAAGTTGATTTATTTCACTAATTCCATTCAAAAAGTGAAACTTGTATAATGTATACATTCATTCCACACAGACTGATATATTTCAAGTGTTTATTTCTTTTAATTTTGATGATTATAACTGACAACTAATGAAAACCCCAAATTCAGTATCTCAGAAAATTAGAATATTACTTAAGACCAATACAAAGAAAGGATTTTTAGAAATCTTGGCCAACTGAAAAGTATGAACATGAAAAGTATGAGCATGTACAGCACTCAATACTTAGTTGGGGCTCCTTTTGCCTGAATTACTGCAGCAATGCGGCGTGGCATGGAGTCGATCAGTCTGTGGCACTGCTCAGGTGTTATGAGAGCCCAGGTTGCTCTGATAGTGGCCTTCAGCTCTTCTGCATTGTTGGGTCTGGCATATCGCATCTTCCTCTTCACAAAACCCCATAGATTTTCTATGGGGTTAAGGTCAGGCGAGTTTGCTGGCCAATAAGAACAGGGATACCATGGTCCTTAAACCAGGTACTGGTAGCTTTGGTACTGTGTGCAGGTGCCAAGTCCTGTTGGAAAATGAAATCTGCATCTCCATAAAGTTGGTCAGCAGCAGGAAGCATGAAGTGCTCTAAAACTTCCTGGTATACGGCTGTGTTGACCTTGGACCTCAGAAAACACAGTGGACCAACACCAGCAGATGACATGGCTCCCCAAACCATCACTAACTGTGGAAACATTACACTGGACCTCGAGCAACGTGGATTCTGTGCCTCTTCTCTCTTCCTCCAGACTCTGGGACCCTGATTTCCAAAGGAAATGCAAAATATACTTTCATCAGAGACCATTACTTTGGACCACTCAGCAGCAGTCCAGTCCTTTTTGTCTTTAGCCCAGACGAGACGCTTCTGACGCGGTCTGTTGTTCAAGAGTGGCTTGACATGGACCCTGAAACCCATGTCTTGCATACGTCTGTGCGTAGTGGTTCTTGAAGCACTGACTCCAGCTGCAGTCCACTCTTTGTGAATCTCCCCCACATTTTTGAATGGGTTTTGTTTCACAATCCTCTCCAGGGTGCGGTTATCCCTATTGCTTGTACACTTTTTTCTACCACATCTTTTCCTTCCCTTCGCCTCTCTATTAAAAACTGAATGTGATGCAACATATTTCATAAAAGATACTGTATTATAAAAGGATAGCTAAGCTAAATTAAGGATATTTAGTTGCTTAAACAACTGGATTCATATATGAGAATTACTCACAATACTTTTCTAATTTTTGCATCATGGTACTCTTGTGAATGGTGATGGAAAGTGATGCAGAAGAGAAGAATTGTTGAATGAAGTTGTTGTTGTTGTTTTTTGTTTCTTTTTTTTGGGGGGGGGGGGGTGTTGCATACAAAAGGTATTCTCGCAGCTTGAGCTTCGTAAAATTACGGTTGAACCACTGATGACTATTTTAACGATAGTTAAAATCCTTTTGGGCCTGGGAACATTTCAGTTGCATTGCTGTCTATGCAGGGTCAGAAAGCTCTTGGATTTCACCAAAAATATCTTAATCTGTGTTCTGAAAATTAATGGTCTTATGGGTTTGGAATGACATGAGGGGAAGACATCAATGATAGAATTTTAATTTTTGGGTAAACTATCACTTTGAAAGTCCCCAATATGCTCACGGTGTTCTTTAGAGTAAAATACAACAGAATGCTTTAAAGCAAGCAGGTTTACAGTATTAAAAAAAAAAAAGTCAATATGATGAAATGCAATGGGGTCAAAAACAACTCACTAGACCATATTTACTTTAACAGTACTGCCAACAAAAAATAAAAAATCTGAGACATTTTTCACAATATCTTCTATGTTGTACAGAAGAAAAAAAGTCAAACAGGTTTGGAATGGCATAAGCGTAAGTAAATATATACAGTGCCTATAAAAAGTCTTCATACCCCTTCATTTTTTTCACGTTTTGTTATGTTGCAGCCTTATGCTAAACTGCTTTGAATTACTTTTTTTCCACATTAATCTACAATCCATACACCATAATGACAAAGCAAAAACAGAACTGTCACAACTTTGTAAATTAATAAAAAATAAAAAAGCTGAAATAAGTACATTGCATAAGTCTTCAAACCCTTAACTCAGTACTTCGCTGAAGCACCTTTACAGCCTCAAGTCTTTTTGGGTATGATATGACAAGCTTTACATATCAAAATTTGGCAATTATCTGCCATTTTTTTTCCTCATCTCTTCACGTCTCAAGCTCTGCCAGGTTGGATGAGGGCAGCTGCACATTTTCAGGTTTCTCCAGAAATATTTGATTGCATTCAAGCTCAGGCTCTGGCTGGGCCACTCAAGGACATTCACAGAGTTGTCTATAAGCCACTCTTGCTGTGCTTAAGGTCATTGTCCTGTTGGAATGTGAACCTTCTGCCCAGTCTGAGGTTCTGAATGCTCTGGACTATGTTTTGTGTGTGTCTGGACTGTGTGAATATTTTGGTTCATTGAGCATTTCTTCTACTCTGACGAGTCCCTCAGTCCCTGCTGCTGAAAAACAGCTCCACAGCATGAGGCTGCTACCAGCACACTTTACTTTTTGGATGGTACTCTGCAGGTGATGAGCAGAACTGGTTTCCTTCAAACATGATGTTTGGAATTGAGGTTAATCGAACCAGAGAACCTCGTTTCTCAGAGTCTGAGGGTCTTTAGGTGCTTTTTTGCAAATTCCAAGTGTGTTTTCACGTGTCTTAACTGAAGAGAGAATTGAGTTTGGCCACACCAGCATAAAGCCAAGATTGGTGGAGTGTTGCAGTGATGTTTGTCCTTCTGTAGGTTTCTCCTAACTCCACATATGATCATGGAGTTCAACTAAAGTGACCATCAGGTTCTTGGTCACCTCCTGGCCAGCTCTATGAAGAGGCCTGGTTGTTCCAAACTTCTTCCATTAAGGGTAACAGAGACTACATGCTTCTGTGAAACTTCAATGCAGCATAATTTATTTTTGAACTCTTCCCCAGATGTGTGGTTTGATGTAATCCTGTCTCTGAGCTATATAGTTTGTTTGACCTCAGGGCTTGGTTTTTGCTCTGATATGCATTTTCAGCTGTTAGACCTTTTATTAAGATGCATGTGCCTTTCCAAATCATACCCATTCAATTGAATTTGCCACAGGATAACTTCACTCGAAGTGCAGTAACATCTACAAGCAATAAGAATGCTCCAGAGCTAAATTTCAACTGTCCCAGATACGGGTATGAATACTATGGAATCATTTAAGTTTTTTATTTTTAATACATTTGCAAAGATGTTATAAACCTGTTTTTTGCTTTGCCATTATGGTGTATAGAGTGTAGATTGATGTGAAAAAAAAGTAATTTAAAGCAGTTTAACATAAGGCAGCAACATTACAAAATGTGTAAAAATTAAGGGGTATGAAGACTTTTTATAGGCACTGTAAGATACATAGGATGGATGGACCCCTGAACTTGAAGAAATCTAATGGATTCAAGGCAACATGAGGCAACCAGACACAGTCAGCGTGAATGAGTGATGGAAGACTAATCAAGCAGAAGAATTGACCCTTCAAAGCCTCGTCCACTTCAGCACAAATCCAGCGTTATGGCCTCTCGGGAAAAAGTGGAGTAGCAGATCGACATTATACCTTCAACACAACTGAGGAACCCTGGTCAGCAACAGCACTTCACAGAGTGCATCAGCGTGTAATGGCACGGATAACATGCGATGATACGACCACAGACAAAGACACTTAACTCAACTCCACAGAAAACAGCATTCAGTGGTTCAGCGACATCTGTCTACAGCCTGTTTCTTGTAGATGAAAAGTAAAAGTGGCTCTTGGGTAGCTAATGTTCTTTTTCCACTTAATTGTGCCTTAACACTGCTGTTTGTTTGTTCCTTTTGGACCCCCTCCCACCAGTCAAGGTTTCCACCCCGTAACAGCCGTGAAGCGAGCCAAGCTTCTGTTTTAACCTGCTTCTCTCCGCTCCATTTTTATTTAAATTCTAATTGGTCTGCAGCGTAGCCTTCTTGCTAATATTGATCTCTGCTGCAGTGCACCACTGTGGAGGAGGTACACCGAGTTTTGCTTGTGTGGGCCATTTGCATGTTTTAATTAGATACCTCAGCTCCTATCGTTCAGCCTCGTTGTCACCTTCTGGCCACGCAATGCTTAATTTCATCTATAATAAGGTGCATGCACTCATTGTTTAGGCTCCTTTTGTTTTCTTAGGAGGAGTTTGCATTTGATTGTTGTTTATACCCATTGTTTACCGTACTTCGGCCTTTAAACCCCAAACCCTAAGCGGTTGAAATTGCATTGGGGACTGGTCTTTATGTGGTTGCCAAGGTCACCAACTGAGTCATCTGTTACTCCGCTCTGGCTTTGAGATGCATCTGCTAACCTCTGCCTGCCTAAATGTCTCTCTGTCCTTTCTAGTTCTCTCTCTCCTTGCTCTCCGGTTGGTTATGCTGGAGTATCCATCATGACAAAACCTCCTATAAGCGAGACAATGGCTCTGTGTTCACAAAGCAGCAGAATATGATTATTGTTCATGTGCAGTTCAGGTATGGAATTGAATCTAATGCGACTGCATTTTCTGAACTGAACAGATCAAATTTACTTAAGTATGTTAAGATACATGACAGTGTGCTCTGCTCTCTTCAAGTACAATTAAGTGGAGTTTTATTTCATGATTATTCTATTTTCTGCAGGTACAGTTTTTAATACAAGTATACAATTTTAAATAAACCACAAGTGCAGGGCTTGCAAAATTTCAAAATCCCTGGTAGCCCTTCGGGCAGGCACTCTTCAGATTTTGGTAGCCTGACAATTTATTTAACTAGCCCAAATAAAAAAAAGACCATAAATGTCAATCAAAAACATTTTCAATACACAAATTTCAACGAATATCAAGGAAAGAGTTTTATTTTACTATTTACAGAGTATCTGCAGAATTTAAAAAAAATCAATTTAAAGACAATTTATGACTGAGCTGCACAAGTAAAATGAATACCGTATGAGTGGGGTTGGACAATATCTATGGTAACATATTAAGAATTCATGATTCTAACATGATTTACAATTCAGATACAGGTTTTCACAAAAACAAAAATCTTATAAAAAGGTATTTCAGCCTTTAAATCATTTTTTATGAAAAGGGATAAGTCAAACATATTAATTATTATATTAATTTAAAACATAAATATTACTGTCTAAATTGCTTAGATTTTTAGAAGGCACATTAACTTGTTTCACATTTACAACTCTATGGCCCAGTTTCACAGACAGGGTTTAGACTAAGCCAGGATTAGGCCATAGTCCAATTAGGACATTTAAGCAATTTTTATTAACATTGCCTTGAGAAAAAAACATTACTGGTGTGCATCTTGAGACAAAACATTTTAGTCTGGGACTAGTCTTAAACCTTGTCTGTGAAACCGGGGGAATGTGCTGCGTAAAAACATGGGTCGATCTAAACATAAGATAGGCTTTTTGAAAATGCAAATTCATTCTCTGCCACGAGGTGGCTCTTCAGAGATACATTCACATAAAGACATCCGTGCAGTGTTTTGACTTTAAAACGTGCAGCGCTCATATTTAATCAATGACATAACTGCCTTTTGAAGATTAATCCAGCCATATAGCGATGCTTGCCTTTCCTCCCCCAACCGTAAGACCTCTTGAAATTACAATTAATCAGAATCAGAATCAGAATGAGCTTTATTGGCCAGGTATGTTTCCACATACGAGGAATTTGTTATAGTGACAAAGCTCCACAGTGCAACAGAATGACAGCAACGGGACAGGACACAGACAACAAAAGAACACTATACAAATATACAAATAGCAATGTAAAAAAAAAATAAAAAAAGCAAGCAAAAAGCAAAGCAAAAACACTATGCAATACAGACAATCATGGTCTGACGTGCAAATTTGAAATGGAAAAAAATTAAATAAAAAATATTATATATGTATGTGTGGTGAATAAATAGTTGTAAAATAGTGTTGTGTGTTAATGTCAGGTGTTCATGAGATGGATAGCTTGGGGGAAGAAACTGTTCCTGTGTCTGGTCGTTCTGGTGCTCAGAGCTCTGTAGCGTCGACCAGACGGCAGCAGTTCAAAGAGGGAGTGTGCTGGGTGTGAGGGGTCCAGAGTGATTTTGCCAGCCCTTTTGTTCACTATGGATAAGTACAGTTCTTGGAGAGTAGGGAGGGTTGTACCAACGATTCGCTCAGCAGTCCGGACTACCCTCCGTAGTCTTCTGAGGTCAGATTGGGTAGCTGAGCTGAACCAGACAGTTATTGATGTGCAGAGGACGGATTCAATGATGGCAGAGTAGAACTGTTTCAGCAGCTCCTGTGGTAGGTTGAACTTCCTCAGCTGGCGAAGGAAGTACAACCTCTGCTGGGCCTTTTTCACAATGGAGTCTATGTGAATGACCCACTTCAGGTCCTGGGAGATGGTGGTGCCCAGGAACCTGAATGACTCCACTGCAGTCACCGTGCTGTTCATGATGGTGAGTGGGGGGAGAGCAGGGGGGTTTTTCCTGAAGTCCACAATCATCTCCACTGTTTTGAGCGTGTTAAGCTCCAGGTTGTTAAGACTGCACCAGACAGCCAGCTCCTTAACCTCCTGTCTGTAGGCAGACTCGTCACCGTCCTGAATGAGGCCGATCAGTGTGGTGTCGTCTGCAAACTTCAGGAGCTTGACAGAGGGGTCTTTAGAGGTGCAGTCGTTGGTGTAGAGGGAGAAGAGCAGTGGGGAGAGAACGCAGCCCTGAGGGGCTCCAGTGCTGGTGGTGCGGGTGCTGGATGTGTATTTTCCCAGCCTCACAAGCTGCTGCCTGTCTGTCAGGAAGCTGTTGATCCACTGACAGACGGAGGTAGGGACGGAGAGCTGTGTCAGTTTATTCTGAAGGGTGTCCGGGATGATGGTGTTAAAAGCAGAGCTGAAGTCTACAAACAGGATCCTCACATAAGTCCCTGGTCTGTCCAGATGCTGCAGGGTGAAGTGCAATCCCATGTTGACTGCATCATCCACAGACCTGTTTGCTCTGTAGGCAAACTGCAGGGGGTCCAGTAAGGGTCCAGTGGAGGCCTTCAGATAAGCCAAAACCAGTCTTTCAAATGATTTCATGACCACAGACGTTAGAGCCACAGGTCTGTAGTCATTAAGTCCAGTAATTTTGGGTTTCTTTGGGACAGGGATGATGGTGGATCGTTTGAAGCATGAGGGGACTTCGCACAGCTCCAGTGATCTGTTGAAAATCTGTGTGAAAATGGGGGCTAGCTGGTCAGCACAGGATTTAAGGCAGGCTGGTGACACACCGTCTGGGCCTGGAGCTTTCCTTCTTTTGTTCTTTATGAAGACCTGCCGCACGTCATCTTCACTTATTTTCAGTGCAGGTGTGGGGGAGAGGGGGGTTGCTGGAGGTGTTAATGGTTGTGTGGAGAGGTGTTCAGGGCGGGTGTGGGGTGTTTTTTCAAACCTGCAGCAAAAGACATTCAAATCGTCTGCTAATTGTTGATTCTCCACAGTACTGGGGGATGGTGTCTTGTAATTTGTAAAGTCTTTCATACCTTTCCACACTGAAGCAGAATCACTGGAAGAGAACTGAATCCTTAGCTTGTCAGAATAATTCCTCTTAGCCACCCTGATCTCCTTTTCCAGTGTGTATTTGGCCTGTTTATACAAGACTTTATCTGCCATTCTGTAAGCATCTTCTTTGGCCTGACGGAGCTGTCTGAGTTTTGCTGTGAACCATGGTTTGTCGTTGTTGTAGGTTAAACGAGTCCTGGTAGGAATACACATATCTTCACAGAAACTGATATATGATGTTACAGTCTCTGTGAGTTTGTCCAAATCGGTGGCAGCAGCTTCAAAAACAGTCCAATCAGTGAGGTCAAAACAAGCTTTTAAATCTTGCTCCGCTTCAGCAGTCCATCTTTTAACAGTTTTTAATACAGGTTTTTCAGATTTTAGTTTCTGCCTGTAGGTTGGTATAAGATGAACTAAACAATGATCAGAGAGTCCTAAAGCTGCTCGAGGGACAGAGTGATATGCATCCTTTATCGCTGTGTAACAGTGGTCCAATATATTACTGTCTCTGGTGGGACATGTGATGTGCTGTCTGTATTTTGGCAGTTCGCGTGAGAGATTTGCTTTATTAAAGTCACCGAGAATGATTAAAACAGAATCCGGGTGTTGTTGCTCAGTCTCTGTAATCTGATCAGCGAGTTTCTGTAAAGCTGAACTGGCGTTCGTGTGCGGTGGAATGTAAACACTCACGAGAATAAACGAACAGAACTCCCGCGGCGAATAGAACGGCTTGCAGTTAATGAAGAGCGTTTCTAGATCATAACAGCACATCTTCTTTAACACAGTTACATCTGTACACCACCTCTCATTGATGTAGAAGCACGTCCCGCCGCCGCGCGATTTCCCCGTTGATTCTGCCTCGCGATCTGCTCTGATCAGCTGGAAGTTGGGAAGATGTAACGCGCTGTCCGGTATGGTATCCTTCAGCCAGGTTTCCGTAAAACACAGAGCAGCAGAGTTTGAGAAATCCTTATTTGTCCGGGAGAGCAGGAGAAGTTTGTTCGTTTTGTTGGGTAGAGAGCGGAGATTCGCGAGATGGATGCTAGGCAACGGCGTTCTTAATCCGCGCTCACGAAGCTTCACAAGCGCGCCGGCTCGCTTCCCCCATCTGCGCGACCTGTAGCGTCTAAACAACACCGCAGCTCCGCCAACTATAATGTCCAGCAAAGCGTCCTAGTAATCAAAATCCGGTAAAAGATTTTGTGGTGTGTTCTGCCGAATGTTCAGCAGTTCATCCCTGGTAAAGCTGATCGTGCTTGAGAAACAAAAAACAGGAAAAACAAACAAAAACAGTACAAACACTGGAGAGCAAAGCACAGTAGCTGCCATCTGCGGCGCCATCACGAGCTAACTTTAAGACTTTTCTTATACCATTTAACGTATTTAAAACTTTTTAAGGCCTTAAAAACTCCCTGCCCTGTATTTAAGGTACATTTTGGTTGCCCGACTGGAAAACACAATAGCCCCGGTTCAATACAACTAAGCACACTTATTTTTCACAAGGGAAGATAAATGGAGATAAATATGATTGGCTTTTCTGTTGTTTATAAATTATAAATTTTGTATAAATTTTAATGCTGAAACAGTTTGGATAAATATGGTGCTGGTGGGTATTTGACACCCAATTTACACTGAATGAAATTCAACCACACTAGTACAATACTGTCTACACTGCAAACACACATAAATGCTGTATTTGCAGGCTAGACAGATTTGTAGATGATAATAGATGTGTTAAAGGCTGTTCACAAGGGACTCATTCTTGTGTCCATCAGTGTTCATTTTAAAAACTTCTTCTACATAAACAAGGTCATTACAAATACTTTTTTAACATTGTATCATGTCCAGGTTTTTGCACAGAAATACTGAAAATGCTGCAGCCTATAACGTACAAGACTTTACAACTTCACGACACAGAGTTGAGTCGTGAAGTTGTAATGATTCATATGAGATGGTGAAATGGCAAGATAATGGATTGTACAAAATATATGACCTAAACATTCAACCCGATATATGTAACTATGATTGTAATTTCTCTGCTTTTTATTCTTTCTTCTATTTTTAATGGCTTATGCAGCACCCTGCTTTCCTCATTTGTATGACATATGTTCAAAAACAAAGACTAATGCATTTCAGCAGAATTGATTAAGTAATCTAATGGATACCTCTGAGGCTGTACTCTTTATATCATCATAAGTAAAAATTCACAACTCTTAACTGTGTTACGTCATACTAGAGTACTCTGTTCAACGTCTTCATCATTTTTTTTAAATGTTTTCTTTCTCTCTGTTTTCTTTTTCACTCAGTATGTTCTCACTGCATTTACAATCAGGTCATGCTGTATGCTAGAGCTAAGAGCTGAGGCTAAGAGTGAAGGGATTACTTAGCAGCATACTTCTTGTTTGTTTACTGTGGTTATGAAAGTGAAAGGCCATCTCATGGATTACAGGTGTTATTATTCATGCACGATGATGCACATCTGATACTGTAATCATCTCTGACACCCACTTGAAGTGTGTGGCGTTTCAGGATATAGTAATTTGGGCAGAATCATTGGATATGGGGATTCTGCTCAGTTGAAAAGATTAATGCTTTGGCCATGATTGAGAGGGCCTGCAGGGTACCGCAGGCAGATGATAACAGAGGACACAGAGTTTCAAAGGCATAGTCAGCTTGAATTTCTCTTTTATGAAACTCAAATTCTACTGTGTGCATCCCATACCATAACTAAGTCTAAAAAGGCCAAAAAATAGACAGACGGTCAGACAGACATACAGGTATTAGTTTTTGCAGTTTATTCCCAAGACAGACAGACAGATAGACAGATATATAGATGACAGACAGAGAGACAGATAGACAGATAGACAGATAGATAGATAGATAGATAGATAGATAGATAGATAGATAGATAGATAGATAGATAGATAGATAGATAGATAGATAGATAGATAGATAGTGTTTGCAGTTTATTCCCAAGACAGAGAGACAGACAGACAGATAGTCAAAGTCAAAAAAAAGTCAAAGTCTGCTTTATTGTCAATTCTGCCACATGTACCGTACATACATACAGAGAATTGAACTTGCGTTACTCTCAGACCCCTGGTGCATACAGATAACACTAAACTAACAGTAGAACGTAAAAATACAGATAAATACAAATCTAATACAAATAAATGTACAAATACAAATACACATATACATACACATACATATATACATACATACATACACGTACATATATATATATATATATATATATATATATATATATATATATATATATACATACATAAAATGCAACTATTACAAATATACAAATAAGGACATGTAACAAATAATAATAATAAATAAAAAAATAGATAAAGTAGCATGAGGCACATGGTAGATAGAGTGCAAACCAGTGAGATAAACAAACAGTGCAGAATATAATGGTGTAGTGCAAAGAGCTTATCAATCTATTCTATTTAAAGTGACAAAAAAAGCAGTCTTTATTCAGACTGTCAGAAGAGGTAGTTGAATGAGGTCAGTCCAATGCTGTACAAAGTGACTGGTGCTGGTGTGTGTGTGTGTGTGTGTGTGTGTGTGTGTGTGTGTGTGTGTGTGTGTGTGTGTGTGTGTGTGTGTGTGTGTGTGTGTGTGTGTGTGTGTGTGTGTGTGTGTGTGTGTGTGTGTGTGTGTGTGTGTGGGGGGGGGTCAGAGTTCAGAGTTCAATGGTGCATGGGGCAAAAGAGAGGAGGGGGGGGAGAGACGGGAGAGAGTTGATTGATTGATTGATTGATTGATTGATAGATAGATGGATAGATAGATAGATAGATAGATAGATAGATAGATAGATAGATAGATAGATAGATAGATAGATAGATAGATAGATAGATAGATAGATAGATAGATAGATAGATAGATAGATGGATGGATAGATAGATGACAATTGTATTTGCAGTGTATTCCCAAAACAGACAGACAGACAGATATTAGTTTTTTTCCCAATCTGTTGAAGTTGTGTCTTTGCCTGACCGAATGGTGCTGGCCAATCAGTATGGGAAAGACACTGCCCAATTGGAGGGGTCAATACAAGGATCAAGAAGGGGCATCTGCAGATCCCTGCTGAAATGAATAAATCCTTGGTACATTGGCAGTGTGCAATGGGGATGAGGTTCAGTATATCTGGGTTAACACCAGAAAGAGAAAGAGGAGGATAATATTTAACTCCTGTGATTGTAGCTGATCCAAGGTCAAGCAAAAACACCATATCAAAGAGGTCTTCGTATCGAATGCATAATGCAGTGCCAACATTGAATAAACGGCTACCTGACTGCTCAATTCATTATAACAGCATATAGAATATAGAAGTTTGTATCCATTTCACCTTGAATGAGATCTGTTGATAAAAATGAATACACTCACTATTGCTATAGTACAAATGCTTAGCCTACTTCTTTACATGCTAAACTAGTCTGATGCTTTTTGACATTCAACTTCCTAATAATCTTCACAACTACTGCCTGAAGTATGTGTACACTTAAGTGTGTGTGTGTTCAATAGATGCAGCAACACACACTGATTACTGTCCGTATTTATCAGCTCAAACATTTCTATTTGCAGTTTCTTGAGCTTTAACATTGTGCTGCAGTTGACACATAATCATGAACCTCCATGTTAAATCCCCTGCAACAGAGGCGAGAAAATAAACCACGAGAGGAGAGTTAATTGAGTTTACTTTCAATCCCCCCTCAAAGCCCTCGTACGGAGGAAAATTAGATTTTTTTCCCTGTATCCATGTTAAATAACATCAAACCTCTCGAACAGCATTACACAAAAGGCAGTTCAAATCAAAGGCACTGAAATGATTAATACACTACAGCACTATGAAAATGACACCACAAGAACTATATTTCTAAAACTTCAAAAGGATATTCTGTATTTTTTGCTTACAGCAGCACAATAATATTCAACCAGCTCTTACAGAGGCCTTATTTTACTAGCTTTTGGTGCATCAAGGTAAACATATCATATCACCCATAATAACCTCCACGGAGAGAGTAACCTACCCTCATAAGGGCAAGGCTGATTTCATTAACGCTACATCAAAATTGAAATGCCAATTCCAATTCTGCTGCCGTAATTATAACTGACCTGTTTCACCAAACTGAATTTAAACCCGCAAGTGCATTAAAAACATGTCGGGTTGAACTTGAAGGGCAATGATAGAAAACCAGTGATCTCAACTCAGCCCCGAAGACAGTCATTATGGGAAAGATAATAATTGCAATATAAAGGTCGTTCTGTATAACTGGTGCCTTTTTCAGTTCACTAAGGTGATTTTTGAAGTTTTAAAATAAAAAAGTTGCTGTTAGCCACTTCTACCAGATTTAGCCACTTATTCTGAAACCTGGCCTTTCTGTTGACAGATGAAGGGAGAGAAGCTGTACGTCACCTCTGTGTTGTCAAAATCCAATGTTCTCGCATGACAAACTTACGCAAGTGCTTATGAAACTGCATGTGACATTAAACTTGAATGATCTGCCTTAGCTACCACACTCTCACAATCCTGCTTCTTATATGGGCAAACACAAAATGACTGACAGGTAGAAAGTGCCTCAAAGTCTGATATTTTGACCTGCACTTTCTTTCTGTTTACAGAGCCTAGAGCTGTCACATAGACAGGTGTGATATTTCAGGTCTCCATATCCAGTGATATCTGTCAGGTAATAGAGGTATTTTCTGACTGTCATCACAAGAAAAGAAAAAAAAAATAACTTAGAGCACCTTTTTTTAAAGTAGTCGATTAACGATTTAAGTAGTCTAAATTGCATATGATGAAATCATTTTTAGCAAATAACTATATGTAATCTAATTAATGATATTATATTAACATTTTTAGAAAGGCAAAAGTCTCGCAGTTTGATTTGATATTACAAACTTTGCTGATAATGCTGACATTTCTACAAATATCCACATTTCACTTATCAGTTGTCTACTATACAAAATTATAGTAACATAAATTACATTTTAATATCGTCCCCTGACAATCAAAACATAAGTCAAAAATATAAAAAAATAGGAATAGGATATTGCAACATTTCCTTAAACAGTTCGCTTTTAAATGGATGATGTATTTTAATAGAATGATAAAAGAGACAATGATAAAGAGGTAAACACTCAACCTTCATATATTAATATGATATGTCTGCTAACGTCTAAAATGAAAACTATATAGAAGAATAAAGCAAAAATAATCAATAAATAGTTTTGTGTCTCTTATGCCCACCAAGGCTGCATTCATTTGATCAAAATAACAGTAAAATATTGTGAAATTATACTACAATTTTAAAGAACTGCTTTCAGTTTTAATATATAATTTATTCATATGATGGCAAAGCTGAATTTTCATCAGCCATTACTTCAGTCTTCAGTGTCACATGATCCTTCTAATATGCTAATTTGCTGTTCAAGAAACATTTCTTATTATTATCAATATTGAATATTGTGCTGCTCTGACACTATTGATCAATTTAATGCATCTTTACATAATAAATCAATTATAAATAGATACTATATATATATATATATATATATATATATATAAGCATGCATGTTTTGTACAATGACCTTTAACTCTCCAGTGCAATATCAGTACAAATTCCCTTTGGCAATTATTCAATCCTCAGAGAAAAATGGTTTGTCAACACCTGTCTCCCTCAGGGTTGCTACTAGTGTCATGCTCCCAGCGTGTCTTTGTGTGTGTGTGTGTGTTTGTGAGAGAGAGCGAGAGAGAGAGAGAGAGAGAGACAGAGAGAGACAGAGAGAAAGAGAGTCCTGGTTGAATGCTTCTCTATCTCACTGGACTGGGGTTATGATGGATTTGGATAAAACATTAACATGGCAGCAAGGAAAGAGCAAGAGGGTGAAAAGAATTGTTTCATGCCCTTATTAGCAAGAAGGCCAAATGCTTACCACCTTCATCTGTGAAACACAGACATCATCACTGAAACACAAAATGTTTTAGTCCCTTATTCAGAATTCCCATGACTTGTAACAGTGCATGCAGATACAATATTATTAGCTTTTGCCATTTCTGTGTGCATTTTCATTTCATGTTTTGATTTTTGACAGTGTCTCAGAGCCAAATCAATATGTAGCGTTTTTCCTTTGTTTTCAAGATTGAAGAGCTTGGTCATACAGTAAGCTTTCTGCCCTCGCTGCAAACAATCTTTCAAAGCAAAATGCAATATAGAGACCCATCCTTTTTATTCCTGGACAAACACTTTACAGTATGTAACACAAATTTTCAAACCAAACACATTTTCTGGTACTCTGTAAATCAACAAACAGCATGTTCCTGAAATACCAAAACCATACTCTTATCAAGTACAGTGTGCTGAGATTATAAAACTAGCTAAGATAAATTTAACAGTAATTTCTTACATTATACTACTATATGCAGAATTTTACTGTGAACTCAATGTATCATTTTCTGAATTCAGCAGAGCCCTGTTGTTTGTACTGGGTTACATGAAGAAACATAACTGTCTTAACCATCACTTTTTCACTGCTTTAAACAGATGACCAAACAGAAGGTCATTCATTTCCAATTGCAAAACAGGCTGTCTGAAGTTTACCAACTTACAAATGTGGGATTTGCATTGAAATAATATAATTTACATGCGTGACTGAACTGGATGCAACCATCCAACTGGCTATGATTTCAATCAAAAATATATAAAAACCTTTATCCTTAAAAAAAATAATAATAATTGTTTTAACTGATAGACCTACACTATCAATATACTATATGTGGCAATTTTATACAACAGAAAAATAAAGGTTCTTTATTGGCATATATTGTTCCACGAAGAGCATCCATAGAAACTTTTCATTCCACAAAAGGTTCTTTATAGTGGAAAACCTTTTATTTTTAGTATTAAAATGCTAAAAAAAGTGGAGAACTGTTCACTAAAAGTTGTTTTGTGGCATCGCTGTGAAAACACCCTTTTGTAACCTTTATGTTTAATATGACATTGCATGCTGGGAGCCAAAGCAGCAGCACAGCACACTATTACAGTTAATCTGTAAAAATACAAGAGATTTTATCCAAAGCGACTTAAAAGTAAGCAACTTTACAAGCAATTTATCATACAAGAGTCAACAATATTTTCAGCACAATACTGGGTTACAAGAGTAAGTACAGAAGCTAGAGCAGTATATAAATGCAGAAAACAAAAATACATTGTTTCCACAGCCAGGAATATACATTTATGCTAATATATTTTCAGTTTACAGTGTACCTGCAAGAGGGCTTTGAGGTAAACCAGCCACTGATGGACGTGAGCCATGGCAGCACCTGTCAGCCACAGATATGTGTAGGAAGAGGGCAATAGGGAAGGACAGCTAAAGGCATGGCTGGATACCAGCCTCTCTTTACCTGTGCTGCTCACATATCCCGTCACACTTCAGCAGTAAGGCTTCAGTATTACAGACTGACACCCATAAACCCCTCACTCCTACTGCTGCTGCCATCGGTATACAAGCACAGAGATCAGGAGGATGGCTGAAGGGTTTTTAGTCATTCTTTTTAATGAACGGCCAATGCAATGTTGCCATGTGATATGCATTTGCTGATGCAATAAATACCTGCATGTCATATCGCGTAAAAAAATAATAATAATATTTTTTTTTAAATAGTGCCTTCCATTAGCCATTTTACAAAATACAGATGCTAATGTCAAAGCGCAAGCATAATTTACGATATCACAGATGTGATGCATGTGCACAAGAGTGAAGCGGATCTGGATATGTTGCGATTCAATGGTCCAAACAGAATGAGTAAATGTGAAACGGATGAAACAGAAGCATATAATGAGCATACAATTATACATAGGCTAGTGATTATGCGTAATAATAATGACTATTAATTAAGTTAATGTTCAGAATTATTAATATGTTAATATGTATGCTGTGTAGGGGGTGTTGTTTCCATGGCAACTTGTATGTGAGGAATAGCAACATAAATTTGCTCTGCCAATCAGATTTTTTCATTCCAATTTTTATTATTTTTTTAATCTTATAATGAAGTGTGCTGCTGATTTGGTTCAATTTGATTAGATTAATTTGGGAGTGGATTTACATTCTTATTTTTACAACATGAAACAAACCCAAAAATATAGGAGCAACAGTCAATTGTTTGATGATTTGTTTTTTTAATTTTCAAATGTGACCATTTTTTTAATCTGATGATTTTTTATATATATATATATATATATATATATATATATATATATATATATATATATATATATATTCAACAAGATCCTTAAGTAATAAAATAATGTATTTTTTTATAATATTTTTATGCATCATTTCATTAGTGTGTGCAATAACTATAGTAAACATGACTGATTGTTAAAATTACATAATTGATTGATTTCACTGTTTCACTGTCAGATCAATTGCAGCAATGCATTTTACACACCTAGTTCAGAAAAAAATCAAGTGAGGCAGTAAGAGGACATTCAAGTTTTTGTGTGTGTGTAAGTGTGTTGCGCTTGAAGCTGGCGTGGGTTTAAGCATGCATGCATGGAAAAATATTCCATTAGGCCGAGTCATGGGGGCAGGGATCCTGCTTGTGCGCTGCAGCTAATGCACTGAGCCCCGATGCCCGGGGTGATACAGCTAGTCAATGTAATTCACGGTCACAGAGGAGTCTGGGAAAAGGAGGGGTTGTTGCCTGGTGCCTACCAGCTTGCCTGGTTTGATCTGCTCCAAAGCTAACTCTACCTTCTCGAAACAACTCTGCTCCACTGCGTCTTGCCGTGTCGCATGGGGGTCACTCCCCCAGAAGCAGTGTGTACCTGCAGAGCACCACCGCTGGGAGGAAACCATGGCAGAAGCCATAATTGTTGTTGACTCTTGTGGCATTGTTTCCTTAAGGTGCTGTAATACTCAAGGACAGTGGCATTCTGTGGACTTACGAAATGAGCAGCCAAAATCCCCTTTGTGTCTGTTTTTAGCCCAATGTAAATTCATGTTTCAGTTCTATATGATTTACATGGGGTCCTAGTTAAAAACAAACATCATATATTAAAGGGATAGTTCACCCAAAAATGAAAATTATGTCATTCCAGACCCGTAAGACCTTCATTCATCTTTGTAACACAAATTAAGATATTTTTGATGAAATCCGAGAGCTCTCTGACCCTCCAATAGACAGCAAGGGCATTACCATGATCAAGACCCAGAAAGGTAGTAAGGACATCGTTAAAACAGTCCATGTGACATCAGTGATTCAACTGTAATTTTATAAAGCTACGAGAATACTTTTTGTGCACAAAGAAACAACTTTATTCAACAATTTCTTCTCGTCCATGTCAGCCTTTTCATTTTTGGGTGAACTATCCCTTTCAAAGTTCTTATACTTCTTGTGTTTTTATTTACAAAGATGATATTTATGATAATAATATGATAATGATATTTATTTTATTTATAACGAATGTCAAATAAATAATATTGCATTTATATTAATATTATTAATAATCTAATTAACAAAATATGAAACAAAAAATATGTATTAACATGCTACTGTATATATACACAACATCATTCAAAAGTTTGAATGTTTTTGAAAGAAAGCTGAATTAATTTGATCAAAAATACATTATTATACTGTCTTGTGAAATATTATTTTTCACAAATATTATTATTACTTGTGAAATAATATTCTAATGTATTTTAAAATGTAATTTATTCCTGTGATGTAAAGCTGAATATCCAGTCTTTAGTGTCACATGATCCTTCAGAAATCATTCTAATATGCTGATTTGTTTGTGTTTTTGTTCTTGACTCCTCAGACAAAATGCACTGCTATCATCTCCATGGTTTTCGTTTGGTACTCACTCCTGTAGTTTCTGATGAAACAAACTTGTCTTTGCTCTTAAAAGGACTGTAAAAGCTTTGCTCTGAGACATACAGGGAGGTCACGGCAACAGACTTTTGACCTAGATATGCAGGTGTTAACTGCTGCTCCCTTAAACACATCACTTAACCTGCCTTAGCCTCTTTGAAAATAGAAATGAAAAATAAAATGGCTGCTCTCATGAAGTGAATGTAATGTAAAGACTACTTCAAGTCAGATACAGTAGGTAAAGTTTAAACCCACATTTTAAACCTCAACATTTGAAGTGTTTCCTAAAACCAAAATCTTATGTATAGCTGTTGTTATATAACTTTCAACTCATTTAAGTATTGAGTTCAACTCATTTTCAACTCATTTGTCCCTAACAAAAGCAGCGTTTCTTTCAAAACGATATGGAGAGCAAGTAGGCAATAGGGTATTTTCAAGATAAAGAGTGTGTATGGAGGCCTTTTTCTACCTCAGAGTAAAATAAAATAACATAAATTGCGACTATATCTCACAATGTGACTAAATGCAACTTTGTTCCTCATTACAGTGACTTTGTTTCTCCCAACTGCATCCGTTTCTCATAATTTGTGACTACATATCTGTGATTTTCTCTTAAACTTTATCTCAATTACCTGAGGCAGAAACAGACAACCGTAAGCATGTGTGAGTAAATGGGGAAAATGATTAAACATGACAAGTGACAGTAACAGTGTTCTTCAGTGTCTAAAGCATTTGTATGGAACAACAACAGCAACAAATGTTTCAGCTTCGAGAAATACCCTCCAGAGAGCGTTACAAATGTGAAGGACACAGATCCCTTGCAATCGTGTGGAGTGTTTGACTGTGAGGAAAAATGTGTGTGATTGTAAGATGGGGAGATCATCACAACTGAGTGCTCATCATAACTGTTCCAGTTAGATCACTTGAAATCATAGACTGCGCTACTTACTGGTGTTCAGTCGCCAAAAAGACCACCCCTGTGAAAGCTCCCACTGTGACTCAGCATCTATCCTAATCAAACAGCAATCAAACACACACATACACACACTCCCTCTCATCACTCTCACTCTCAACTGTCTGACAGAGAAGCCCAAAAGCTCACAAAACAACAAGAAAGTAGCCCCAAGAGCCTTTTCTTAAAAAGTCTGGCAGGCACAGATAGAAAAGCAAAGCAAACCTTCTATCTGCGTTTGCTTCTCCGTCTGAACTAGGAAAACAGCTTTGAGTGGTTGGACTGGCTCCATGAATCTTGTTTTTTACCAATTCAGAATGGGCAAGGAACTGGCAAACTTTTCCCTTTCTTTCTGTTTCCAGAGCACACACCTTATCTTTCTTATTTGCCTTCTTGACAGGTTGAATTAGCTTCTGAGTGCAATCTTCCTGAAGGTGAGGTCCCATTAGTTCCATCATTGGCTATTCATGTAGGACCTCAGCTTCAATCAGCTGGCTGGTAAACAGAGAGCTGCTGCAACCCATAATGGGATTGGCAGGCCCTCACCCCGGGGAGAAGGTCATGCTGGTTTTCTGGTTATTGTGTTTTCTGACCACACGCCTATGGGTGCCTGTTACTAATAGGGCATCTTTTTATATGACCTCAGCATTCTCAGCAATGCCGAGGCTGGAGGTAATAAACATAATCTCAGTTATGGTATACATCTCTCTTAGTGGCGCTATACTGCATGTCGTATTGCTGCATACTTCCCTATAAATGAGAGGGTTGCATAAGTGTTGTTCAACCAAGCAAATCAAGCCAAAGACAAGTCACACTGGTAGACCTGAGCCCTATACTAAACTTTACTTTGAAGTAGAAAGAATGGCTGCTATCTGAATCCATTTATCTCTCTGGTTTAATGGTAGGTTCAACATCTTGACAACTGCCATATAGAGGGGGAAAAAAAGTGAAAACTATCCCCAGCTTTGTCCGTTAAGCTACCTGGCAGCTAAAGTGTCTGAAGCAGGAGTAAATTGTGAAAAATCACATCCTTGACAGGTTGCTGAAAAGGAAAGTCTTGTTGGCTGTTCTGGATAAATGTGGTGACATTTCATTTCTGCCTTCAGAGCTTCATAGTCTTGTAGCCTTAGTCTCGGGGTATATTAAAAAAAAAAAATAATAATAAATGTGATGCTTAGGGTGGAGACTAGATTGAAAATTCAAATGCATAAGCAAAACAAACAAAAGTTTGCTTTTAACAAATTTAAATAAAAATAATATTTTCTTTAAAATTTCAGAAACAATGGAAAAGGGCTCTAAACCACCAAAGAAAATGGAATGTTGAATGGAATGGAATATATTAATTTAGGGATCAATTCTCACTTTTATCAAGTTGATTATTAGCATGAATATTATTTACCATATTGGCTGTTTATTAGTACTTATAAAGCCTTAATGCCTTATTCTGTGTATGGCCATATTCTCGATCACTTAATCCTACCCCATAGCTAAACTTAACAACCACCCTACTATTAATAAGCAGAAAAATAGGAGTTTGTTGAGGCAAAAGTCATGGTTATTTGTTAGTTGATAGTGAGAATTGGTCCCCAAAATAAACTGTGACCATGAAGACTACAACAAATATAATTTTTGTGTTACAATTTGCCCCAACAGCAAAAGAAAAACAATGCATGGTCGCTTTTCTATGACTTTACAAATAGAGGAAAAATATAGAGAGCGATTGATTACGTTGGTCAGAAGACAGAATATATGAAAAGCATCACTAGATTTACGCTGTTAATAAATTTGGAAATGCATCATCACAGTCTGTGAAAAGGCTCTATACAGAAGTTTTAGCAAAGCAAAGGAATGTTCCAGTACTAGAACATTGTTTTTCAGAAAAGAATGGAAAATACTGCAACACATTGTGAAAACAGCTTCAGAAGTTGATCAAAGATTTTTTTTTAAAAATAAAAACAACAACAAAAAAGCTCTACACCACAAGGGTATTATTATACAATGTATTATTGAGACTAATATAAGAAAAATATATAAATTTAACCCCCTTTAAAAAAAGAGTTAAAGAGTTAAAGTGTTAAAATTTGTTCCACTAGTCTTGTTATGTGTGTACAGAGATCAGAGCCTGAGAAGACAGCATGCTGAATCAACCAGGCAGGCAGGCTCCGTCATTAGGATGGCCCTAGACCCACTGGAAGTGGTGGGCGAGTGCAGAATGATGTCCAAATTAATTTGAGCATCATGGACAACATCTTGCACTCCCTCCATGACAAGCCTGTCAGAAGGAACAGTAGGCTGATCCAACAGCAGTGCAACATAGAGAACAACAGAATGTTGTTTGGGTCTACCAGCAAAAGAAATGTACAAACAAACTGTACAATGAATTGTATACTGAATATGTCTTGTTGGTGCACTATACATTTTGTTTAATGGTTATATTCCATTACTTTAACTCATCTAAATTCATACTGTATAAAAAGTTAATTCAAAATATTGATAAATCCCTGACATTGAAATATTTGATTAACAACATTTTTGCAGTTAGCAAAACGTATGCCTTTACAGGAATTGACTTTCAAAAAAAAAAAGCCTACACTTAGAAACAATCAGTGAAGTAAAGCAAAGTGACAGCTAGTCCCAGTGTGCATGAAAGAAGGAAAAAGAAGGCGAGACCTCAAGGAATATTTATATATTGAAAAACAAAGGAGATCAAATATTCGACTGTCTCAGTCCACAAGCCTGTATACTGCATTCCAACTTACTAAATAGCCTAGTGGCTGTTTAAAACCTTGTCTCCATATCTCCATGTGGCTGTCAGTAACTGGAAGTATTAATTACCATAGAGCTCTCATAGGTGTATGAGACACAGTGTGCTTACGGCAACTACAGAGTGATCAACTCCTTTATTAACAACACATCTCTTCACCTGAAGAACCAACTCAGAAGACAAAGACATAAAAACCCACCAGCACCATTTTCATAGCAGAGCTGTTGCATAAACCAAAAATGGAGGAATCTTCCATGACATCAATATTGCAAACCTGAGAGTTGGCGTATGTCACCAGTGATGCTGCACAACAATGTCTTGAGGTTCCAGTGAATAATTCATCAGCCAACAACCGTTAGGCCGCCATTATCTATTTAAATCCCAGTGCAAACTCATCCCAAAGCCTGCATGTGGTGCTGTCATGGCCTGGTTAGAAAACAGGGAGGGAGGCCAAGGGAAAAGACAGGAAATTAAAAGTTAAGCGAGACTGCAGCAGGACCATCTTGGGTCTGCTCCTTTCTATGATTGTTCCCATCTCTCCTTGTGCCATCTCTCCCTGCTCTCCTCAATCATTCATTCAACTACTTCAACATGTCATCCCTTCATTCCGAGTCATTGAGGCAATCGTTCTCCTTCTCAATCCATCTTTTTCCAACCCGCTCTTATGTTTCATCTCCTGCTTACTTCCCTTTGTTTCCACTTCCCCTTCTTTCTCTGATCTTTCCAATCATCCTTGTAAACAGCTGAGGAAGAACCTCCATAAAAGCTTTATAGCACAAGCTTGAGAAAACAAATCACAGTAAGCTACAGTGGGGTTGAAAAATCTGACACTACATTGAAATGAAACACTAAATCTTTTAATACTGAAATAAAAAATGCATAATGCCACACAATCACAACAAATTTGATGTTTAATATATAGTTATGCAGAGCAGAATTTTGGACAAATAAGATTTCACTGTGGGTGGGGCTACCCAGCCAATTTGATGTCTTCATTATTCATATGTATTTTATAAAAAGCATAGTTCTACCTCATGTATATTTACTTGCATGTGCATAGACACCAAAATGTACAATACTGATGTACTGACAGCAACTAAGACATAAATCATTTAGGTATAAACACATTTACAGACATACAAATGCTTAAAAATCTTTATTTAATATGAATGTATGAATTTCTAATTTTAAGTGTGTGTGTGCGTGCGTGCGTGCGTGCGTGCGTGCGTGCGTGCGACGGTGTCCTTGTATTTTTTATTTTTTTTTATCAAATATAAATTTGTGTCCAAGTCACATATTCATGGTTAAATAAACATTACCACATTATCATAAAAAATCTATAATTTTTACATTAACAATGTAATCAATATTGTTTGATATTTAGTGTTTTTAAGCATTTCACATTTATTCAAATGATAACTCAAAGCAGTAACAATTTAAACAATATATTTTATGTGTGAACTTATGTCCAGCTATTCTTTTTAATAGTTAACTTTTAAAGTTTTATTTTGACAGCAGAATGTTTATATCCAAGTGAGTTGTTTACTTAGTTTTTTTATTAGTCTTCCCATTAACGGCCTTATATTGTTCATTCAGACTAATTCGCAAATGCAGGAGGCAGGGTTTATCGCATGAACCAATCACAGCCAAACATAACCAGTCATATTCAATCATATCACGATGGAGGCGAGATAGTCATGGACTCTCGCTCTAATTTTACCTGCTAGTATCACTGTTGGACAATGTTTCTTTAGATAAACGAGTGATTTATACACTTTTTAATGTAATATATTGTAAACAAATGTTTACAATACAGAGTGGTGTAGAATAAAGGTAAATTATATGCAAAATTATGCATTTTAAAAAAACAAAGCATTAACACGTTATGCTGCAACCCATAAACAAACGCAAGCCAATCAACCACCCCTTTAAACTTATTACGTTTAGATGCTATCAGTACGTCCATATTGTGCATTTCAACATCTACTCAAACATAAAAAAAGTAAATTGTTGTTCCTGCAAATGTTGCATGCCAATACCTACATATAAACAATGAGAGCCAGCATAGTCATTTAAGAATATAAAACTGGAAATCAACAGAATATCCTGTCACTTGTCATGGTTGTTTAGGACTAAAACATTAAATATAGCTTTTAGTTTTATTGCTTTACTATGTTGCGTCTGGTTAGGACATTCATGTAAATCATTTGTAATGTATTAAATTAGAAATTAATCAAAAACACAAGCATCTTCACTATGGTTTCAGACGTATGAACCCCACTGTGTATTAAACAGACACCAGAGAGCCCTTTGGGACAGTTATAATCATATTTCTAGGCTGCAGTCTGAGATGCAGGTGAAAAAGGGTTCAGACCACGAGTGCAGGGCAGATCTCATAGTAACAACATAATTAGAGCGATGAGCATTTCCTCTCATAAGTCTATTGATCCATGATTAAAACCATTTATAAAATCCGACCATTTGCAGCGCGAACAGAGAGGTGTATAAAACCCCACACATGCATGCACACAAACGCACATAATCACTCTCAATCTCCATAATTCAGTGAATGCAAATATCTTAATATGTTTAGAGTATGCAAAGCTTGTGCAACAGCAACAACAATCATGCACAGCCATGTTTCACTCTTGTTCTATATTCCCCACCCTTCTACGCTCTCTGCACTCGTTCTCCATTCACTTTGCTCTCCAGTCTTCCTCTGATGTGCCCGTTTCTCTGCGCTGTGCTTCAGGAGCACTGCAGTACTCAGTTAGCCCAGCTATAGCCAGCTAGGTTAGCTCACAAGCGTCCGTGGCTTAGCTGGGACGGGTCGGTGGGGCAAAAAGGGTCGATGCAGAACCAGATCACAGAGAATATCAAAATGTGACAAAAATGTAATTTGTTTTCTCCATGCAGATACATTTGTGCCAATTATCCACTGCATCTTTAAGCTTCCAGCCATGTATTGATGTGCCCTGATACATTGGACTCATTTGATGCTTACTTTTAATCAGATCTTTCCACATATTACATCATTTTTTCCTCTAGCGGCTCATGTGTGTTTCGCTTTTCCTTTTTTTGGAATAGACAAATAGGTTTTGAAGACCATCAGAATGTTAGATAATATTCTGACTGTTGTACGTGATCATTTCCATTGTGGATTATCCATTCAACTAATCGTCTCCTTTCTTTTTAACTTACCAGGGAGCTCCGTTTAAAGTCTTGGTAATTTATTTTTATGAATTTCCATATAGAAATCAAAACTATTTTCTTCTGTCTTTTCCTGACAGACCCTTACAACAGACCACCAGCATGATTATAATAATTACTTACCACTCAAACAATGCCTGTCAACTCCTCATGTGTCTATGGCACTTAGTCATTGGCAAAGCTGATCAGAGCCATTCCCACCACCCAGAATAGCAAGTCTTAATCATACAGAAAAGCAACCACATCATCAGGCAAAATGGCAGCACCTTTCCTGCAAATGTTAACACTCTCTCACATACACACTTAAAAATAAAGTCAATGACAGATCCAAAACTGTTCTACAGCCTGACATCACAGATCTTTAAAGAACTTGTCATGCTCCATTTTCAAACTTGATGAATATAATATACTTAAAAAATTGTTGGGAATAAATAAATAAATAACAACTGGAAGATTTATATGTAATATAAAATAATATAATATAATATAATATAATGCTTTTATCACACACTATCTATCTATCTATAGTAGGTCTCTTCCTTAGCATTAAAACATTTGAAAATTTGTTAAAGGGGTCATATGATGCTTTTTAAAAGATCATTATTTTGTGTATTTGGTGTAACAGAATATGTTGACATGCTTTAATATTCAAAAAACACATTATTTTTCAAATACTGTACATCATTGTAGGTCATCTATGCCCCGCCTCTCTCAAACGCGTCATTTTCTACAAAGTCCCTCCTTCCAACAAGTGCAGTCTGTTCTGATTGGCCAACTGACCCAGAGCATTGTGATTGGCCGAACACCAGTCGGAAATGTAATGCCCCTTACATAATCGCTAGCTTTAGCTTTCAAAATAAAAGTAAAGACAGTTAATAATGTCCTTAGTTTTACCATCAGTTCAAGACCGAGAGGGGAACAGAGTCGCTGACAGACACATGATGAAGCTTGTGTGTATTTTCACACAAGCCGCGATTGTGATGTGACCATGTAAACACACAGCTTCTCCCTGACATGACTGCATCAACACTACTGCGTTACTGAAACACAGCTGCCAACTCTCGCGAGACAAATAAGCAACCGCAGCTTCAAAAACAAGACCAATATTTTTTGGGATGATTTATTATCATCAATATTATTTATTATCAATTATTTATTACCAATAAATGAGCCTGCAACATATTACACTGAAACCACTCTTTTATCTGAAAAGCAAAAACAGAAGCTATTTTACAAAAATTAGCAAACTGCAACAAAAGTGGGAACAAAACTCGTCTCCAATCACCTTTGAGCAGAATAGGATTGGAGAGATGAAAAAGGAGAAAAACACAAGAGCTTCAAAGGAGAGCTGTAACATAGCCACATATTTATAGCCTAAAATATATTGGGGTCATTCTATGGAAATGTCCATTTTTCTGTCCCTAGCCTTTACAGAAATATTACATTTGAAAAACACTTGGTTACAATTTGTTTTATATATTTTAAAATTAAACAATGTGTTATTTGAACAATTACACCTTCTTGAGCCATCAATATGGCAATATTTGTTTTTAATTAATTATAAAGAATTCCAAGCACCACAAAACTGCTCGTTACAGCCGTGTACAGAGGGAACGTGCTTTATTATGAGGTCAAAAACAGGTTTTTCTACCATTTAAAATAAAATAATGTATACATAACTATCAAATAAATGACATAAAAAAACAAAATGCCACATACATATTATAGAAAAATATTATATTAAATTATAATATATATTATATTAAAAAAGAAAATATTATATAATATTATTAAAAAGATTATAAAAATGTATTAAGATGTCATTTATGTGTATTCATGAAGTCAAAAGGTTGTCTAATAATGTGGTCTAAGTTTAAATGTTAAAAAAAGAAATACATTTTTAAGACATCTTGCCATACCAGGCTATTCAAACCAAATGTATTTACTCAGTATTAGGACATGGCTACTTGTTTTTATATTACAGCCCGTGAAAATTAATACATTACAAAAACAATGTAAAAAATTAGGCTAAAAGAAAGTCATCCCACTCCTCTATGTCTTCTTCTATCATCGCTTGGATTACAGCGTCACGGGTCTTCTTTTTGATTGTGATTTTTCTCCAATGAGGGGCGGAACATTTGGCAAATTACGCTACAGCGCTTATATTATTGCACTGGTTGCTATTAACTGCGAACAGACAGAGTGTCAAACAATGCGTTGGAGAATACGGCGAAAGTCGCTTGTCAGATTTCCCTAACAAGTAACCATATTTTTTTTTAAATAAGCCCAAATCCTGCAACCTGCGACCAGGGATTTTCCCCCACAACTTTACAAAAAAAGAAGCCCAAAGTCGCATATAATACGCAGACTTGGCAACTGTGGAAACTACGCCTTCTTTCTTTGCGTGAACATTTGGGTGGCATTATGCAAATATTTCCACATCGTGAAGTAGACATGTGGGGGCGTGTTTAAATGAGCCGTTTTAGGGGGGTGTGGACGAGTCTTAACTTTTATAAAGAATATCTCTTTGGTTTTGAGACTTTAAGGGCTCTGCACACTGAGTCAGAAATTTTCGTATGCGTTTTTTCGTATTCGCAATCCTAAAAATTTGTCACGCACAGAAACCTTGCACACTGAGTCCGATGCGTATTAATTAATCTGTTGTGAAAAAATTCGGAAAACAAAAGCCTACTAAATGGAGTCTTCAAGCATTGAGGATGATTTTGTTGTTCTTTTGCTTCTTAAAAAAAGAAAAAGAAAGGAAATATTGGGTCCATCTAATCCTAAAATATAGAGAGGATGGAGAGTTCTTCTCTTTATTAAGGAGCAGCGGGATTATCACGGGCGATTCAAAGTTTACTTCAGGACGTAGTGGCTTAGTTTGATGTTTTGCTAGCAATACTAGAGCCACATATTCAAAAGAAGACCACCAATTTCTGTGAACTCAGTGTGCAAGGATCAATATACAGTGCTTTGTGCTGCGAGATGAAGTGGATGCACTTGACAATCGCCATTCTGGATTTTGGTGTTCGCTTGTACGGTGGCTCTGAACTGTCAAAACACCTCTCAAAACACTTTATACTGATGCAAAAAACAGAAAAAAATCGAACCCGATCTGAATTTTTTTTTTGACGGACGAAAATTTCGGAGGCAGTGTGTAAACGTGATTGACATAACGTGAGGTCGTATTTATTTTTCAACGTGCGAAAATTTCGGACTCACTGTGCAATGACCTTTAGTCTTTGCAACTTCAGGGATCTTATCTATGCACAATCAGCTTGTAACACTCCAAAGAGAAAGGAAAATTCAAATACTTTCCAGATAATATTCAATAATTGTTTTTTGCTTCACTGTAAAGCCATATAGAAGCTATTAAATTAAAATAAATTTCATAAAATTTAAACAGAAAAACGGGAAGAGAATGTTCTGTAACATGCCTTATCTTAGGGAGCTCAAATAAAAACAGAGAATAGGAATATCAGAATTATCGGCCCGAGTCCGACCCGAGCCCGTCTTTTTTTTCCCACTTCTCCCAAAACAGCTTATACTACTGTTTCAGCTATTAAAATACTTCAGTTTTGTATGAAACGGCAAAGTGATTGTATTTCGTTTCGTTATTTTATTAAGTTAATTTAGAAAAACGTTTGGAGCATTTTTTTATTCGTTAAATGTAAATTTTTGTTTTTTAAAGTAACGACCAAGTGGCGAGCGGCAGACAGTGAGTTGATCATAGCCTATGTTTGATCAATTTAGCCTTCTCAAATCATCACGACTTGTCTAAAATTAAATCTATAGTTATAAAACAGCTCCACAATGTTAGTTTAAACGCTTAACCTAGATAAATGTGCACTGACGCATATCCAGTCATTTGTGCGGAGAGTGGAAGCTGAAGCACGCTTTACAGGACGCGCCAGAGCGATCACTTGCATTGGAAACATTTCAAAATATGCGTCATTTTTGCTCATAAAGGTAAGAGTAATAGGCTACATTGTTCGGAACTGTAAAGGGTCTACTTTTAGTGTGACCCTTTACTTTTATTTTACTTATAAAATATCAACAAAACATGCTTATATAAAAATAAAGGGAAAAAAAGCAGTTTCGGTTTTGAGCAGGAGCGCTTCTGAAAAACTCTAAAGGCACATCCAATGAGGAGACTGCAGTCAGGATCAAAACTAAGGGGAAGGGGTAAGACAGAGAAATGGGATTCACCCTTAGACTTGACCTCAAAGACTTGAGACTTGACTTGGACTTGGACCTCAGAGACTTGTGAACATGTCTGTTGCACAGTGATACCCGGAACCGTTGGGTGAAGCAGTCAAAGCTGTGCTTTATCATGAATAAAACAGCTGCTGACCAATCAGAACCGAGGACTGTTACTAACCATTTTATATATAATATAATATAATATAATATCCACATTCCACATACTGTATTAATGAGTCTGTATACGTGGCAATTTAAATTTATATCTCAGTCAGTGGGTCTCTTCAAAATACATAGCAGGAAAAAGTTTGAAAACCCAGAGAACCATCTGATGCTTTAAATAACCCAGAAACCAACATGCTGATCTAAAGAACCTACAACTTTATCTCCAAAGAACCATATAGTGACTAAAAAAATCCATACAGCTAAAAATAGTTCCTGAGAAGTAGAGCATTCTTTACTGAACCTAATTATATAAGCCAAAGAAAATGCTCTGAACATATAAGTTCCTTTCTATATTCAGGACTGGCTCATAAAGCACTCAGATACCAATAAACTCCTTTATTGATAACCAAAATGCAAAATGGCCTTTTTATTATGGGATGCTCAATATGTTTCATTGTGTGTCAGACTGAAAGTGGTGTTATATGGCACAACGAGTGCAGATCACTCCATTGAACATAAATTGTTTAACAAATTTGAGTAATTGGCACATAAAATGGACCTTGCACTCTCCCCAGATGTTTTAAGTCCCATTTACACATGGTTGACAGCAGGTGTACTTTTTTTTTCCATTTCAACTAACATTATTACTCACATTATGGTCACTTTCGCAAATAAAAAATTAAAGGGATAGTTCATCCAAAAATGAAAATTCTGTCATTAATTAATCACCCTCATGTTGTTCCAAACCCCTAGGACCTTCGTTTGTCTTTGGAACACATATTCAGATATTTTTGATGAAATCCGAGAGCTTTCTGACCCTTTATAGACAGCAAGGGTACTACCACGGTCAAGGCCCAGAAATGTACCAAGAACATCATCAAAATAGTCCATGTGACATCAGTGGTTCAACCATAATTTCGAAGCTACAAGAATACTTTTTGTGCGCAAAAAAATAAAAGTATGACTTTATTCAACAATTCTTCTCCTCCGTGTCACCCCTAGCACCATTTTCAGTATCACAATGCATGCACTGTTTACGTGCAGATCAAAGCATTCGCATACGTCGTGGTATTCTCCAAAATGGCCCTAGGGTGACACGGAGAAGAAGAATTGATGAATAAAGTTGATATTTTAGTTTATTTAGTATTCTCGTAGTTTCATAAAATTACGGTTGAACCACTGACATCACATGGACTATTTTTTGTTGATGTTCTTGGTACATTTCTGGACATTGAATATAGTAGGGCCCTTTCTGTCTATGGAGGGTCAAAGAGCTCTCGGATTTCATCAATAATATCTTAATTTGAGTTCTTACGAGTTTGGAATAACATGAGGGTGAGTTTTCATTTTTAAGTGAACTATCCCTTTAAGTCAGAGCCACCTCTGAATAGTTCATTCTGCTTGTAAATGAGGCCCAATGTTTAAATCCAGAGCCTCATTGCAGAGAATCTTCATAATCAGTGTGTCTGGATACGGCTAAGGCGTTGTGCTCAAGTTAAATCAAGAGGAATCAGGAGCTAGAGGAGGAATCTCAGAGGGGATAACTACTCTCTGAATCAGAGTAAAGATGAGGTCTTACATGAATATGTGTGAAAATGCTGAAGGAACTGTTCTGTGCCTTGAGAGCACGAGGGACTATCTGTTTAGCTACTACAAACTTCACAGTGGTGGTCAAAATAAAAATGGACAGGCAGATAGCCTGCGGTGTAGGTCCCCAAAGGCTTCCTTTATAAATAGGCAGGGTAGTAGTGTTAAGGCAATGGTCTATTGTTGAGGGAGGAAAAGTCAACAGCAAAGACATTGCTTGCTCCGCACCAGTCTCAAACCTAAATGAAACTCTTTTGCTCTCATTTGCCTATAATAGAATGAACTTTAATTAGCAATTAACTTGAAAAATGGAAGGATTCCAACATAACCTCAGTGACGCTGAAACAAAACCCACCCGCCAGACTTTAACATTAGATAAAACACATAATCGTGTACTCATAAATACATTCCATTATCTCAGGCTTTTTTTGACAATGAAAAGAATTAAACGGATTTGGAGGATATAAATAACCAAAGCGTTTATCTTGGCATAATTAGCTCTGATCCCTTTTTTCCTTCGCAACAATTAGGTATATCTTCTCTTTCCCCCCAAGCAAAACCCTCTATGCCAGCGGAGCAAAATGAATCAAACACAGCAGTTCATGTGTCATTTTTCTAAATAAGGGCGAAATATAATTGAGTCAATGAGCAGTTAGTTAACCTAATTATTCAATTTGCCTCTGCTCGAGCTGCAGAACTACACAGCACACTTGCAAGCCAGTAACATCAAGTCATCAAACAACAGATGAATGCAAATGATCTTGTGACACGTTTATCATATTTTGACCCACTTCTCTTGTATTTAAACTATATGTACCTGTGATATGGAAAACAGAGTGAGTCACATTGAGAAGAATCAATATTAAATGCTTAGTGAGCATTTGCCTTGAAGACCCTGAAAACACACCCTTATCATTCTAAGCCTTTTTCAGATCCTATATCAAGTGAGTTCATTAACTCTCCACTTACACGGCCCACAGCTTTCGTGCAACAAACTGGACGAGGAGACTAATTTTAATCAATACCTTCTCACAGAATCACATGATTTGTGCACATATGCATACGGCATTTTTATGACAAAACCACTAACCTACAGTTCAAAAGCCTTCACATATGATGTGCTTTGACAGTCTAGATCAATCTGCGGACCGTTAATATCACCTCAGACTATAACCGGTGAGTGTGATGTTGTTTAGCGCATCCCTGTCCAGGACATGCTCTCGCGACCAACAGTCAATTATTCATTAACTTAAGTTGCTCCAAGGTTCAGAGGTCCCTGATCATCCCCCAAGTGTTTAGATTCGTAACGGCTCCAAAGCTCCGTGACAAAACTTCCAAGTGCTGTCAAGTTGTCACAGCTGCAAAGCTCTCGTGAGATGAAACCAGGCAGGTGGGTTGATTTAGTACAGGTGCTCAAGATGACCCACTAGTCATCTTTAAAAAACGGGCAGGAAATAGTCATGCAGGACCAGGGTGTGCTTCCAACATATCTTTTGAGGCATAACCCTTACCCCTAACATCAAAAACATGCTTACGATGTGAGTAGAGCATCTTGAAAGGTAAGTCCATGTGCGCTGTGACAGCTTCCACTTGATATTTGAATATTATATCCAGCTTTTAATTTACATGACTCAAGAAAACCACGCAATTCATGCAATGCATTAAAGGCGCATCCGCGTTCTGCTTACCTTGCGTTTAAGTTAGCAGGTCAGACTCGCATTCCCGCACTGATAACAGCTATTCAATATTCCTCCGGGCCGAGGGTTCGTTGCGCGTGCGGTCGGTCCGTTACTCGCCGCTGTTTGAGATCCTGACAGCAGCTCTCAGGATTCCCTCTGTCCCAGCCTCGCGTTTCCATTGGTCCGCGGATCTCCCCGCAGCACCTCACCGGGAGGAGGGGCAGAGAGATGCGCTCGCACACGAGACAACATGCAAATACATCCGAAGAACGAATCTGCTACTTAATGAATTAATATGCTGTTGTTACTGTGGTTGGAAGGGATAAAAGTGATGGAATAAAATCAACGCATGCGATACGATGTCAGGACTGATGCCGGATCCATGGAGCTACGGATCTCCAGTGTTTTGAAACAAAGGAGCACTGCTGCTAGTTGTTTTCCTCCCGTGTATTTCGGGGTCAAATTGATATTAAGCAGAACTTAACTAAAATGGATGCTAGTTATAGGCCTATTACTGAAAAGTACACTAAACGGATAGCTTCTGGAATGAATGTGTTGATTACGTCAGCGAGACTAATTAAAAGGATGGACAGGGAAAGTAAATGATTAATAAAGTAGCAATTATCGACAGAATATGAGGGTTAAGAAAGCAGTGGGTAGTGAGTGGACTAAAATGATATTCAAATGTGGTGACGCATCAGCAGTTAAGATTTAAGCTGTTTCATACAACACAATGCACCATTACGCAATTTTCTGTGGAATCAATAAGTTTAGGTATTTTTTCTGTCAAAAAAAATGACTAATAAATAAATAGATAATTATAGCGCTATTATGGTGAGCCGTTGTTATCTCTGGTTGTTAAGAAGGCAGATACACGTCAACACTCAGCATACAAAACCTGACTATTAATATTACAAAAGGAACTAAAAGTGATAGGCCTAACAAGCTACAGCAAATAAAAAAGGAACATTTATTCATGCCTAAGTGCATGCTGGGAACATAAGCGTCCACCTAGCCTACTGTGGAAATCACGTTGGTTTATTTATTTATTTAAAAGATATTAACTGTAATTCTGACACAATCATTGCATTAAAGCAAGACCCTTACAATAGTTAACCATTGTTTTATTGTAGTAAAAGTGTGGAAACCATGTTTTCTTGGTATATTGACTACCATTTGTATAACCATAATTATACTACAAATACCATGGTTAAACGGTTAGTAGGCCTATAGCAAAACCATGGTTAATTTGTGGTTACCATGATTTAACTATAGTAACCATTTTTTTATTATTATTATTTGTGGTAAAACCATGGAGTTAACTCAAAAATGAGAATTTGCTGAAAATGTACTTATCCTCAGGCCATCCGAGATGTAGATGAGTTTTTTTTAATCGGAACAGATTTGGAGAAATTTGAGGATTCAGATGATCCACTGGTGAGCAAATAATGTAATGCTAAATTTCTCCAGATCTGTTCAGATGAAGAAACAAACTTATCTACATCTTGGATGGCCTGAGGATAAATACATTTTTAGTAAATTTTCATTTTTTGGGGGGTGAACTGTTCATTTAAGGTTAACACTTCTTTTAAAAGCATGCAAAATTAATTGTTTATTTCTATTTATTTATTTTTCACACTCTAGTCATTCATTAAAACACAGAAAACTAATCACTGGACTTAAATTTATGCTTTCAGCCTTACGGTTCCATAGTGTCACTAACACATTGTCACCATCCATTTAATATTCCAAAAAAATGAATATCACGCTTTTGGGGTTTCTTTTTTATCTGGCTCAGGCACCGTTTTGGCAGGCATGAGTGTTATTTTCACAGCCTCTGGTGTCAACTCAGACTCTGTGCAAATGAATGCAGCGTAACTTTGCAGACTTTGCACACACATTAGTAAGCCGGCCTGCGGGAATATGACTTCTTCAAAAACTGCATAAAAACATGCATGGCTCTCCAAATCAAAGACTAAACTGCTACATTTCTATGGCAACAATTACACAAAGGCTCAAAGGAGGATACTATAGGTGTGAAGTCCTGTTTCTGCTGCATGGGATGATTTAATTATGTTCAGCACCTTGGCCAGCGACTGCAAGAACGATTACAAAGCAACTGTTGCAGCAGATCTCAGATCAGCTGAAGCGCTCTAATTAAAGAGCAAGACCCATTGATGTACACTGATAAAACACTGCAAATCTAACAGCCAACAGTGATGTAATTGTAATATTTGCATAGAGAATTGTGATTGGTCGGTGGCATGGTTTTGAAACACTAAGCCTCATTTATTTGATACAGTAAAACATGAATAATGTGAAACAATACTACAATTTAAAATAACTGTTTTCTATTTTATTATGTAATTTTTTCCTGTAATAGCAAAGCTGAATTTTCAGCAGCCATTACTTCCGTGTCACATGGTCCTTCAGCAATCATTCTAATATGCTGATTTGCTGCTCTAGAATCGTTTCTTATTATCATCATCATTAAAAACAGCTGCTTATGTTTGTGTGTGTGTGCGTGTGTGTGTGTGTGTGTGTGCGTGCGTGCGTGCGTGTGTGTGTGTGTGTGTGCGCGTGTGTGTGGAAACGTGACAATTTTTAAAGGGATACTTAAATGAATAGAACGTTTTTAATAAATGAGAGAAAAATAATGTAAAAGTAATTACTGTCACATTTGATCTATTTAATGTAGACCCTGGCTTTATAGCATATGAATATTGATATTACATCATGGTAAAAATTATATTAAATTATTATTATATTATATTATTCAAGTACTCATATATATATATATATATATATATATATATATATATATATATATATATATATATATATATATATATATATATATATAAAGTGCCTTGCGAAAGTATTCATACCCCTTAATTCTTTTCACGTTTTGTAATGTTGCTGTCTTATGTTAAACTGCTTTAAATTACTTTTTTTCCACATCAATCTACACTCCATACACCATAATGACAAAGCAAAAAAAACAGGTTTTTGACATCATTGCAAATTTATTAAAAATAAAAAAATAAAATGATTCCATTGCATAAGTATTCATACCCTTATCTGGGACAGTTGAAATTTAGCTCAGGGGCATTCGTATTGCTTGTAGATGTTACTACACTTCAAGTGAAGTTATCCTGTGGCAAATTCAATTGAATGGGTATGTTGGAAAGGCACACACATCTTATTAAAAGGTCTAACAGCTGAAAATGCATATCAGAGCAAAAACCAAGCCCCTGAGGTCAAACAAACTGTAGAGCTCAGAGACAGGATTACATCAAACCACACATCTGGGGAAGAGTTCAGAAAAAAAATTGCTGCATTGAAGGTTCACAGAATCATGAAGTCTCCATTACCCTTAATGGAAGACGTTTGAAACAACCAGGCCTCTTCCTAGAGCTGGCCTCCTGGCCAAACTGAGCAATTGATGGAGAAGGGCTTTGGTTAGTGTGGTGACCAAGAACCTGATGGTCACTCTAGTTGAGCTCAGAGGCGGACAAAGTACACAACTCCATTACTTAAGTAAAAGTACAGAAGTACTTGCTTTTAAAAGTAATAAGTGCCAAAAGTAAATTTCCTTGTATATGTCAATGCACTGTTTTATTATTGGTGTACGTAATAATTGCAATACCTCTGAAGCAACTTACAATACATTACACCTACTGAATACACTGACTAGCTTGTGGTATCTTTGGAATAAAGAGCTTTTAGAATGTTAAAAACCTATGAGGAAAAAAACAAAACAAAATTATTATTTAACACCCCTTCCCACCCCCACAAAAGCAGGATGGTAGTGTGTGCACATCTATGTGTAGCCATTCATCCACATTTGAACAGAGTGGACAGTGAAATCCTGTAAATACAGAGTGATAAGGAAGAAAGAAAAAAAAAAATCACACCTGCTTTAAAACTCAGCAACACAACTGTAGCTGTATAACTTTATAACAGCAACACTGATTTAACAAAACAGCAAAACAGCAAGACTTATTTCACATCAAAACAAAAATTCCAAAAATCTAATCACTCTTGCAGTACTTTGATGTCACACACAGAACGGTCTGTGCAGTATTGCTTCGTGTCCAACACCTATTGTGTTTATTAGGAGACGCACAACAGTCCTTCTGTGGCTTTATAGGTAATATTTTCACATACACCATTTAGCAAAATCAGACAATATTGTGTCTAAAATATACACCACATTATTAACTTTTTATTATTGGATTGTTGTAAATAAATATCACATTTGCAACTGGTCAGCGTTCACAAAAATGCTGGGAAATCACTCCATGTAGCCCTACAAGTGTGATTACTGATAAACTGTCTGAAAAAAAGAAAGTCATGTTTTGGAGAAGAAAAAAAAAATCACCCACTGACTTTCAAAGCTGCTACATAGTAACGACTTTCTACTTCGAGGACCTTGATAGAAATGTAGTGGAGTGAAAAGTACAATATTTGTCTTTTAAATGTAGTGAAGTTAAAGTCATAAGATTCCAGAAAAAAATAATACTCAAGTAAAGTACAGATACTCAAAAAGTGTACTTAAGTACAATACTCAAGTAAATGTACTTAGTAATGGTCCGCCTCTGGTTGAGCCCGATGATCATATATGCAGATGGGAGAAACCTACAGAAGGACAAACATCACTGCAACACTCCACCGATCTTGGCTTTATGCTGGTGTGGTCAAACTCAATTCTCTCTTCAGTTAAGTCATGAAAACACACTTGGAAAAAGCACCTAAAGGACCCTCAGACTTTAAGAAACAAGATTCTCTAGTGTGATGAACATCAATTCTAATCATCATGTTTGAAGGAAACAATCTCTGCTCATCACCTGCAGAGTACCATCTCAAAAAGTAAAGTGTGCTGGTAGCAGCCTCATGCTGTGGAGCTGTTTTTCAGCAGCAGGGACTGAGGGACACATCAGAGTAGAAGAAAAGCTCAATGCACCAAACTATTGAGATAGCCTTAATGAAAACACAGTCCAGAGCATTCAGAACCTCAGACTGGACAGAAGGTTCACCTTCCAACAGGACAATGACCCTAAAAACACAGCAAGAGTGGCTTAAAGACAACTCTGTGAATGTCCTTGAGTGTCCCAGCCAGAGCTTGAATTCAATCAAATATTTCTGGAGCAACCTGAAAATGTGCAGCTGCGCCTCATCCAACCTGACAGAGCTTGAGACGTGAAGAGATGAGGAAAAGAATGGCAGATAATTGCCAAATGCTGATGAGCAAAGCTTGTTGTATCATACCTAAAAAGACTTGAGGCTGTAAAGGTGCTTCAGCTAAGTACTGAGTTAAGGGTATAAATACTTATGCAATGTACTTATTCCAGTTTATTATTTTTAATAAATTTACAAAGTTGTGAAAATTCTGTTTTTGTAGTGTAGATTGATGTGGAAAAATATAGTAATTTAAAGCAGTTTAACATAAGGCAGAGACATAACACAATGTGAAAAGATAAAGGGGTATGAATACTTTTGCAAGGCTCTGTATGCACATATATATATATATATACACACACACATACATATTATACTAGTCAACATCTGAAGTGGATCAAAACCTTTCATCGAAGTTGTCCCAAAACCAAAATGTTTTCTTGTCTTAGGACAACTTTGATTAACTTTTTTGATCCACTTCAAATGTTGACTACTGTGTTGTTGTTGTGTACACACACACACACACACACACACACACACACACACACACACACACACACACACACTAAATGAGACCTTAGCATTATACTTTGTACATCTCAAAGATCTACTCTATCTCTAAAATCTACTCTGATAAATACTTAAGTTTAAGTATTTACAAAAATCTTGCAAAAATATATATTATATCCCATTGTAAAAACTTCATTAAGCACACTTCCCTTATGAATATCTGATGTAAGTTTCAGCAACAGTACTGGAAACAGTGCAGCCTCAATATATTATGGTAAGATTTTTGCATTATTCTTTCTGTTCAGATTCAATTAAGCACCTGAGAGACAGTCCCCTGCCACTATGCAGTATAATTGTAGATGACAGTGATATAAGCTATGGATGAAAGTGATGATTTGTGATGGGTGAAACACGTCTGGTGGAGGGTAATTTTAATACATTGAAGTAAATGATCATTTAGAAACGTATTGTGCGATATTGACTTTAATTTCTCCTTTAGACACGGGTTCTTAGTTAAATATGATAGAGAGGGGATAGAGCAGGCCTATAATTACAGGAGAAGCCACATTTACTATTACATGGTTGAGTAATGACTGCTTAGTGTCTGATGCAGTAATAACATAAAGAGCCTTCAACCTTACACCACAGCTCCACATTTTCATAATGCATGTTTCACCAATCAGCACAATTTAGAGCGTGAACATCTCACAGATTGTTTCTAAATCACAGTCAGGTTTGTATGGCACCGGTAAGCTCAAAGCTATTTCATGATTCATAAACATGGTTATATTTTCATATCATTCATGCTCAAATGTTTGTTTAATGCATTCATAAATTGCACACTCTGGGACAGGCAGCAGGGACATTGATATTTACTCAAGCTATCACATGGTCTTGTGATACACAAGGCACATCACAACACGTCACAATTGCAGGACAGAAAAAAACTAAATCAAATTTCCACTGAGGCTTGTGTCAAATCACAGCTAAAGGTCACTTCTGAATTTAGAGTGCGGTCACAGCCTTCACCTCCCATGTGTAGACTGAATCAGAGGACATGAAAAATGTGATAGTGACTGAATCCCAGAAATGTGCCCCCACACAGCTGTCCTCTGCCTCTCTCGACTGGGCCTAAATTATTCTCCAAGAAGATTGGTTAACTCATATAAGTAGTTAATGTATTAGTTCACCCAAGTCACCATTTACTCAACCTCATGTTGTTCCAAACCTGTGAGAAAATTTTAATAATGTACTGGCCATTGTTTTCCAAATAATTATTATCAATAGAGGACTGGAGGACTAGAGCTTTCAAGCTTCAAAACTAATGAATTGTTCATATACCAAGTCATCTTAAGTCAAATGGAGGACAAATGAGGACTTGTTTAGTCCAATTTGTAAATAAATCATTGAAAGAAGATCTGACTCAAACAAAACAAAACAAAACAAAGCAGAACAAAAGACACAAAAAGCAAAAATAAAACAAAACAGCAAGCAAAATAGCAGCAAACAAAACAACAACAAACAAACAAAATAATAATAAAAAAACATGTTATGCGATTAAAACTCAAATAGTTTTTCAGTGAATAAAGTACATTTCAGGCATCAGAAGACTTCAAATATGTTTTTCTGTTATTTTGGAGCTTGACAGCCCGTGCTCTGATTCACTTTCATTACATTGTAAAAAGGATAATCTTAAAAAAATTAAATAAAGCCATATGAGTTTGGAACAACATAAGAGGCAGTGAATAATTACATAATGCTATGTTAACAATTAGTTTATATAATAAAATTATATTTATGTTAGCAATAAAATGTATTAAGCATAAGCAGAGTATTCTTTATAACACTGTTAATACCTACTAGTAGACTATGCAGAATTACTAAATCATGTAATAAATAATGTGTTCCAGGATAATTGTTGGGTATCATAAATGTTGGCACCTTTTACTGCTCAAAGCAAACATGTATGAGCATAATAACAATCCTACACCGAGAGCTCAGCTTGTCAGGGTGATTCACTATCAATTTAACCAGCTTTTAGAAATGCTTTCTTGCCTGTAACCTGCTGGCAGATTAAACCGAAGTCTTTATGTCAGTAACCTATCAGCATATTGACAGTTTTTATGGTGCAGCACTGATTGGAATGGTTCAATGGAAAACTGTTTCTGCTTTCTGTGATGCTGAGTACAAGGAAAAGATGACCATGGGGAATAAACACTGAGGTCTTTGGTTGATATAACAAATGGAAGGACTCAAGAATAAGAAATAAAGCACTAACATTTCAGAGGGTTATCTATGAATTAGTTCATCAGGTTTAGGAGCAGATTTCTCTGCTACGGCCTGTGCTAACTGTAGCATACTGAAATGTTTTCAAAATGCAGTAAACAAAGGAAGAGGATGAAAAGCATTATAAGAATGAATATTTCATATGTTCATGAATTATTAATATTATTCCTCCAAAAATTTCATAAGCGAGCGCACAACAAGCTCTTTGCTTTAAATTAAATAATCACTTTAAACAGATTGTTTTTTCCCCCAGAGCTATAAACTTAAGGTTTAGCGGAGACAAAAAAAAGGACAAAACTAAAATCCATGGGGGCATGATAGTTACCTCAATCAAAGGATAAACTTATCTTATACCAAAATGCACTGAGGTATTAGGAAGGGTGAAACGTGGATCCAGCTTACTGCCTCATATCAACATGTCAAATCTGAAATATTTTGGCCATCAGTTTATTGTGCCTTTTTTTAGGCAGCATTTATTTTAATGTCTTTAACCTGCGCAGGGAAGAAAAAAGATCAATTAATGCTGAAACTAACAATGAAATTACAATAATCAATTTTAGCATGTGTATTCCTCTATGCATCCATCTGCCTCTACATTGCTAGTCTATAGGGCCTCCCTGTGGTGAAGACAGAGAATACACAGATCTGATTCTCATACATCTCCTAAAAATTAACTTAAGGTTAATGAAGTATATAGAATTACACATAAATTACATATATAATTATTTTAAACCATGATTTAGGTTTTGCCAAAAAAAATATTATTTAGGTGCAAATTAAAAATAATCTTTTGTCTTTTCATAAGGGTAAACTCTGAAAAACAAGAAATACACATAACTGAAGTTCAAAATAGGTCAGACTGCAATAAGCATGTTCAAACACTGTAATTCTCCATGAAGAAATTGGCCTTTGAAAGGCTCAGCACAGAAAATCTATTTTTGAATCCATCCATTCCCTTTCCTGCACTGAGTTCCTGTGGGAGGGCCACTATAAGGCATGGGGAAGTTTCCTTTCCCTCACTTGTTTCTTTTTCTGATTAAACGACTGGGCTTCGACCACAAGGGCTTATAAAACCCTCAGCGGCAGAATCTCCTCACACAGATAATAGAAGATAAACATAAAATTGGTTGACAGGTAAGAGCGTTCATATATGATAAACTGTGTTTTAGAGTTCAGTCTACTGATGAGAGTGAAGCTACGCAATATTTAATTGTGCTTCCATGATAAAATGAATTTCCCCAACAACCAAATTAGGTTATTTAATGTTTGACATATATCATTGTGAATTCAAAAAAGTTTGAAGTGTAAAAATGTAAAAAAAAAAAAAAAATTTAAAGTATGTGTGTGTGTGTATTCTTACTGTAGACTATATATGTGTTCACAATATTCAAGAAAGAATTAAAAAAAGAAAAACTGAAAATTGAAATTAAAAAAATAAAAATAAAATAGAGACATTTCTGAAAATTGTTTTGTGCTGCATGATAAAGATAAATACTAAATGTCTGTGAACTAAAGTTCCTGAGAATTCATATTTCTTTATTATGCTATACAAGACATAACTGCTTCAGACAGTTCCTCTGGGTAAATCTATTTAAGATAACCCCTTTAGCCATGACACAAAAGTATTTCTTAGAACAATTTTAGAAGTTTAGAACAGATCTGCCTGGTGTTCATGTAAGCAAACAAACAAACCAAGCCTCCAGCCAAAAAAAGTAGAAATAAATAAGCAAAGAAAAGTTTGCTATCTAGCAGCGTGGATGGGATGTTTACACAAATGTAAATTGTTTTAAGAGGGAATGCTGCGGCCATGCGTCCCATGGGCTTTCTGTGAAAAGAGATGGGCTTTCTCGTTAGAAGTACATGCTTGATTACGCATTATTAAACTCTCTGTCCATGACGACTAACTCTCATTGCGCAGGGGCCAGTGTCGGTCATCCATGCTCTTTTCTCTTTAGCACTGTTAAAAGGGTCATTTAGCTTGACAACTGGTATTATCAATATCAATATGTATTTTAATGTAAATACAGATATCTAATAATTGAATCATCTAATTATTATTATTACATTATTTACTGTGCTTTTTATTTATACGTTACATATAAAACAACTAAAACCATATATGTGCACTACAAGTCAGTAGGCATCACATTATAATGAACAATGGATATTAATTTTGAGATTTACTAATGATTACATTTAAAAGCTATTACATTTGTATTAATGTTTTTAAAGAATAACTTTAATAACTAAGTGAGTTTTAGATGATGGCAAATGTAATCAGAATGGAGTAAATAAGCCTGCACAAATAATTATCCAATGTTTGACCGATAGGCTATATAAAGAGAAACGAAAACACTAATATTGGCTGATAACTAAATTATATATTGTGCATCCCAATATAGTATCATTTAAGTTTTAATCAAATTCTGCAAGGACTCATTAATTTAATCATATCTGACAGTAAGGTTACAAAATATTGTATTTCTAATAAATACAATAAATTGTATTTCTAATACAATTTTTAAACAAACTACATTAAACTAAATTAGTAAACAAACAAACAAACTACAGTTTTCACAAAACTATTAAGCAGCACAACTGTTTTCAACACTCGTAATAATAAGAAATGTTTATTGAGCAGCAAATCAGCACATTAGAATGATTTCTGAAGGATCATGTGACATTGAAGACTGGAATATCCAGCTTTGCCATCACAGGAATAAACTGCATTTTCAAAACATAAAACAATATTACCAAGCCAAAGTGCATATGCATCTAATGATTGATTACAGCTCGACTTAAATTGCAACTAGGTTATACTAAATAACTTGATAAGAAGCCACACTACTCCACAGCTTTTGGAATCACTTCAGTACATTTTACAGCTGTTCATAAAATAGTCTCACCTCAATAAATGTACAAATTGCCCATGCAAAATTATAAAATGACTCAACAGAAAAAGTATGTTGCCAGATGAAACCTGCTTCAGTAATTGCAGGAGAAATGAAAAACAGAATCAGTCTGTTCCCTATTAAATCCAGACAACCTCAATGATCAGAGCATTATTCTTTGAGGTGGTCTTAAGAGTGGCTCATTGCGGTCTACCTGGACAACTTAGAGAAAAATCAGTGTTTCTATATATGGTTCAGATTCTCAAGCCTGTATTTCTGCCTGTCCAGAGGATGTCCAGAGCTGACTGGGGTTTTCTGGAGCACCTGCTAGAGGAAGGTCAGGAGTACTCGACTGGCGTGGGGCGCGTGTGGCTAACCGTGCTCTTCCTCTTCCGCATGCTTGTGCTTGGCACGGCGGTGGAATCTGCATGGGACGATGAACAGTCTGACTTTGTCTGCAACACCAAACAGCCTGGCTGTGAGTCCGTCTGCTATGACAAGGCCTTTCCCATCTCCCACTTCCGTTTCTTCGTTCTGCAAGTCATCTTCGTCTCAACACCGACCATATTCTACTTTGGCTATGTGGCCCTGAGGGCTAGAAATGAAAAGAGTCTGGAGGAGAAGCCGGAGGAGGAGAGCAGAAGACAGAGACAGAGAAAAACCAACGAGTTTAAGTTGGAGGTAATAAAGGAGGAAGATGAAGAGAGCATGGAGAAGGAAACAAAGAAGAACCACAAAGCTCCAGGACCTCCAAAGCTCAAAGGGAAACTGCTGTGCGCTTATGCAACTAGCATAGTGCTAAAGGTTCTCATTGAGATTGGCTTCATTGTGGGTCTATGGATCCTTTATGGGTTTGTAATCGAGGCAAAGTATGAGTGCGAGAGGTTTCCCTGTCCTCACACGGTGGACTGTTTTGTCTCACGACCCACAGAAAAAACGATCTTCACCATATACACACAGGTCATTGCTGCGGTCTCTGTTCTCCTCAACATTGTGGAGCTTCTCCATCTGCTTCATCTAGCGGTAACACATCGTCTAGAGAAGAGATATCAAAGCGAGGAAGAGGTTAATAAATTTATTAGGGCGACTTCTTCTAGAACAACACCAGCTAAAGCTCAAATACCATCATTTGAGGAAAGAAACCATCTCTTTCTTCCTGTAGCACATGATGGCTATCCTGCATCAGGGTTGGACTGGGATAAAAGAGATCCTCCTTTAGCAGAGGACATACTTCCTAGTTACTTAAACTGCATGAGCAATGTGAAACCTGCCATAACCAAAAACAATCTTCATAAAAAACACCACAAGACTGAAGACAAACTGAGACATTATGTGTGAGGACCACTAAATGAGAACCAAGGACTCCATTTTGGGGAACTACATGTATAAATGACTGTTAGTGGTTTACTGTACATTCGAGAGCCATTTTCTTTGTTTAGATAGGCAGGGAAATGGGCTGTGGCTTGGGATGGAACTGTCTTTTGTGATCTGTGGCCAGATACGGGAGCCTCTCAAGTAGTGATTAGTTTTGAGAAGCTCAAGGTCAGGAAATACTCGAACCACTGAGCCTGAGAGAAACAAGCACAATGTCTAAAAATGCCAAAGTGAAGGGTGGGTTTAAGTCTAATGCTGAACTGAATGATTGATATGGTACAGATAAGGTAGTGCATACAGTATTTGAGTCCAAACTCAAAGTTAAACCATACCAACCAACTGTATATACAATATTTAAAATGTATTTATGCTTTATTTTATATTTGATTTAATATTTATTTTCATTAAAAGATTTCTGGTATGTCTTCAATTTTTTGACTTCTGAAAATGATTAGGTCTTTGTTAGATAGGTCAATGTATTGTGCATTCATGCCATGTCGTTATTACCGTTCAAATTAAAAACAGTTTAGTGTCACAAGTCGGCACTCTTAGAAAATTGCATATTTACAAGTTGTAATTACAAGTACTACAAGGACGTGAACAATGTAAGTTGCAATTCAAACATGACGTGAATGAACCTATATAGCCATTTGGGCACGTTTTTTGGAAAAGCTAGCATCTACATTTTCGCAAAGTTCCAAATACGCAACTATCTGTGTACATACAACAACCAACGTAACCTACAAATAAAATGTTGCCAGATTCACATTCATCAGTTTTGGATAAAGCTAAATGTGTTTTTAGCAACTCTCACTAGAGTTCATATCACATTCGAAAAATTATTTTGCAGAAATTTTGACACAGGCATGTTTAGGTTTTCCCAGTGAGCCTGGGTTATATAAAACTGCATTATACTATAGCATAATCACAAACTGTGCAACTAAAGCGATATACAAAGTGAGCAGTTGTTCCCTAGTAAACACTTCATAAATACACTTAAAGCATACTAAAAAGCTTAATACTTATATGAACAAATAGGGACAAAAAATGCATTGCCTCACACTGGTGTTATTTGTTGGTTGTTTTAAAATATTTCAACATTTTTCAGAGTAGATGGCCTTCTGATATCATCAAGGCCTTTACGTTCCTATCTGGCCGCGAGTACAGCACATTCCACAGCAGTCATTTTTGAGCCATCCCAACAATGATAAGCACTTGGAAAAATGGAGAGATGGGTAATTTACAAGGTGGGATAGTTTCTTATGGAAAGGGTCAAATCAAAACAATACAATGAGAATAAGAAAAAAAGTTGAAAAAAGGTATTTTTTGCTGGCTAATGGAAATTTTGTTTTATTAGAGGGTGTTATCTGCGCTGTTGGGCTCCAGTCTATGAAGGATTAATGAGTATTGTGCTTGTGGGGTTGCCAACCATAACCTGTAGTCTTTGCCCACTGCATAGTTCTCTTTATCGCAGCTGGCCTGCACGAACGGTTAGCCTGTCATCTCTTGCCAATACAAGGCTTTAGAGGTGCTTCACAAGATGTGTGGGTCAGCAAACAGCTGGTGAGGACTGACCTCTTTAGTTCCCCCCAGCTGCCAAACAAAGAGAAAGACCAAGTGAACGAGAGACTGATTGGTAGACTGTCAAACTCTCTCCAACTGATAGAGCCGTTTAGGTTGGAAAAAAGTCCTTGTTCTGCAGTGTTTCCTTTTGTTTTTCTTCAGCCTACCACCTACAAAAGTTGAATCATGCCAGCTGTGCTTTAATATGCCCACACATGCATCAAATAGACCAGGCAAACAGATGTCTGTCATTTTAGATAAAAAAACAAGTCATGGATGCCTGCTCTCTTCAAGCTATTATGAGGTTACTTTGCTGAATACAGTCACAAAGGTCATTCTATTTGTGAAACCCAGCAGGGACACTGCCTGCCCGCATGACCTTAGGTGATTTGCACAGAGTAGCACCAATGAAAATGAGCTGCCACTCTTGCGGGTCGCTTCCTGCATCCTGATATTGTTGTTCCAAACACTGATGCATTTCCCTTTCCCTGTGTACCAGCCTCAGACAGGAAAAACAAACAGGTTTTAAAGGACTCTATGAATGGTACGTACCTTAGGAGCGGCAGTCTGTGTTGGGCTCGGAGGTGTGGGGATGTTTTCTGGATGAGAGGTGGCGTCGAGTGGCCAGTCAACCTGCTTCCCATGGGGACTTAAGCCTGAGTGACAAACTTCTGTAGGGGGTCTGAAGGCCGCAGTATCAGGCAAATATGACAATGTATGCAGTGCAAAACAGTCACATGTACTTCCTGCCAGCTGAACTGATTAAAATCCATGTCTTCTCAGTGATAGCCATAACAAGAAGTCCCAAAAAATCCACAACGAGAAAACAGAGACTTAAAAAACACAAGAATGTCACTGAAAATCAGTGTGCTTGCACTTCTGTGGAATGTTAAGAAATTACACTACCATTCAAAAGTTTGACGTCTGTAATTTTTTTTGTTTGTCCAAGAAGTCTCTTATGAAAACATTTATCTGGTAAAAAATACAGCAATACTAAGTCTAACCTGATTTAAAACTGTATTACATATTAATAAAATTGAAAATGTCTTTACTGTCTCTTTTGATCAATTTAATGGATAAAATAAAAGTTCTAAAAATCATACTAATCCCAAACTTTTGAATGGTAGAGTCTTTAAAATCATGGTGAGATTAGACATGGTTAACATGGTTAGATAGATTCAACATTAGTTAAAGAGAAATTCAGTCAGTATTTCTTCATCTTTATGTCATTCCAAACCTGTATGACATTGTTTCTTTGTGGAAGATATTTTGAAAATGTCTTTGTGTTACAGCATTTACTTTAAGTCACAACCATTAAAACTGAAGTGTGTCAGAAGAACTCACAGTTAAGAACTCACAACCTGAAGGAAATAGGCTTGTATCTGCTTCCTGATTTCTCCATTGGTCACTCCAGGCATTGGCTGTTCAGGCTGGTTCAGCCTTACAATGGACCAGCAGCGGCAGGCATTGTTACATTGTGTTTGGTAAAATCCCACCTGCAGCAGTTCAAGGACGTCATCAGCTATTCAAACTGTGAATTATGTGCAAGTACAATACTAAATGAAAGTATTTTATAATGAAATAAGTTTTTTATACAATAGGAATGGTGCTTACCTGCATAATTGCAATACAGCATGTTGCCAGTTTTTTTTTTTCTTTTCTTTATGGGTTTTAGTGCATTGCTATATGGCTGCTAGGCTATTTTAAGCAGACCACCACAAGTCTCTATGATATTCTGTACAGTATGGCTTGGGTCATTCAGTGCAAGTCTATGAGCGCTACATCATCATATGAACAACTCATCTCACATAGAGAAACAGATGAGTCAGAGCACATTGCGTGTTCCTGTGGCTCAGTGGTAGAGCATTGTGTTAGCAGCGCAAAAGGTTGTGGGTTCAATTCCCAGGGAACACACATACTGATAAAAAAAAATGTATAGCCTGAATGTGCTGTAAGTCGCTTTGGATAAACGTGTCTGCTAAATGCATAAATGTAAATGCTTTTTAATCTAGATAAGGAGCTGATCAGATAGTACACAGTCATACAAGACATAATTGAGTCATTGTTAAAATAACATCTTGACTATAAACTATGACTCAGGTTTCGAGCTTAAGCAATAATGAAACTGATGAAAAATAATGTCAAATGCTTAAATAATATCAGGGATTTGTTTGTCAACCTATAATATTACTTTTTTCCTTTCCATAAATTCCAGTATTGTGACAAATTCCACCATACATGTAAGTAACTGTATTAATAATCAATATTTGAACTTCTCTTCCAATAATAAACAGGAGTCATAAAATCTCCTGGATGAGATTGTGTATCATAAAAACAATAATTCTAATGAAATACAATGCCTTGTCCTCAAAAATAATCAGGAACTTCTTGTGGTATTTTTTCCAAGTGGTAAGACACACCATTTTCACTTCTCACTGTATAACCATACATCAAATTATCTGGAATGGGACAATGGGTAATGATAAGACCCTAGGGGGCCATATTGAGGGAAATGGAAGTCAGTTTCTAACTATCTAAAAATGTTCAAAGGGGGACAGAAGTAACTGGTTGTGGGAACTGAACAGTTGAACCCATGGGAAAGGGGAGGATTTTGAGCACCTCTCCATTGTTTCTGTCACTGATGGGAATCTACAGTGAATAGTTATGCTGTAATTGTACAGACAGGCTGTACACATCCTGACTGAAGGGCTGAGAGAGGCCGGCAGGCGTCGTTCCTTCTTCCTATCACTCAGGAACAATAGGGCTGTTTGTCCTTTGGGACATACTAGCACCTTTCCAGTACCAAACCCACAGTCTCCTACCTGGTTAGGCACAAACAATCCAGACAGCACATCCTCTCTCACACAACTACTGAACGTACAGGAATAGGAGTACCCATACAAAATACAGCCAGTCATATGACCCACATGTAGGCATGACATTCTCATAAGGCTGCATAAAAAAAAAAAAATAACTTCAGAGAGGATGTTTCAAACACAGTCTGAGCAATCACAATGATTGCTTCCATTAACCAAAGAAAAACGTATCATTATTTTTGAATAGAATGACCCATTAAGGGGCATCTGAAAACTTCCAATGGGGCCTCAAGATGTCTTAAAATTAGGGATGCACCGATACCACTTTTTCCAGTACTCGCCCGATACCGATACTTTTATTTTTGGTACTTGCCGATACCGAGTACCGATATTTTCATTGCATTTGTAAATTTTTTTTATATTGGGTACAGAAACCAAGAGTATGTATAATGTCAATTGTACATTATACATTGGTTAACTTCATTTATCAAATAGATAGTCAAACCAAAATTTATTCAGACACCTTCAACATTTCTCACATTATCAGTGTTTATTCTCTATAGTTTATAGTAATAAAATATGACAAGAACTCAGAGTTAAACTGTGTCAGAACAAATTCAGCTTGATAATGTCAGATAACTTTGATAGAAAGGTATGCGATGGATTACAATCAACCAAAATTATTCAGACAGCTGTTGGTATGACAATATTTACACAACTATCAATACTTTGTTGGGCAACCCTTGCAACCCTTAATGCAAACCTGAACTTCAGTTTTTTTCCCAGACTTGGTCTGAATAATTTTGGTTCCAAATTTTTATAAATTTTATTGGTAGTCCACTGTATGAAGAATTTTTGGATATAATATGTCACGGTTTACTTTGCTATCCTCACTTACATAAATGAACTATAGTGTTCTGCACCCACTATTCTTTGTCTGAATATGGCACTTATCACATGCTGTGTGGTATCGGCGTTTGGTATCGGGGCATTTTAACGAGTACGAGTACATGAGCTCAGTATCGGGCCCGATACCGATACCAGTATCGGTGCATCCCTACTTAAAATTATTTAAAATAAGACAAAACAACTAACTTCTTTAACTGTAAAAACCTGTATGATGTAGCCTCATTTTAAAGTGTGATTACTAGAACTAGAATAATAAAATCTTATATAATAAAATATAACCTTGAATAATATAACCTAGTATTATAAAATAACTTTGTGGGCATTTTTGAATATAATATTTTTTTTTGAATGTCATGTATAAAATATAGTTATAGTATTATGTCAAACGGCATAATGAAGTGTGGTGTGGTCACAACTGGTGCATGCACTTGGATAAAAAGAAAGAAAGAAAGAAAGAAAGAAAGAAAGAAAGAAAGAAAGAAAGAAAGAAAGAAAGAAAGAAGCATTTAGTTATGTCAAGCTTTACAATATTGGGAAGAAACTGAATAAAAATATTTTTTAAAATCTGAATCACAAAACAAAAGGAAAATATCATGGAGCCTTTGAATATTGTTGTGGGGACATGAATCAAAGTGACATTAAAAAGTATAACATTAGAAAGTAACATTAAACACATTTTCCCTAAAATCAGCAAAGACAATAACATGCAGAATCAGTTAAATGAGGAGCAAAACTTACATTGCATTTACAGTGATGTAAATGTTTTAGGGCTGACTTCAAGCCATTCACCGAGTTCAGCTGAAATATTGATTCAAATACAACCTTTTATAGAAAACTGTTTTAGGCAGACAAGCCGCCGGTGCCTGATATCAGCATTTATGCACTTTGCTGATGTACTGTAAATCTACAACCCCAAATCAGAAAAAGTTGGGACAGTAAAGAATTTACCACTTTGTAATGTTGCCATTCCTTTTCACAACACTTAAAAGACGTTTAGGGACTGAAGACACCAAGTGATGAAGTGTTTCAGGTGTAATTTTGTCCCATTCTTCCTGCAAACAAGTCTTAAGGTGGGCAACAGTACGGGGTCTTCGTTGTCGCATTTTGTGCTTCAAAATGCACCACACATTCTCTACTGGAGACAGGTCGGGACTGCAGGCAGGCCAGTCAAGTACCCGTACCCTCTTCCTCCGCAGCCAGGACTTTGTAATGTTTGCAGAATGTGGTTTTGCATTGTCTTGTTGAAATATGCATGGACGTCCCTGGAAAATATGTCTTCTTGAAGGCAGCATATTGTGCTCCAAAATCTCTATGTACTTTTCAGCATTAATGGTGCCATCACAGAAGTGCAAGTTACCTTTGCCAAGGGCACTGACACAACCCCATACCATGACAGACCCTGGCCTTTGGACTTGTTGCTGGTAACAGTCTGAATGATCCTTTTCTTCTTTGGTCCGGAGCACACGGCGTCCATTCCTCCCAAAAAAATACCTGAAATACTGATTCATCTGACCACAGTACATGTTTCCACTGTGTGATGGTCCATCCCAGATGCCTCCGAGCCCAGAGAAGTCGACGGCGCTCCTGGACACTGTTAACATAGGGCTTCCTTTTGGCACAGTCCAGTTTTAACTGGCATTTGTGGATGTAACTACGTATTGTGGTACTTGACAAAGGTTTGCCAAAGTAGTCCTGAGCCCATGTGGTGATATCGCTTATAGATGAATGATGATTCTTGATGCAGTGCCGCCTGAGGGATCGGAGATCACGGTTGTTCAGCTTAGGCTTGCGCCCTTGTCCTTTACGCACTGAAATTCCTCCAGATTCCTTGAATCCTTTAATTATGTTATGCACTGTTGAAGGTGAAATATCCAAATCTCTTTCTATCTTTCTTTGAGGAACATTGTTTTTAAACATTTCAAAAATTTTCTCACGTATTTGTTGGCAAACTGGCGATCCTCGGCCCATCTTTGCTCCTAAAGGACTAGACCTTTCTTGGATGCTGCTTTTGTACCAAATCATAATTACAATCAACTGTTGACATCAACTGTTTCAAATCACATCATTATTTAACCAATTTACCTCATTACTAGCCCTAAATTGCTCCTGTCCCAACTTTTTTGGAATGTGTTGCAGGTCTGAATGACAGGAAAGGATGTATATTTACAAATGACATGAAGTTGACCAGACAAAACATGAAATATTTTGTGTTCATATTGTCTGCAATGAAATACAAGTCAAAGTAAATTTAGAAATCACTACTTTCTTTTTTTATTTGCGTTTTCCATACTGTCCCAACTTTTTCTGATTTGGGGTTGTAGATCAGCACTCATAAAGTTTCACTAGCTTGTTGGCAGCAATGAAGCTCAACTTATGCTGGACAATGTTAGGGTTACTTCTATTAAGTACACTCTGGGGATTTGTGGTCTTGCTCTTCTGTTTTCCACTAATCAAGCTGTGTGCTGAAAGAAAAAGCATGTACATCATAGCATTTTAACTGATTTAAAAAAACAAAAACAATTATGAGCTGGTTATACAGTTGTGGCCAAAATTATTAGAAAACTAGTATTTTCACAGGCTAAAAATGGTTTTAAGTCAGTTATTCCTATCTTTTGTTGTAGTGGGTCAGAAGGAAATATCAGTTTACATTTCCAAACATTAATTTTGCCATTAATTGTAATAATCCAGTGAGATTTTTGTTTGCACAAGGAGTCTGACGACAGAGATCTGATTTCATCATTATTCAGTCTGTCTCGAATGACATGAAGAAACAGACTAAATCCAGGAGAACTGTAGCAATGTCTCCAAGATGCTTCAAGAAACCTACCAGCAAAGCTACAGTACTGTTAAAAGTTTTAGGCACTTGTGTAAAAATACTGTAAAATGAGGATGCTGTCAAAAATAATGCCATAAATAGATTTTCTTTATCAATTTACTTCTGTTATCTAAATTAAATCAACATTTGGTGAGACCATCCTTTGAATTTAAAGCAGCTTTCTCCCTAGGTGCACTTGCGCATAGTATTTCAGGTAGCTTTGCAGGTAGGTTTCTTGAAGCATCTTGGAGACGTTGCCACAGTTCTTCTGGATTTGTTCTGTCTCAGTTTGTTCTGTTTCTTCATGTCATTCCAGACAGACTGGATGATGATGAGATCAGATCTCTGTGTGGAGCACTGGCTGTTTTCAGACTCCGTGTGCAAACAAAAATCTCACTGGATTATTACAATTAATGGCAAAATTAATGTTTGGAAATGTAAACTGATATTCCCTACTGACACACTACAACAAAAAATAGAAATAACTGAATTTTTTTAGCTGGTGAAAATACTAGTGTTCTAATAATTTTGGTCACCTCTGCATAACCAGCTCATAAAAGTTATTTATTTACATATATCCAGCTCATGGAAGTTATTTAATTATGTAAAATTGTTATATATATACACATACATACAGTATATGTTGACAAATAAAAATTGGACTGTGTTCTATGGTGTGACATAGCAAGAATTGAGAGAAAAAACAACAACAACACCAACATACAAATATAATATATCTTCATTCTTAGTGTTACAAATAGCATGAGAGAGATTAATCTTCAATGTTAGAGGTTATTTCTTTTTTTTACCTTTTTCCATCACACCATAGGACACATTGGCACGTCAACTACCCATATATGTATAAATACTATCAGTCAAAAGTTTTTGAACAGTAAGATTTTTAATGTTTTTTTAAAGAATTATGTTCTGCTCACCAAGCCTGCATTTGTTTGATCCAAAATACAGCAACAACTTTAATATTGTGAAATAATATTTACTGTTCATTTTTGCTATTTAAAATAATTGCTTTCTATTTGAATATATTTTTTTTAAATGTAATTTATTCCTGTGATCAAAGCTACATTTTCAGCATCTTCAGTGTATTTTGATCCTTCAGAAACCATTCTAATATGCTGATTTGCTGTTCAACATTATTATTATTATTTAAAATAGTGGAGTACATTTTTTTCAGGATTCTCTGATGAATAGAAAGATCCAAAGATCAGCATTTATCTGAAATTAAAAGCTTTTGTAACATTATATACACTATACCATTCAAAAGCTTGGAGTCAGTATAATAATAAATTAATACTTTTATTTAGCAAGAATGCTTTAAATTGATCAAAAGTTATGATAAAGACATTTATACAGTGTTACGAAAGGATTTCTATTTCAGATAAATGCTGTTCATCTGAACTTTCTATTCATCAAAGAAACCTGAAAAAAATGATACTCTGTTTTCAACAATAATAATAAATGTTTTTTTTTTTTTAGCAGCAAATCAGAATATTAGAATGATTTCTGAAGGATCATGTGACTGGAGTAATGATGCTAAAAATTCAGCTTTGAAATCACAAGAATATCTTAGACTTTAAAATCTATTCAAATATAAAGCAGTTATTTTAAATAGTAAAAATATTTCACAATATTACTGTTTTTGCTGTATTTTGGATGAAAAAAAAAGTTCAAAACTTTTGACTGGTAGTGTATATCTAGACTGAACAGCATGACCAGTGTGGCCCAATTGATGAAAAAAAAAATATTGTAAAAGTTAGTTTAAAAAGAGGAGTTATAGGGTTCTGACACCCAGCCCTATTTATGTTTTCTTTATGATTTTTGTGCAATGTGCAAAATTCACACAAGTTGGAAAGAACATCTGACGAACACAGTGCCAAAATTAAAGTGTGTCTTTACATTTATTATTTGAACACAAGGCAGCCTCCCACACACTTAAGCACAAAAGTTAGCTGTGCAATTATCACTGACATTTTAGCCATAACAATACTTAGGAAAGCACTACATGGGTAATGATCTCTGCAACACTACTAGTTCACTGTACTGTACATGTAAAATGACTCAAAACCACAGATAATTGGTTTGAAATACAAGCTAAACCTTCCACTCCAGATATTCAAAGTGTGTGCAGAGAGATCTTACATGAATCGAAAAGGACACCGAGGCAAAACTTGGCTTTCATTCCTCACTATTCACTGTGTTCATTATTACTAATTAGCAAAGGACCACAGTGACAGAGCTTGTATGAATTTCTCAGTGCTCTGAATCGCTTCAGCCACTCAAAGTTCAAACATTTTCTAGTCCCACTCAAGTGTTGCCTTGCATAGATGCGCTTTTATTCATGTAGACACAAAACTTAACAAAGGTGGTCTTTCTTTGAGCTTCAGTCTCATGAGCATATGACAGGGAGCACGAATGGAAAACTTATTAAAGCTTTCCAAGTTAGGACTTGTGCGATATAGTCATGTGTCTGCATGCCTAAGGGCAGAAGATGAATATTAAGAAGACTCAAAAGAATGAAAGTTGTAAAAAAATTATCTCAGCAGTCAAGTTCCACCAGCTGGCCTGGTAAATATTACAGCAAGACTCAATGTAATTAGGGTGGCTGAACGAAGTGACATAGAAATGGACATGAAATCGAATCCCACAAAAAAAGTTTTCTGAAAAGTTCCCGTCCCTGGGGCCGTTGAGTGTGACAAATGAGCCCAAAGTTTGAGAAGCTGCACATCATTATATGGTAATCTTGCAGGACTTCATGCCATGTAATAAAACTTAGCTCTTCTCCGGTCGGTTTCTTTCCAGCACGGCTCTTGGTGTGAATTCCAGTTTGTCCTTGAGGCTGAGGACCTGTGTGCTGTCCTGACCGGTCAGTTCCTCTAATTTCCTATCCTCCCGTAGCTCTGCAATGCCCCTCTCTTCTCCCGGGGCGTTAGGAGTTCCCCGGATAAACCACTCAAGGTGGTATCCAACAGCTCCCACCACAAAGGCCACTGGGAAGGTCACATAGGGCGCATAAGTGCGCATGGCAGTCCAGATCACTGGCCACATGGTTGCATAAACCTGAAAAAGCCAGTCCAAGTTCTAGAAGGTTATTTACCTTTGGCAAGCTGACAATGTAGCATTACTTTCATTACAAGAACCACAAAATCAAGGATGACATATAGACATGCGTTCAAGAAGCCAAATATACAATATGTGTTAAACTATTATTTTTATATGGCAGAATAAATTAAATGAGAGTGCCATTATGTGAACGTGTTTATGAAACATAACTTGAGCATTAAAGAAGCATGTAACTGTCACAAGGGTACCGGTGTCAATGCTTGAGGTGTTAAATGGCGCTATAAAGATACTTTAATACAACACATTTTTGTTTATATATGTTCCTGAAAGCATAAGAGATCCGCTGACAACTTAGTGCGTAACATTTCATATTCATTAAATCATTCGCGCGTGTGTTTATAAAATCTCATGACTGTACGTACCTCTATCTCCAGGACATTCAACTTCCTGCCTTCTTGCGTCACTGTAAGCAGCAATCTGATTGGCTAATTTTGTACGTCAGAATGACGTTTTCAAATCTCTTTGTTCAGGGGGAAAAAAAGTTCTATACAGGATGTCCTGTTAAAACAATCCTGACCCCTAGTGACCAATGTTGAAACATACTATGAGCATTTGTCCTGAAATTAAAGCTCATTTTTGACTGATAATAATAATAATAGCACAATACGGTTCAATTGCATATATAGTACATATCGAGGGGTGAGAACCATATGGTATACTCAATTCAGACAATATTTATTTTAAAATGAAAACATTTATTTTAAAATTAAAAATGAATTCAAATTCAATTAAACAAATACAACAAAACTGAATTACTTTAATTACATTATTTAGTTGCAAGCAAAAAAAAAAAAAAACAGCAGAAAAAAGGTTATAAAAGGGTGTTAGGAGAACATAAATATTATCATATAAAAAAGCATAAAGCAATTTCCTTGGGAGGGGAAACCTAAACATTTTAATTTCAAGCTTTCATAATCAGGATTTTTTACAAACATTCAAAAAGTACAGAAATATTCATTCTGACAAAGGAAATCAAATGTAATTATACTTTTATGACATACTGTACTCCCATTAATTAGTAAATAGTGCTAGTTGCATAACTAATGTAATTTTATTCACATGTACCACTAATAATTTTGGCATTAGTTTAGTCTTGAATAACTGGCTGCATTACAGACAACCATATCACAATGGTAGTCTCTTGCGGTGAGTGTTTTAATTGGCTAGCTGGCAATGCTTAATGAGCATAGTTTACAGATAAATGTGGTTAAATCACGGTAAGCTGCAGTGAAAGGCACTGTTGATCGGGTGAAGTGGCATGCTGTACATTCAGAGTCAGATCATCTTCTGAATTGCTGATGCAGTTCTTTACATCAGTCTGGTAATGGCACCAGAGAGGAAGTCTTCGTAACTCAACCTCACATTGCCAGTCATGGCGGTGTCTTTCTCGCGGAATGCTTGGGTCATGCTTTGAAGCTGCGTGCACACCTGAATGAAGCGGTCCAGCTGGAGAACCCCGTTGACACCGCGTGCAGAGTAACGATTCACCAGCTCCTGAATGAACTGAGGACTCAGACTGTAACCCATCTGAGATAATGCTGGGAAATAAGAAACACAGTGGTACATTAAAAACATTAACATTTACCCTATACAGTTTTTTTTTTGAAAGAAGTCTCTCATCTTATCTGAAAAAAATACAGCAAAATCAGTAATACTGTGAAATATTATTTTAATATCACATTATAATATAATAATTATTATTTAATAATTTAACTATTTTTTTTCAATTTTTGTATATGTTAAAATGTAATTTATTCCTGTGATGTAAAAGCTGAATTTTCAGCAGCCATTATTTCAATCTTCAGTGTCATATGATCCTTCAGAAATCATTCTAATATGCTAATTTGCTCAAGTAACATTTCTTATTAGTTTCAATGAAAATAATCCATTTTCATTCAGGATTCCTTGATGAATAGAAAGTTCAAAAGAACAGCATTTATTTGAAACATAAATCTTTTGTAACATTATAAATGTCTTTACTGTCACTTTTGATCAATTCAATGAATCCTTGCTGAATAAAAGTATTACTTTCTTTAAATAAATAAATTAAAATCAGGGAATGCTTACACTGCTAACCTCTGGTTTTACATAAAGGTTTATGTTTCTTAAATGAGTCTTGGAAATGAACCATGTTAGAAGGACTTTCCCCCAACAAAGCCTCTTAAGGGTCCCTAAATCCCTCATTTTCTCTCCACAGGCCCTGTTAAAACTGTTCTACTGTTGTTTTTTTTGTATCCACCATGTTTTCCACTCTCTGTCGCTCACCAGTAATCAATCAGCCATACACTTTCAGGTATGGCGTTATTTTACTGCCAAATGTCGAGAGCACATTTTGGTAGCGCGAAAGTAGATTAATATAATGCGCGAGCGTGAATCTCCCTGCTCGCGCGCGGATTTCCTTTGCTCTCGCACAAAACCGGACGCGCGCGCTCGGATATACCCTGCTCTCCCGCAGAGAGAGTGCAACGTGTCTCTCCTCTTGCTCAAGTGTGCGTGTGCGCGCTCAAACTTTGTCCGGTGCACTCGCACATCTCTCCGTGCTCTTGCGCTAGATATTTATTATTTTCACACCTGGATTGAACTCAAAAGTTATCAGCTAATCAGATTTTTCTATGACTGACCCATGAAAATACTAGGCCTACATGAAGAGGGAACTGATCCTGGAATTTCTCTACAATTTAATAATATTTAGTCATATCAAATGCATATTAGAAATGGCTAGGAATCGGGTGCTTGGATGATTTATTAAAGATAAAAACTAGTTTGTCTAATTGTTTGGTCAAACCCCCCTGAGCGATTTATCTAAACAAACAAACAAAAAAGTATATGATTCTTAAAGTTCATGTGGCCATGCATGTATTGTGTACTTGGGATGAAATAAATCTATCTATTTATCTATCTATATATATATACACATACATACATACATACATACATACAGTGTCCTCCACTAATATTGGCACCCTTGATAAATATGACCAAAGGCGGCTGTGAAAATAAATCTGCATTGTTTATCCTTTTTATCTTTCATTCAAAAAATTCACAAAATTCCAGCCTATCATTGAAGTAAAACAATTGAGAGTGGGGAGAAAATCTCATTGTGAAATAAATGCTTTCACTGTTTCATGTTGGCCACAATTATTGCAACGTCCTTTTCCCAGGGTAACAGCTCTGAGTTTTCTCCTATAATGCCTGAAGAGTTTGGAGAACACCTGACAAGAGATCAGAGACAATTTTCTTCATACAGAATCTCTCCAGATCCTTCAGATTCACAGCTCCATGACGGTGCTTCTCCTCTTCAGTTCACCTCACTCATCTTCTACAGGGTTCAGGTCAGAGGACAGAGACAGCCATGGTAAAAGATTCATTTTGTGCTCAGTGACCCATTTTTATGTTTTTTTTTTATGTTTGTTTTGGATTGTTCTTGTGGAAGATCCAAACACGGCCCATTATAAGATTTCTAACAGAGGCAGTCAGATTTAGATTTTTTATCTGTTGGTATTTGATAGAATCCATAATGCCATGCATCTGAACAAGATGTTCAGGACCTCTGGCAGAAAAACAGGCCAACAACATTAAAGATCCAGCAGTATATTTAACCGTGGACATGGGGTACTTTTTTATCCCTGTTTGTACTAAACTCATCTGGTGGGTTTGCTGCCATAAAGCTTTTTTTTCAGTTTCATCTGACAATAGAAGCCAGTGCCATTTGAAGTTCAAGTCGTGTCTGACAACTGAATTTGCTGGAGTTTGTTTTTGGAGTGAGGACAATTTTTCTTGAAACCCTCCCGAACAACATGTGGTGATATAGGGGATGTTTGATATATTTTTTTTAGGTTTCTGACCCCAAGACTCAACTAATCTCTACAATTCTCCAGCTGTGATCTTTGGCGAGTCTTTGTCCACTCAAACTCTCCTCCTCAGCGTGCATTAGGACGATATAGACACACGTCCTCTTTCAGGCAGATTTTTAACATCTTTAGTTGATTGGAACCTCTTAATTATTACCCTGATGTGGGAATGGGGATTTTCAATGTTTTAACATTGAAAACAATCTTTTCTTACAGCCACTTTCTATTTTGTGATGCTCAACAATCTTGTTCTTCACATCAGAAATATATTTTTTTGTTTTTTCTCATTGTGATGGATGATTAAGGGAATTTGACCTTTGTGTTCCTCATATTTATAATCCTGTGGAACAGAAAGTCATGGCTGGACAATTTCATGCTCCTAGTCACCCTAGTATGCTAAAAAAAATTTAAATATGAATGGGAATATACTTCAGAGATATTTTACTCATAAGAATTTCTAGGGGTGCCAATAATTGTGGCCAACATTAATTGGCGAAAAACATTTATTTCATCATGAGATTTTCTCCCCACTTTCAATTGTTTTACTTCAATGATAGGTTAGAATTTTGTGAATTTATTGAGTGAAAGATCAAAAGGATAAACAATGCAGATTTATTTTCACAGCTGCCTTTGCTCATATTTATCAAGGGTGCCAATATTAGTGGAGGGCACTGTATATCTTCTGATTTAAGACAGAACTAGGGTCAGATGCACTATTCCCTAAATAGCCTACTTAAGATGTGGAGACCAAATATAACACTATAATGAATTTATCATATTTGTGATAACATCACTACATTATATTCTATGGGTTTAATGCATTTGCAGACAGTGTCATTACCTATAACTGTCATATAACTGTTCACTGTTTTAGAGGAGAGTGCCATTGAATGTGTTGCTAATATGAAGTTTTCATGAAAAATAAAAAATCTAACTAAAATCAGAACTGAAAACAAACACTGGATTTAAAAAAATAAGCTCCCAATAAATGTCCAAACAGCGATTCTATCAGAGCATTTAGTGTGTTATGATATCATCGTTTACAACTGTTTTTGCATTTGATGTTGTTTGATAGGAATTGTTATTTACGGTTGCCAACAACTGAGAATGTATTGCAATGATTTTAAATTCAGTTGAGATATCTGACATAATATGACATAACATTGACCTTTAATATGAAGTCTTTATGGGCTGTTTTTAGATAAATCGAGGGGTTTGATCAACCATAGTTGGACAGAGGTTATGTACAAATCATCCAAGCACCTGATTTCTAGCCATTTCAAAAATACAATGTTAATTTGATTAACATTGCTAAATATTATTAAACTGGAAATAAATGAAAGATCCTTCTATGATTGTCAAAATATTTCACAGAAAAGAACAAAATACAAACACAAAAAAGATATAAAGTTAAACAAAGTAGCCTACAATAACCAGTGTGTTAAAACAAAATTACAACAATAAAAAAAAAAAAAAAAAAATGAAGGAAAGGCCCTAATGAAGAAATCTGTTTCAAGATATTTTTAAAAGTGCATAATGATAACTTTTGACAACGTTTAATTCAGGTGCGAAAATAATTAATCTTCATATATATATATATATATATAGAGAGAGAGAGCGAGAGAGAGCGAGAGAGAGAGAGAGAGAGAGAGAGAGAGAGATTTTTTTTTTTATTTATTTCATCCCAAGTACACAATACATGTATGGCCACATGAACTTTAAGAATCATATACTTTTTTGTTTGTTTGTTTAGATAAATCGCTCAGGGGGTTTGACCAAACAATTAGACAAACTAGTTTTTATTTTTATCTTTAATAAATCATCCAAGCACCCGATTCCTAGCCATTTCTAATATACATTTGATATGACTAAATATTATTAAATTGTAGAGAAATTCCAGGATCAGTTCCCTCTTCATGTAGGCCTAGTATTTTCATCAGGTCAGTCATAGAAAAATCTGATTAGCTGATAACTTTTGAGTTCAATCCAGGTGTGAAAATAATAAATATCTAGCGCAAGAGCACGGAGAGATGTGCGAGTGCACCGGACAAAGTTTGAGCGCGCACACGCACACTTGAGCAAGAGGAGAGACATGTTACGCTCTCTCTGCGGGAGAGCAGGGTATATCCGAGCGCGCGCGTCCGGTTTTGTGCGAGAGCAAAGGAAATCCGCGCGCGAGCAGGGAGATTCACGCTCGCGCATTATATTAATCTACTTTCGCGCTACCAAAATGTGCTCTCGACATTTGGCAGTAAAATAACACCATATCAGGCCTATTCACATCTTTATAATGGCTTCAAATATCACTGCAGATGAAATATTGCTCTGGCAGTCATGAACAGACTTTTTCATACAAAATCAATGAGTATAAAATAGGCACTGCAAGATAACAGCTACAATTTTTGAGGTTAGTTTAAGAGCAATTTTTACAGGATTAGATGGGAAAAAGGGTTCACAAGCTCAGCAACTGTCTTTTCCTTGCTTCTGTGATGGCTACATCTTGTGTGTCACCAAACCCTTCTATATTTAAACAACAAAATTATGTTTTGTCTATGTGCAAATTCATGGAACTATGAGCAGTAAACATATCTCTTTGCAAATTCCAAAGATAAGTGATATGCTATGTGAATCACTTAAACATGATTTGAGGAAATACACATATAAGCATGTTAGCTGATGAAAACTTCCTGTGGTTAGATTTTGGTTGTGATTAACACATTGAGCAAGCTTTGCTATAGCACTGCAAGAGCCCAAAATGTGAATAACAATAAACTTTCACAGGCAAATAAAACTACTGGCAGGTTTTTTTTTTTTTTTAGGAACTACAACAAAATGTGTGTTGTCTATATGCAATTATAAGAATGACAATCTAACCCTCACTGGTGTATGTTTTAAAAGCAGAATCAGTTTTTTTTTATCATCATACAAAATTTATGTGGAGATATACTACTGTTCAAAAGTTTGGTGTTTTACATTGTCACAAAAAAAATATTTCAAATAAATGCTGTTCTTCTGAATTTTCTAGTCATCAAAGAATCCTGAAAAAAGCATCACAGCTTCTACAAAACTATAAAGCAGCCCATCTGTTTTTAACATAAATATTTCTTGAGCACCTGAAGGATCATGCAACACTGACAACTGGAGTAATGACTCCTGAAAATTCAGCTTTGTCACAGCAGGAAAAAAATTAATTTTAAATTTTAAAACATTAAATTATAACATAAGTAATAATTCACACTATTACTGTTTTTTACTGTATTTTTGATAAACGCAGCTTTTATGAGCAACAGTCAAAAATCTATACTACCATTCAGACTTCTTAATTGTATAGTGTACATACTGTATGTGAAATATTTCTCAAATTAAACCGCAAAAACAAAAATATTCAGAATTCAGAAATTCTTAAAGGTGCCATAGAATAGAAAACTATTTACCTTGGCATAGTTGAATAATAAGAGTTCTGTACATGAAAAATGACATTCAGTGAGCCTCAAACACCATTGTTTCCTATTTCTTATGTAAATCTCGCGAATAAAAAAAAACACTGAAAAATAGGCGAATCAGAACATAACACCGACTGTGACGTAACAGTTGGGATCACTAATAGTTACGCCCTCAACATTTGCAAATATCCGCCCATGTTCTAAGCCAGCCGCCAGCCGAACCATCAGAAGGTCTGCAGGTATTGTGAAGGAACAAGCGTGGACAACAGCGAAAATGGCAGATCATGGTAATAAATGTTATGTTCCAGGCTATGCATGGGATGTGAAGTGCAGGGATGGGTTGGTGTCTGTATTCGGAAAGGCACGGAAAGCAAATAACGTGTTATAATAAAATAACGCGAGCCACTGGTTAGCTAAGGAGAGATGACTGAGGATGATGGCCAATGATTTACAGATCCTGAGCACCACTGACAAGCATCTGATCTTGTAAAATGTGTGGTAAGTACTGCTGCTCCATAGTATAAACTGTATGTGCGATCGTGAATCTCGAAAGCAAAAGATAAAGTCGATCTTGCATTTGAAAGCAGTTTCAATTAATAGCGGCTCCCTGATGCCCGCATTTTATTTACAGTATAATTACCCAACGATATAACTGTGTGAGAAAGTATTGAAATATATATATTTTCCCTGTGTTTCCTTCCTGTTGAGTTAATGAAATGAGCCGCGCTGTGAAAGAGCCAATCAGAGCAGAGCTCAACATTGAGCCACACTGTGAAACAGCCAATCAGTGCAGAGCTCAACATTATTATTCATGACCCTTCCAAATAAGCCAATAATAGACCGTATCATTCTAGGGAGAAATCCTAGGGTTGTAAATGAACATGTAAAACCGTTTCTGGATCATGTTTGCACTTACCTAAGCCACATACCTTCTATGTAGATATCAGAGAACAATTAAAAATATTGTATCAATGCATTCTATGGCACCTTTAATATTTTTGTAAAAGACAACTGAGATGGAGACTGTCTTATGCTGTACTTTTTTGTTTGTCAGAAATATGCAAAATGTATATATACAGTATATATATTAACACATGGAATGGAACCACCACTGAAATGCTGGAATATGGCCTTAGTGACTGCGACTGTTGTCATAACAGTGTGAACATGTTGACTTTACTGCAAACGTGTTATCTTGGGTCTCTCTCTTGACCTCTAATTTACTCACCCTGGTGCATCTCACTGCTGTTAATTGATCCGGATCGGTCGCGGTCGAACTGTTGGAATACTGCCCTCCACTGCTGCAGAAACGTCCACAGTGCAGAGAAACCAAATACATCTACACGTCCCGATTTGGTCTTGTCAAACATATCTGGAAATGAAGACAAAGCACTGATTCTTGCTTCAGTTTCCTTTGGCACTGGAGATGTCATCAGATGACTTCTATTTTTGTATTGTTTATGTGACACTGCAGCATTCCATTTAGTTATATGGTGATACAAGCATCCATTCAAAAATGTAGCCTTTGTCAGGAGGGTTATGTTAACAATGGCAACACTCACTGAGCATCATCATGCAGGTTTCGTCATTGAAAGAGGAGTTGTTGGAATTCATGAGTGCTTGCTTCAGTTCTTTTGCGTTAATGTAGCCACTACGATCTGAATCCACAGACGAAAACCACTGGTAGGCCTCAGGGTTCACACCAGGAGGAATGGTACCTACAACATGAAAACAGACTACATTAGTGAGTTAGATGCAAATCAAATGAATTTCTTCATGGTCTGTTGATATGAGATAATTCACTCAGCTCAAAACAAATCATTTAACCATAGATAAGCACAGGCCTAAAATAGTAGAAACCACATCAAAAACGATTACTATTTACTTGTTAAATCTCATATCAACCCCAACAATACAAGGATAGACATGAAACAGCACTTAGAATTCTTACAAAGAAATAATATAAAAACCAAACTAACTAAACTAAATTATTCTTAAACAGACCAAAGTATTTAAAGGGAGATGGTTACATTAAAACATGCATTTTAACATCAGATGTTACATTTTAAAGTTAAATTCACTATTTTTATATAAAGAATTGTTCTACAGTCTATATAATGTTTAATGCAATTATGTCAGAAGTAACTCATTACATTATAGAAAAATTACGAGCAATCCCTTACTTTACTTTTTAAAGGGAAAAGTAATTAAATTACTTTAATAAAAAAATAGTATTACACCCAACACTGATCACTGATATAATATTACAGTTTTTATTAATATTTTAAATTATGTGTTTTTTCATTATAATTTTTAATACACCTTTAAAGTTATAGCAATTTTGCTGTTTTTGTCATTTTTATTAGTTTTTTTTTTGTCTATATAGTTTTTATTAAGTTTTAGCTCTTAATTTTAGCTATTTTAGTACTTCAACTTAAACTAAAAGAAAATGAGAAATGCTGTGTTTGCAACAAGCTAAAACAATCTTAATAAATAAAAGCATTTTTACTTTTTTGTATGTCAATTAATGTTTACTTAAAATATCTGGTTAACGATAATATCCCTGGTGTGTACAGCTGGGATTGAATTAGCTAATTTATATTCACATGTGGCTTCCTTTATGTACTGAATGGAGCCGTTTCGGATGCAGCGTATGCATAAATGTGCAAAAAATAGTTAATTACTTGCAAAATGACAGCGAGACGATGATGAGGACAAGCAGTCCTACAGGTCAGATTTGAAGAACATATTGGAAATGGGTTCAATGTGAACAAGCATGGGTTGTCAGCGATGTGTCATCTCGATACCAAGAGGGACAAGAATAAGTTGTGCAATTTGGTGAAGCGCAGACGGTCACTGTATCCCTCGGGAGGGATAAGCACTGTTCAGAGGAGGACTGTCTTGAATCTGACAGCCTTTCCCACAGGACATTACAGAATACTTACCGACATAAACGCGGAAGGACACATACACACGAACCCCTTCGCTCAGAATTACCACGCTCATCTCTCTAATTCTCCCGTGGGCACATTCTGTACCAGATCAGTACAAGCGGCTTCTGCCATCCTGCAGTGTATCAGCATCAGTCATTCAGTGAGGGGCATATGACACAGCTGCAGTGCAGGAGGATCAAGGACCTTGTCTGTAGCACCTTCATAAATTTCTATCTTTTGTATTTTATTCACAGCCCTTGGCCACTGCACGCCTGATGGAACGGCAGCGGCTCACGCTGTCTTAGCTGCCAAGAGTGCACTGACACTCAGACATCATCAGTCAAACCAGCCTGAAGCTGCTGACTACCACACCTGGGACCATGTGGAAAAATTCACCTGCTGGACCAACATCTATTACAGTGCACTTGCAGATGTATGAAGCTGTGGAAAACATTCTGATAAAAAAAGTTATATATATATATATATATATATATATATATATATATCAAACCACATTCCTATTCCTCTACATTCCAAATCCAGTATCACATTCCCATGAGATGACATTTATTTGCTTAAATTATTACATATAATTCAGTCTTTATTGAAACCATTGAAGTGTGCAGTCTATTAACCAAATGGTGACAAACTAATATGATATGAACTATTGTTTGGGGTCGGTAAGATTTTTTTCTGTTTTTAAAGAAGTTTCTCCAAGACCAGCTCACCAAGACCAGTAATATTGTGAATATCATTACAATTTAAAATAAGTGTTTGATATTTTAATATTTGAAAATGTAATTTATTCCTGTGATGACAAAGCTGAATTTTCAGCATCATTACTCCAGTCTTCAGTGTCACATGATCCTTCAGAAATCATGCTAATATGCTGCTCAAGAAACATTTCTTATTATTATCAATGCTGAAAACAGATGCTTATACTTTTGTGGAAATCTTGGTACATTTTTCAGATTTATTTCATGAATATAAAGTTCAAAATAACTACATTTATTTGAAATAGAAAATGTTTCAATGTAAAAGTATAATCTGTCACTTTTATTTAATTTACTGTGTCCTTGCTGACTTTAATATATATTTTTAATATTTAATAAAAAAAAAGAAAAATAAATAATTAAAATCTTACTGACCCCAAACATTTTAACAGTAGTGTACATAGTTCAATTCAATTCAATTCAAGTTTATTTGTATAGCGCCTTTTACGATACAATCGTTGCAAAGCGCTTTACAGGAAATTAAGTTTCTACAATATATTTATACATTGTAGAAGCTTAATATATTAACTTATGGCAAAATTTGTTAATTCTACATGTTGTTGGGGGATCAGAGGTTGGCATCCTCTGAGGTCCTCCGGGGGGTCGGCATCATCTCTTCTCAGGTGTTTGGTCATCTCAGATCATTTAAGGGCTGGATCCAGACTGAAGCTTGTGTAACTCCTAGTTACCACGGGATGTAAATCCCGTGGCATAAACAGATAAACAAAGAGACATAATTAGCGTAGCTGTTGTTCCATTCAAGCAAAAATTATTTGTTCAACCCAAGCTAAAGAATAATAATGTGCGTTTTGATCAGATATAACTGCACTACAAGATTATGAGATACATTATATGAATGCATTATATGAATGCTTGGCTAAAGAGATGTGTCTTTAATCTAGATTTAAACAGAGAGAGTGTGTCTGAACCCCGAACGTTATCAGAAAGGCTATTCCAGAGTTTGGGAGCCAAATATGAAAAGTGGCCCTAAAAAGTATTTTGACATTTAAAATCAAACCTAGAAACGAAGATTAATTTTGTTGAATGTTTTTAAACACCTGATGTGATGAAGCTTATTCTTATTTTATTTAAAACAAATGCCATTTAGCGATTAAATGTAATAACATCCATAGAAGTTTGGCGCAAGTGTCTAAAAATATTTTTTGGTACCACTGTAAACACACACATATAACTAATTTAGTTCTTATATATATATATATATATATGATACTCAGCCAAATTAAAACAAAACAGAGTCACACATCTCTAACCTGCAGGTGCCTGCTGACTATATGGTCCTCCCTGGGGTTGTCCATAGCCTCCGTAAGGACCTCCTGGAGCTTGGCCCCCACCATACTGTGCTCTTGGACCAGGTTGACCATAAGACCCGTATGGAGCCCCTCCACCATACTGTTGCCCTGGAGGGGCACCGCCATAAGGTGAACCATACCGTCCACCAGCGGGACCACCTCCATATGGTGCCCCTGGAGCCGGGTGGTGTTGGGGAGAGTTACCACCCGGTCCCGGATAACCCTTTAAAAACAAATAATGAAAAGTTTGTATTGCAATAAACATGAGTAACTTGAAATGCAATGAAACATCAACAGAGAAGCAGATGTGGTTAAATGGCATAAGAAAAGGCAAATATGTCACCAAAACAATAAATTAAATTAAAGTGTTTAGGTAAAAATGTGAATTCTGTCATCATTTACTCATCATCGCGTTGCTATTTTTATTATTATTATTCCGTGGAATACTAACATTTAAATAGTATTATAATGATTTTCATATACTATTTATAATATTAATATAGGAGATATTTTAGTTAGAATGACATATTTAATCAACATTCACTTTCACAGCATTGTTTTTCTTTCAATGAAGTGATTGGAGAATGTGTAACGTCTTCTCTTTTGTTTCACGGAAGTTTGTACAATAACATGATAATAACTTACTAAACTCATACTTATATTATTATTATTGTAATTTTACACCAGTAGAAACCGGTTGAAACAATGGTATGTGGTAAAGGGTAGGGTAACGTTACATCTAAGTGACACGTCTCTATTTTGTACCTTTGTTGTATGACATTGTGTAAGATAAAGATGTAAAGCATATGGCCATTTTATACATTATGATACGTGACTGAACAGCACTCTCTTATCATACACAAATACCATTAAATGTTTCATATTAGCTAGGTTACAGAGCTAACCGACTAACGTAAGCCTAAAAAAAGGATTTCTACCAAGTTTACGCGATCGGAATCATCATAATTATGCCAAAATGTCCCTGTACACCAACAGTAAAAGTTTAGACCGCAATACAAATATGCAAGAATCATATAGACATACAATACACATTTAAATGTAAAATATCTAAACCCGGAAGACATTACCTGTCTGTATTGATAACTCATTCCGCGGAGGATCTTTAGCAAATGGAGCGAGTTGGTTGTATTTATCAAGGCCCGCCTCCTGGAGCTGATTGGTGCGTTTTCACGTTCGTCAAAAGGCATATTTTTCATGTGATTGGTTAAAACCTACAGTCTATGGTTAAAGCATGGAAAATTGCTCATAGCAGAAACTGTGAGTCACTCTGTTGATGTGGAAGGTTTTGTTTTAGAAACCATATTTGGAGGAAGAAGATGGAGATGTTGTGAGGTAAGAACGATATAGATGACATTTTAATGAGTGGTTGAGGATGTACATAACATCTCTTGGCTTTTAATTTTTTTTGTCTCAAATGGGAGACCGGGGCTAGGTGTCACTTTTTTTTTTTTTTTTTTTTTTTTTTACTTTTAACTTTATTGATGTCAGTTTCTGAACAGACACATACTGAAAAGGCTACAAAAACGGAACGTTTCCATCGTTACTGGAAAGAGAGAGAAAACACTGACTTTTGTGACAATGTAGGCTACCAATAGATATTGTCATCATTAGTGGGACCTGCCATTAATTAACCTATTGATGCTTTTCCTCCATTATTTTAAACCAGAAAATGATTATAAATGCAAAACCAATTGATGTAGCAGCAGTAATAAAAAGGCATCATACAAAACATGAAACAATTTCTTGCCAACAAACATTGCAATTAATAATCTATACTTATTTTTTTTACTTACAGAACCTGCCTGTTGTTTTCTAAGCCGTAATTGAAGTATTTATATTGCAAATATTTTTTCCACCTTTTCTATGTAATTTACATTAAATCATTTTAATGAGAAACCATGAGAAACAGGTGAATAAAGACTGAGAGTCAATGTTTAGAAATTATTATTTTGCATTTTGGCTCATTTATTTGTCTCGTTCCGTGAGAGCTGTGTGTGGAGGGAGGGGAGAGTTGTCTTCATCTCTGTGTTTTTCTGAATGTGTTTCTTCATCTATTTGCCCACATTGTTTTGAACTATGCTGTAAGGCTGTGTGTTGTGATCAGGGCCGTCCCAGGCATGGAACCCTGGTTACAGTGTCTTCATTGTCAAACTCCAAAATTAGTTTATTTTAAATTCTTAAAAACACTATTATTTTATATGAAAAAGTTAATAATTTTATTTTACTGACAACATGTTTTTGTGTATATCAATTTTTAATTAGATTAGATAACATTTTAAGCTGTTGTATGGTCATGTTACAATGTGCCCCACCTGGGGCATGTTGTCACATTTCACTTCCATTCTTTTGGGGTATATAAAGACAAACTTATACACTCTAATTATGAAACAAAACCACATATTTGTAGACAAACTATAAACTCTGAACCCCATGTGGATTTACAAAAACTGAGAAAGCCAAAAAGTGTTGGGCCCCGCTCTCCCCTACACATGCAAATTGTGCATTTTGCTGTGGTTTCGGCAGGGTGAGACCCTTGGACCAACCCTTCTATAGCGGTCTTGCTGTTTGCTCAGGCACTTTAAAACTTTCTTGGTAATGAGGTAGAGTATATCACAGATGCACACAAAAATACACACAGCAGAGGTGACCACCATACAAGGTGAAGATTTTTTTTTTCTGTAGGACAGGAGTTGTAACAGTTAACTGTATTTGGACAAGGTTCCTAAGTGCATTTGACAACTCTTGGCATGTCGAAATGATAAATTAAGTACAAAATATAGAGAAAGACTGCATCAAAACTGGCTTTGAACACTAGGCTGAGTATGTAGGTGTTCCACAGGGCTCCACGCTTCTTTCCTGTTTTGGCATACAGGTGTGTACCCTTGTGGACAGTGTACTTCCTATCCTTCATTTCACGATACTTGGCATGAGCCACCACCACCAGAGATGGGCAAGTGACAAAAATGATCTGGAGAGCCCATAGACGGATGTGCGAGATGGGGAAGAATTGATCGTAGCAGATGTTACAGCCTGTCTGTGGTGTCGCAGATGAATCCTAGATGTTCATCACTCCACACCTGCTGCACAGCCACCACAAACACCAGAATACGGAAGACAAACACCACAATTAGCCAGATGCGGCCAATCACGGTGGAGTATTTGTTAACCCCATTAATCAGGACCTCTAGGTGTAACCAGTTCATGTCTGCCACCACAAACAGACGTCTTTTTTATACCAGGGTAGTCCTAAAAAAGAGAGAGAGAGAATGATTATATCAGTACCACATCTGTTATCATATTATATTAGAGAGTATTCAAGGTTCAAGGTTTATTTGTCACATACACAATCATACAGGGTATAATCAGTAGTGAAATGTAGATCAGGACGGGTCCGCTCAATGGACAGTGCAAAAAATAAAATAAAAATAAAAGATGATACATAACACAGGAGCATATCTATAAATCTAGGTAGGAATAAGGTAAAAAATAAAATAAAAGTAATAATAATAATAATAATAATAATAATAATAGTACAAACAGAAATAAAATAAGGAGTAAAATGTGCAATGAACAAAAATGTGCAATACAGTCTACTGTGGGTTTAATAAATATTAATATAACCAGGGATGTGCAAGATGAATGTGCAAACAGGTTGTACCGGGTATGTACACATAGCAGCAATGCGGATGATGGAGAATGATGGGTGTTGCAGTTAATTAAATGAGTCCTGTAGATGTTATGAGACTGAGTTTAGGAGCCTGATGACCTGAGGGTAGAAGCTCCTTCTCAGTCTCTCAGTTTTTGCCATCACACTTCTAAAGCGCTTGCCCGAAGGAAGTGTGATGAAGAGACGGTTACCGGGGTGATGTGAGTCCTTGATTATTTTTACAGCTCTGCTTCTGCAGCGTTTCAGGTAGATGTCCTGCAGAGAGGGGAGGGCAGACCCAGAGATGCGCTCAGCTAAGCGCACGACTCTCTGCAGAGCTTTGCAGTCCTGTTTTGTGGCGTTACTGTACCACACTGAGATGCACTGAGTCAGCACTGAGTATTATTATTATTGTAATTGTTATGTCAATGTAGGTATTTAACTGTGCATGATTACTTCCACTTGTTCATTTAGATCGCCTTTGCCATCAATCTAATGTTCACTTAAAGATAATGTTTAAAAACTAATAATTTAATAACACTGCAAATTGTAAACTTTAGCAAATATCATGATGCCTATCCATTTTTCATACTGTACAATTTTTTTAAGTTTAAGTGTTTTAGGATTTAAGCAAAATTGTATAATTTTAACATCAACAGTTTATAAGTTATTAGCTGTAAAATTTTAATAATTATTGATTTATTGTTATTTGGCAGAATTTTAATATTGGTGCATCTCTAATTTGAGACCAGGATGACTTGTCATGCATTCATACACTCCGATGTATACATAAAACAAATAGTGAAAGCAATGTTACTGCAGTGTGACGTTTTTTTGCATATTGTTTAAACATTATTTACTAAATGCATTTAATGCTTTCATTTCGATTATGTATAATAAGGTTATATGAGTGTTTGCTCAGAAGCAGAATGGCTTTTAGGCAATGCTGTCAAGCTTTTCTTTATAAGGCACCTAAATTTAACAATGGCTAAAGCTGTTGTCTTTTTTTTCTTTTCCTTTTAATGGCTTCAAATTAATACTATTACTATAAAAGTAGCTTTAAGATGCTAAGCCATTTTTGGAGGATTTCATTTTCTGCTCTGATCCTTTCTGCAGTGCCCAATATCAATAACAATTTTACCTACCTGCCTACCTACTTACATGAATGAATAAATAGTTTTATTTAATTGTTTTATATAATTGTTTAATTGTTTGTTATAAGTCTACATTTCGCTTTCACACTTGTACATGTACCATTAAAAAGTGAATTTTGAGTTTACAACACTGTCAAGCCACTACTGTCTAACCAAATTAAATTAGGCATTGAAATCGTCTACATAGCTTGTACACCTGGTTCTCGATGAATAACCACATTAATAAATAAATAAATAAATAAAAATACAAAAACTTCAGCAACCATTTAAATGTAGCAGATATTCCTATCTTAACTTAAAGTTTAAGTAATCTCTAACTAATACAAATAAACAAGTCAACATCAGTTTTTTTCTTGGTTATTCTTTCTATTAACTGATTTGAGTCTTGATCCATATCATAGTGACAGTTATTTAAAAACAGTCTCTTTAGTTTTAGCAGATATAAATCATGCTTTTGTACTTGACTGGAATAAGTTATACCTTTGTTTGACTATCTAGACTGGAAGGCTGTGCAGATAATACCTATATGTACTGTATGTAGGATGGAAATTCTTTGTTTATTTAGGTCAGTGTGTATGTTGTTGTGATATGATCTCTCCTGACTATGAGGAGTGCGTCTTTCCCCGAAAAGCATTGTTCCCTTTCGAGGGAACTTCGAACTGCGTCCTCTAGGGGTCGCTATGGGGAACGCCGTCAGCGTGACCCGTGTCTGAAGCATACATACAAAAACGCCGGCGACAGCCTATGACGTCACTACCGGCGCGACCACAGTATAAAGGGGCGCTGGGAAAATACGTCATCCTCTTCTTCGTCTTCAGTGACTGTTTTGTTTGAAGCGTGCATTCTAATGGTAAGAACGATTTTCTACTGTCACTATGGCGAGCACTAGCAAGGCATTTAAGAGATGTGTGCATCCGTGTCCTCGTTATTTGACACGTGATGACACACACGATCTTTGCGTATTTTATTTGGGCGAGGAGCACGCATGTGATGTCATCGAGGGGGCAATCTGCATGCACTGTGAGCTTTTTTCTATGAGAAAGCTCCGCTCTCGTCTGTCTCTCTTTTCGAGGAAGGAGGGACAGCCATCTGCTTCCCGCGGTTCAAGACCCGCTGTTGCCAAGGCACGGATCCGGCTGATGAGTTAGAAAGGGGGCTTTCCTTCTCGCGCTCGTCGGCCGCGAACTTGGGTGAGTTGTTGGATGATGATGATGCGATCTCTCTGACATCATCTGATCCAGCGGCTAGGGCTCTGCTGGGTTATGCCCAGGAAGAGCAGGAGATGTCTGAGGGTGAAGAAGTTGAGACTGAGCCCTCTCAATCCTCCTGCCCTGCATATGACGAGTTGTTGGAGGTTATGGAATGCGCCACGGCGAGGCTTGACTTGCCGTGGAAGCGGGCCAAGATGGCGGCGCTGCGGGGTAATAAAAAAAATAAATATATATATATATATATATATATATATATATATATATATACATATCTCGCATCCATAGGTTTCAGCATACCAGTTATGCTGACAGGAGAACTGGCCCCCCGACTGAGCCTGGTTTCTCCCAAGGTTTTTTTTTCTCCATTCTGTCACAGAGGGAGTTTTGGTTCCTTGCCGCTGTCGCCTCTGGCTTGCTCAGTCGGGGACACTTAATTTCTAGCGCTTATCGTCAATTGGATTTCACATATACTATTTAAACTATACTGAGCTAGACAATGACATCTCTGAATTCAATAATGAAATGCCTTTAACTGAAAATTGAGTGTTTAATCTTATTATTATACATTACTGACACTCTATCCTCCAACTTGATACTGTTAAGTGCTTTGACACAATCTGTATTGTTAAAAGCGCTATATAAATAAAGATGACTTGACTTGACTTGACTTGACATTAAGGGGATGCGTGGAAACGGCTATGAGGGATGCCCCCTGTGGAAGAGACGCTAGCCAGCTATCTCTCTGTGGGCGAGACATCCTCTCTCAAGGCTCCCTCCTTGCTATCTAAGCCCTTTCAAAAGTACGCAGCAGCAGGTCAGGCTGTCGCTTCGTTGCACACGATGGCGGTGCTTCAGGCATACCAGGCTGATCTGCTGAAAGACCTGGATAAGTGTCTGGGCTTGTCACCTGATGAAGTAGCTGAGTAGTAGGCAAAGAGACGTAGGCAAGACCTGAGGGAGGTGATCCAGACGAGGCGCTCTCAACGCTCTCGTCTGGACCAGAGTAAGTCTTGAACATCTACTCCCTTCCCTCGGGGGGCCTGTCATCTGCCCTCATCTTCCCCTCTCTAATTCCCCTGCAGCCAACGTTAACTCCACCTGACCGAGGTTAGGTGGGAACCTAGAAACCTGCGTTTTAAAAACATTGCAGTCTATATGCTGGACTAATGATGTTTTGGTTAAGTTCTATGTTTCATAGAAACTACCTTACTGATGTTCCGGACCCGACTCTTCGGACTTCGCCTCCGGGACTGATCTCATGCGCAGGAACCATGGAAGTGTGAGTACGACCCAGTTCTACTGTTCACTGGTATTGTGTAGCCATCCTTTGCAGTATTTCTGGGACCTGTCGTTTGGTGTGTTTCACCTCTTGCTTTCGACGCAGTGCAGTGATGACCTCACTCGTCGATACTAGATCCAGGCTAGCATGAGAGCCCTGTTCCCAGGCCGAATACCCCTGGATCGTGTGGCCCAGTCGTAGGTTTCTGTGGGAGCCTGGGTCATCAGGTCTCCAGCACTGCAATTCCAGGACCAGTGGGTCTTTTTACTATCAGTTTCTTGGCAGGGGACACCTCTTATTGAGGAAGGTGCATGGCTATCTGAGGATATATTTGTGCTAGCTCAGGGACTGCTCCCCTGCTGGGTTTTTTAAGTAGCAATCTCCCTGAGCCCTTGCCTAGAGTGTTCCCCTGCTAGGATTGTGGCTCTGGAGGGCTTACCGAGGTTTCAGGCAGTGGCTAGCATTGCTCCCCTCACCATAGAGGGTCACCTATGAGCATGCCGCTCCCTTCTGAGCATCTGAGTTCAACCTCTCATGCTGAGGGTTGAGTCCTCTGCTCTCCAGAGCTCTGTCATCAGCAGCCTACAGCTCCTTGTTGGTCGAGCTAGCATTGCTCCCCTCAACATAGAGGGTCACCTATGAGCATGCCGCTCCTTTCTGGGCATCTGAGTTCCCTCTCATGCGGAGAGTTGAGCTCTCCGCTCCCCAGAGCTTGGTGATAGGTTGCCTTTGTATCTGAGCTCCGTGCCAGCAGAGCTAGCAGGTTGCTAGGCCTCTCTTTACCTCCCTGTTAGGTTGCTCTCCTTGTTGGTCGAGCTAGCATGGCTCCCCTCACCATAGAGGGTCACCTATGAGCATGCCGCTCCCTTCTGAGCGGTTGAGTTCCCTCTCATGCTGAGAGTGGAGCTCTCCGCTTCCCGGAGCTCTGTGATTTAGAGGTTGCTCTCCCTGTTGGTCGAGCTAGCATTGCTCCCCTCATCATAGAGGGTCACCTATGAGCATGCCACTCCCTTCTGAGTCTGAGCGCCTTGTTGGTAGAGCCAGCATTGCTCCCCTCATCTAGAGGGTCACCTATGAGCACGTTGCTCCCTTCCGAGGGCTGTGATTCAGCGGCCTCAGGTGCTCTCCTGGTCGGTCGAGCCAGTATTGCTCCCCTCATCAAGAGGGTCACCTATGAGCATGCTGCTCCCTTCCGAAGGCTGTGATGCAGCAGCCTCAGGTTGAAAGGCCTCTCTCTGCCTCCCTGTTAGGTTGCTCTCCTTGTCGGTCTAGCTAGCATTATGCCGCTCCCTTCTGAGCGTCTGAGTTCCCTCTCATGTAAGAGTTGGGTTCTCCGCTCTCCGGTGCGGTCACAGCAGCTTCATGCTCTCCTGGCTGGTCGAGCTAGCATTGCTCCCCTCACCATAGAGGGTCACCTATGAGCATGCCGCTCCCTTCTGAGCTGTCACAGTAGCCTCAGGTTGTTAGGCTTCTTTATGCCTCCCTGCTAGGTTGCTCTCCTATGGTCGAGCTAGCATTGCTCCCCTCACCATAGAGGGTCACCTTTGAGCATGCCGCTCCCTTCCGAGCGTCCGAGTTCCCTCTCATTCTGAGAGTTGGGTCCTCCGCTTCCCAGAGCTCTGTGATTTGGAGGTGCTCTCCTTATGGTCGAGCTAGCATCGCTCCCCTCACCATAGAGGGTCACCTATGAGCAATGCTGCTCCCTTCCGAGCACTGTGATTCAGCAGCCTCAGGTTGCTAGGCCTCTTTCTGCCTCCCTGTTAGGTCCCTCTCCTTGTCGGTCGAGCTAGAATTGCTCCCCTCACCATAGAGGGTCACCTATGAGCATGCTGCTCCCTTCTGAGTGTCTGAGTTCCCTCTCATGCTGAGAGATGAGTTCTCCGTTCTCCAGAGCTGTCATTCAGCAGCTTCAGGTTGTTAGGCCTCTTTAGGCCTCCCTGTTAAGTTGCTCGCTTTGCGGCTCCCTGTACGGTAGGGGTCGCGCCTGTAGTGACGTCATAGGCTGTCGCCGGCCAACAGGTGGTGTTTTTGTATGTATGCTTCAGACACGGGTCACGCTGACGGCGTTCCCCATAGCGACCCCTAGAGGACGCAGTGTCTCGTTCCCTACTCTCAGGGAACCATGGTTACATACGTAACCTGAGACGTTCTTTTATGGGAGAGATCATTTTATATTACTGCAATAACTAAATTCACATAAAATTGGACAACATTTTCAATATTTTGTATTGGAAATTTGACATGCCACATTTCTGGTGCATCTGGGATAAAGTTAGTTATTATTTTTTACATTGTCACCAAGAAAATAATAATAATAATAATAATAATAATAAAAACACTATGAAAGCACAGCAGAATTGGAAAGAGGGGTCAAAATCAAAACAAAAAGTTCAAAACTAAAGGAGACAAAGTGGAAGTGATTTTCCAGCAAGTTTGGTTGATTAATTACCAGAAAAGCATGTCAGTCTTAATCAGGAAAATGTTTTAATGTGATAAATTGAAAAGTGCAAAAATGAGTACACCTTACCAAAAATAAATAAATAACATAAATAATTGGGCCTTCACTTTCATCTTGTGAAGAGTTATTTTTGGAAAGATGCAACATGCAGCACTGAAATGCATGGTTGTTGTCAACAGGAATTTCCTACTGTAGCCAAACACACGATATTCATTAATTAAGCCTTTCCAAATGAAATCCATACACTGGTCTCATAAGACCAAGTTAATCATTTTGGATGTAACAGTATCAAAATATTGTCCCAAGGGGGAGACAGTACAGTGAGAAGTGCCTGGTCCCGCAGTAAAATTATTAAATATGAATGCATTAATACATGTAAGATTTGAAACAACATATGTATCCTTTCCTCATTCCTTGCATTGGGACTTTTTTTTCCAACATGACAATGGGCCTCATTCATGAAACAGGAGCAGAACGAATTTTTGTGTATCGTTCGTAAAGCTGTTCTGACATATACAGTACATTTCGGATTCATGAAAATGTTCGTATTTTCAAAATGTTAGTTGGTATGAAAGAAATTGTCACCTGCTCCCTACCAGGTGTAAATGGTGCGTAAAACAGTGTTCTTTTTTTTGCAAACTGATGACACTGATTTTTGATGCACTGCCATTATAATATTTTACAAGGTCGTTTGTTCTTATTTTTATTTATTTTTTTGTAGCTGAAGAGTTAAACTGTTTAGCTCCGGTTTAGCTTTGGGTAAACCAGCAGCGCTTGTCACTGTCACTTTTTTACCCAGCCGTCCAATCAATGGAGGAGGGGCGGGACAAATACTACACCAACCAATCATCCTACTTGTACAACAACTGAACAACAATAGAGAAGTTAATATTACTGGTTACTGCATTTTTATACTCAGTAATATTCTTCAAAATGTAGGGGGAGGCTGCAGACCTGGAGCAGGCAGATCTATGGCCCAGACAGTTTCACGGCCCAGGCAGTTTTACGCCCCTGTTCCTGATGCGTCCAGTAGGGAGAGGCTGTACAGTATGAGCCATCAGAACAGAAGCGACACAAATAAGAGGTATGCTAAATAATCGCTAAAGTATATGATTGGATAAGTAAATGATTAACTAAGAGTCGATGTCAATTAATTTTAATATGTTAATAGATAGGTCTATAAATGTACTTATTGACGGTCAGGTAGATGAAAGCAGTAACATTTGCATGTAAAGTTATGCTATTTGTTTTCTTTGTTTAAAGCTTTCTAGAGCTTAGACTTTTGTATGTGTGCTAGCTATTTTGATTGCTATCTCTTACAGATTGGAAATGCCTGCATAAACTCGTCTATGAAGAGGTTTGAGCACATGTATAAATCTTTTTCACATTATTTTATATAAGCTGCAGGTTATTTGAGACTTTTTAGAGAATTTCTTCATTTTATACTTGAATAGCAAGTGGTCTGCTTAATTTTCCTTTTTACTCTCACAGGGCAAAGACACTGCCAACAACATGCATGTTATTGCCACAATACTCCAGTGAGTATTGAATGCATAAATCATACTATTTGACATCTACCATAAGTCAGAAGTAAAATAAAAGGTATTCTTTATTGGTGTTATTTGTGTTTTTTAGGATAATGCTTTCATGAAGGATGCCCTTGTGTTCCCTGCATGAACAAGCCACCGGCCCAGACCATTATCTGTTATGTGTAAGATTTTACATGGTGCAGCTCATAAGAAGATAGTAATTATTAAACTTTGTGGTTTGGAGGGATTGTTCTTTCATGCTGGTTTTACGGAGGGTGATTTTACCCCCAATATCATAAGGCAAAGATAATGCAAATGTGAAATGGATTGTCATAACACTTTTTTATACTCCCTGGCCATAACCATTGCTTATGCATCCCTAGGTACTGAAGCCACTCTGAAGAGAGATCCTCCTTCTAGTCTCCCTGTATAGTAATCAAAGCCTGGTTTTGGAGATGACCAGCACAGAGACATCTTTAGGTCCACAGCTAAGAGACGATTGCCTCGTTCCTATGGCATATAACGTTGACAGTATGCCCTCTACACCATGCTGAACACTCCATTCAATTTCCCTCAGGTGAGCTTTTTTATTTTCTTCATTAAACGGTTGCTAAACTTGCTATAAAGTTGTACTTTATTGCTGGTCATTGAGTTCTAACAATAAGATCTGAATACTAATCCTGTAACATTTCAATTTCTGTTAGCTTGACATTCCTGCAATCAGAGAGTGGTGTGTCTATGTCTTATTGAGCAGTTTGAGACAGAGGGGTATGTGTACTAGTTTCTGAACATCTCAGTTTGTTTCATCCTTGAAGTCTCTTCCTTGCCAAAGGAAATAACTGACCAAACTGAGGCAACACAGCACAGATGAAAAATGCAATAAATCATCAGCATAGTCATAAGGCATCAATCAATCATGCCTTGTCATTGTTTTCATAATCACCTCAGTAAAATTCCCACATGGCAATATTCACATTTCTATTCTTGATAACCTACATTTAAACAATTTAAATTAAATTAAAACATTTGAATTATGAATCTGCTTGTTTATTGTCACTAACTACATTTGCTGTATTGGGGGGTCAGCAAATTAAAATGTTTTCTTTATTTTGAAAGGCAAGGCAGTGGCCAAAATAATTCAAAGTGGCGTTACACTTTTTGCAAGCATTCCACCCAAGTCAGCACCTGTGCCGGTAAACATAGAAGATCAGGAGCAGATTGATGCAATCCACTCTCACCTGAATTCAATTCTAGACAGCACACCCACAGTAACAAGATCAAATTCATTATGGATATCCTTTTTCCAGAGGTAGGTCTCATGTGTTAGCTATACTCTGCATTATGTCAGATTCACATTGTTTTAAATCTCAAATAGTTTATCCATAATGTGAGACCATTGCTCTAAAAATAATGTTTTTTTTTGTGGTTATTAGAGAGACACTTTTCATTTTGTTGTAAAAAGCTAAACATGTGAAATGATACTTGGCTACTTCTGGTAGTCCATTATCTGTGCCCTACCCACATGAAAAAATACTATAGTAATTTATAGTAAATACTATAGTGTTTTTGAACCATAAAGTACTTGAATTAATTTGTGGTAATTCTATAGTTGCTGTGGTAATATAACAACTATATTAATATTAACAAATTACTTTACCCAATACTGTACTACGTTTTCTACAACTATAGGGGTATATATTATACTACAATACACTACAGTTTACTATAGTAAAAACTGTCCATCCTAAAGGCTGCGGAGAAATTTCAGCGAAGACCTGTCATTTAAATAAGGTACTGTAAGGATACTATAAAGGAAAACATGGTCAAACATGACATCCTGCCTTTATTCACAAATAACCATTTCTTTCTACAACTATTCAACTATTGTTTTTGTTTTGTTTTTATCAGTGAGCGGGAGCATTTTGACAGGAAGATTGAACAACAATTAAAAGAGTCATCAACGGGAGTTATCCTAGTTCATGTTTTTAATAAATGGTGTAAATAAATAATATTGTTGTACACAAAAGTTGTCTTTTTCTTCTCAGATGGCTAAATGGCCCTTGAAATTTTGTTCAATTTTCAGACACTGTTCTGTTGCTGTATGACAACCAATAGTGAATACTAAAGCATAAAGAAATATTGAATAAATATTTCATTGTCCGTATGATTACACCGATTAAAATGTATTTTATAGTTATTTTTTATGCATTTTTGTACCTATCATTTCCTGGGGACAGAAATGGCACCCATTCGGTGGAATGGCACATACATTTAGGTTAGGCTACTTATGCATTTAGAAGAAGCTTTTATCCAAAACGACTTACAAAAGAGGAACAAATTACTCCAAAGTCAGTCACAATGCCAGGTTTATTATACAATAATAATCAAGTGCTAAGATTATCACAAACAAGATTTTGTTAATTATTAAGTCGTTGTATTCCACCTCGTACCCGTTACAACAGATAATTACTTTTTTGATTGTGTAGTAGGCCTACTATTCCACATAATAATATGCAATAAAACAATAATAGGCTACAATCAATTAACACGTAGGTTACCTAGGACCCAGCAGGCACAAAACAGGCACACAACGTCATAAGACGTTGGTATTTGGTTAAATTTTGGTTGCGACGTCGGGTGACCAAAATCCAATGTAAATACAACATCTAATGTCAATGTTAAATTGATGTCCAATACCGACGTCAGCTGACGTTGAGATTTGGTTGTTTTTAGGTTGTGTAACCAAAATCCAACGTTAAGCCAACGTCAAATTGACGTCAAATATTGACGTCAACCCGATTTTCATTTTCAACCAAAATCCAACGTCTGTCTGACGTCATGTCCAACGTCAACCTGACGTTACATAGACGTCTGGTGCCTGCTGGGGAGCTTGCTGTTCCTCTAAAATTAATCCGTGAGTACAGTTTACAGACCCGCGGGAACGGATTGCGAAAGCGTGCGCACGGATTATGAATTCGTGGGTACGGATTATTAATCCGTGGGCACGATTTGTTAAACCGAGGGAACAGTTTATAAATTGAGGGGACGGATTGCAAAACCGTCGCCACGGATTGTTTTTTTTCTCCTACAGGTGACGTGCGGGGCTCCGTACAATTAGTCAATGTCTATGGACGGGACGGTTATTAAAGTTTCGAGCGTGGTTTTTTTGCCGTATATCCTCCTCTCCCTACTGTACGCATCAGGAACAACAGGGGCGTAAAACTGCTTGGGCCGTGAAACTGTCTGGGCCGTAGATCTGCCTGCTCCAGGTCTGCAGCCTCCCCGTATAGTCAAAATGAGATAGTAATACGTTACTACCGTGGATATTCCACATCATAGCAACCAAATCGACAGCTGGAAAAAACTATGGGAAACAGTCTATGCGAAAAACGCTGTGCCACCAACGCGATTTCAAGCGCCACCAGCTGGCCGTTTTCTGGTGGGCACACGTTATTGAATATTTATTGTTAGCCATATGGCCTATTAGTCTTTTTTTGCATTTATGCAATATACTGGAGCCAAATTTGAGAAAGTAGACCAGAATATTCCATTGCGGTCCTGGACACGAAATTTGCATAGCTATAATTCATAGGTGGGGGTTATGCTAATTGTGAATGAGTGTGCACTAGCGCCCTATTTACGAATGATTGGAATTCATTAACATACACATGTTTAACTATCTAATCGGACGTTTACGAAGCGTTTGTGACTCCAGAGGAGAGTTTTCGGGTAGGTCCGTTTTACTCGCAAATTACTCTGAATTTACTCCTATATTTATGAATGTTTCGTGAATTAGGCCCAATGACTATACATTCTCTCAAAGTGAAAATCCTGCACTGGACAAGTATTTCACGTGACACTCAAGCACATGTGGGGGATTTTGGAAAAAGACAAGTTGAGCAACATTAAAGCTCAGGGCACTCAAGGAGGTCATCATCCAAGGAGTTAAAGACGTGACAATTTGTCAGGAATTTGTGCACTTTTAGCCTACCATAAAAGGTCAGAACTGTAAACCTTTGTTATGGAGGACATAGGTACTACGTAATTTGAATAGGCTACTCATTTGAATTTAATCAGGGTATACACATCTACAACTCTTTATTTTGGCAAAATTGACCAGTTTACTTAAATATATATGTTTAATAAATTTATGTTTTGCCATATTCCCATGAATTGTAACAGTGATCATTTAGAAATAGAAATATATCTTTGTTCAGATATGGAGTACTTATTTGTGTTTTAGTATTACATAGTAGTGCTTTACTTTGAAATAGATATGTGCAAAATAAACAAGGACAAATACAATATACAGGAAAAGATATGGCACTCTTGCTTTGGGATATTTGAAAACATGATTTCTGTAAACAATATTACTATACAGTGCATGCACATGAAGTATTACAATTGTTTTTGAGCAAACCATAAAAGTATTGATTTGCAAAATGCAAAGACTAACCAAGTTTAGTGCAATCCAGCTTTCAAGGGTCTCTTAGTGTACTGTTAACCAGTGTTTTGTGGATGAGCTCAGACTTTAATAACTGTGGACACTTATTCATTTATTATATTAGGCCAGGGGTAGGATGCTAACTACAGTCTCCTCCCCATCATGTTGTTCTCTGCGGGTTTTGTTTTCTGTGCACTAGGGGGCAGTGTGCTCCTTTAGTGAATGACACTCAAGAGAACCATCCTAATGACCTTCTCATTTTCCATTTAAATGATTATCTCAAAGAAAAAAATGGCATGACTGGGTTATCTATATTTTAGCCAAGATCCAGTGTGTCTTATTGGTGTTTACTGTGCTTGATTGTGTCACAGTCAGTTCAGACATATTTATGCCGGTTCTGAATCCTTCTTCCCGGCGGTGGCCTTTGCCTTTTCAGAGTTGCTGAGATTCTGGTTTGATGAGGCTGTAGGATCCACCCTTATGTATTTGGGCTTTGTGACGGTATTCCGTTCTTGCTGTCTGAGCAGGAACTTGCAAACTTTTTTGGTAATCAGAAAGAACATCTCACAGATACACATGAAGATGCACACCGAAGAGGTGACCACCATAAAGAGGGTGAAGACTTTCTTTTCTGTAGGATGGGAGATGTAGCAGTCAACTGTATTTGGACAAGGTTCCACAGAACATTTTGTGACATTTGGCATGTCGAATTGATAAATTATGTACAAAATATAGAGGAAGCCTGCATCAAAGCCAGCTTTGAACACCAGGCTGAGTATGTAGGTGTACCACAGCCCTCCACGCTTCTTTCCTGGGTTGGCATACATGTGTTCTCCCTTGTGGACATTGGTGTACTTTTGATCCTTCATTTCATGATACTTGACGTGAGCGACCACCATGAGAGACGGGCAAGTGACAAAAATGATCTGGAGAGCCCATAGATGGACTTGTGAGATGGGGAAAAAATTGTCATAGCAAACGTTAGTACAACCCGGCTGGGCGGTGTTGCAGATGAAGTCTTTCTGTTCATCACTCCACACCTGCTGAACAGCCACCATAAACACCAGGATACGGAAGACAAACACCACAGATAGCCAGACACGGCCAAAGACTGTGGAGTATTGGCTTACCCCGCCAATCAGGACCTGTAGGGACAACCAGTTCATGTCTGCCTCCACAAAAATAAGTCTTACTCATACCAGGATGTTAATCCTACAAACAAAAAACAGTAGTTTCACGAGTTCACACTTACATATAATAAACTGAGTAAAGGGTTATGCATATTTGGCGTGCTGTCCGAGGAGAGGGCTCCGAGCTCGGTAATCATTCCCGGGCCTGGGGTACTCCCCCCGACCGGGGAGAGGGGTCCGAGCTCGGCGTGTAGCCCGGACCCAGAATGCTCCCCCCGAGTGCTCCTCCCTGTGCTGGGATGGAAACGGGCTGAAGGTGAGGAGTTGGGGTGGTGGAGGGACGCTGGAAGACGAGAGAAAATGAAGGTAAGACGGCTTGATTATTTATAGGGATTCTCTCTCGTGCTGATTGGATAGGTGGTGTGATTACTGATGATGAATTGGCCGTGTTAATTATCTGCACGTGCTCCTCCAGAAACTTGTTAATAAAACATCACTTAGTGGAAGTGTCTGAGACAGAAATGTTCAATAATCATATTGGTTAACAGTTTTAGATATGTTTATTCCTATGAATGGTGAATTATACATGCTCATTTTCTCTTTACATTTAGATTAGCTTTGCCATCATCTAACACTCACTCAAAAGTAATCTTTATCAACAATAATAATTTAATAATTCTGGTTAATGTAATATCAAGCAAATATCAAAATTAATATCCATTTTCATAATATGATCATAATATATAATGTGATTGTAGTTTTTAGTGTTTTACTAGTAATAATTTATTCAATCTTACATATTAATATATTTTAATATTGGTGCGTCCCTAATCTCAAACCAGGTTCGATTGAGTTAAAGCAAATTTGATTATGGCAGAGTTGTCTAAAATAAATGAATGCTTGTTTTACACTATTTTCTCACCAGTAACAAAAAAAATATTATTTATAAATGATGTATCTTATTATGTATATATTTATCTAATACTTTAATTTTAATATATATATATATATATATTCTGTGCTCTAACTCAAAGAATTTTCCGAATGCCCCTGCCATGTACTTTTGGTTTCTTGTTCTATTGGCCTCTTTTGTTAGGAATCAGAATGGCCTCTTGGCAACACTGTTGTTCAGCTTTTTGAGGATCAAGGAGCTATAAATTAAGCAGCTTCAAATAACAATAGTTAAAGCTATTGTGTATGTGTGTGGGTAGGTGTCTTCTTCTTGGAGAGACTTTTTTTTTCTTAAAAAAATAAATAAAACTTAGATTTTTATGGTATCATATGTTGATGTCATGTCAAGAAATTGCTAAATAAATTGTAAGTGTAGCAGTAAGTGCTTATCTATTTTAGGGGGCTTTCATTGTCCGTTCAGATTCTTTTACAGTGGCCCATCGATCTGTGTTTTTTAAAAAAAAGCAAGAAATTTGCAACTTAAGGCTGGAATACGCTACATGATGTTTGCCCCGATTTACAGTCTGGAGAAGTTAACGCTATAGTTGCCGAAAGTCAGAGCCAGTCTGCAGATTTGTGTTGACAGATTAAGAAAATCGCACAGTGTGTGATGCTCACAGACTTTAATATTTAGCTTCAGTCTATGAATCCATCCAGTCTGAGAATATATTGATTTATTGATTAATATATTAAGCCGATGTGTTAAAGTGGACTTTAGTTAAGTCATTATTTTTCATTATAGGTCTGCATGCAGTATTCACAATAGTGAATTAATAGATTTACCACTGAATGTGTCCTTGTTAGTTTGCAACAGCATTGTGTTCAAAACATGATCAAGATTGCTATAGACATTAAAACAGTTCTCATTGTTTCAATTTCTTCTTGTTCTCTTTACGGATGATATTTTTACAGGAAATTCCGTAGCCAGGAATCTCACGATGTACATTTAGCAGATATGTGCATGTAATGCACAAAAATGTATCTTACAGTTTAAGTTATAGTGTACAGATCAAAACAAATCAACATCAGTTTTTTAAACAATAAATTAAATGTATTTACTGTAATGATATGAGTCTTGATCTCTATCTCTATCATAGTGATGATTATTTAAAAACATCCTCTTTAGTTTGAGCAGATATAAATCATATATGTCCTTACCTTTTTAGGTTTCGGAGAGATACAATGTGAGCTGTTTGTACTTCACTGGAATCACATAGAAAATCTCTGCCTTCATTTGATTTAGCTGGAAGATCACATCTATGACTAGACTCACCTACGTCAAATGAAACCAAATGCAAGTATTAAACTGAAATGAAACCTCATTATTTATCATTCAGCTCTACTGGATTTGCTATTGTAATTAGTTTTGTGTAACACTGGCACAATAATAATAGTTTAATAAAGTTACTCAGACTGCTTTAAAACTAAACAAACTTCAAAGAAGTTCATAAGACTGCACATTTTTGTTTATTTAGGTGTGTGTGTATCTGTGGGTGTGTGTGTCTTTGCTCAGTACAATATGAGAAGTGCTTTGCATGAAATAACATTGTTCTGAAATGTAGAGTCATCATCTTATATTGCTGTGTTAATTGAATTATCATAAAGCTAGACTACATTTTCAATATTTTTTTTTTATTGGATATTTGACATGCCACATTTATGGTGTATCTGGAATAAAGTTGGTTATTCTTTCTTTATACTGTCACACATAAAAATAGCTATGGTGTAAAAAAACACAGCAGAATCAGAGTGAATAAAATCAAAACTAAAAACAAAAAGCAGTCAAACTGAAAGTGTTTATGAGCTAGTGTTTTATTTATAAACCAGACTAAAAGCTAAAAACAGCATTCCTCCAAAGGGTGGATCACTTTATGTATGTCACGTGTTTTCATGAGGAGATTCAGTATCATACAGCTGGAAACGAGTAAGTGCAGATATACACATAAGAAGGGAGCGAGAAGAAGACTTTTGCATCTACTTCAAAGACTCACAATGGACATGAGGACAAAATAGCTGAGGGTGAAGTGGGCTGAAGCGCTATTTCCTCCTGCAGGCTGGTGGTGCCATGGTTACAGCCTGGTGTGTATGTGGGTGAATATGCATGGATATTTGTCATGTTGCTTCTGCGAGGCTCTCCGAGAGTAATTGGATACAACTTTCACCTCCATGCTGTCAAAAGGAGTTTGTTTTCAAATATAATGCCTCAGGCTGTCAGCTTGTCTGTGCCGTACTCATCTGTGAGAGTTTGCATGCAGGTATACAGCACTGCAAGTTTGTGTTTACCTATAACTCATAACAGCTTATGCAGAACATGTATCTGGAAGTCCCCACTGATTTGGCATGTTTCTATGTTTTTCCAAACTAGCTTGGTCTGATCTCCTCCCACCTCTCTCTTGTCCAAATTTCCCCACAGTTGGATCTAAATTGATATCATTGTAGAGGTTTGTTGGTAGGCCATAGGATAGTCCCAAGACTTATAATGTGAAATATTTTAGATTAAACATTTGACATTTTGAATACAGACCAGGAGTTATGCCTTTTTATGACCCAGGTATAAACATTTTTAGCAAATGTCCCTATTGCCCGTTTCTCACTGTGATACATAAAACATGGAATTATAAAAGATGTATGACCCTGTATCCTATGCCCTCACTGACTGTAAACCTGACACTCATTTTCAATGCTTTACAGAAATCTTAACAGGCTGCATTTTGCATCAATACTAACAAAAAATGATAATTAAGTACATTCCCTAACCACAAGTTCTCATTACGCTAATGTTTTCAGGCATTTGATTAAATCAATTAATGTATTGCTAATTACGGTTATGTTCTAATTTACATTATTCTCAGTGGTAGTACACTCTAAAAAAAAATTCTAGGTTAAAAATAACCCAGCGCTGGGTGAAATATGGACAAACTCAGTGATTGGGTTGTTTTAACCCAGCAGTTGGGTTAAATGTTTAACCCAGCCTTCTGGTTAGTTTTATTTAATTCAACTATTGCTTAAAAATTACTATTTTTTTTTTACACAAAATAGGTTGATAATTAACATTAATATGTTAAAAAAAAAGATTTTTTTATAGGATATAAAAAGGATATAAAAAAAGAATATCGATTGAGTTGATTAAATAATAATTTAATAATAGATTTTTTTTTAAATTACTAATAAATGTTCACCTTTTGATTATTGTTGATGCCTCTAGTAATTATGTGTATGATTTTTTTTTTTTTAATTTACAACCTAGTTGGGGTCCATTTTAAGCCAGCCATATAGTAAATTTTAAACAATAGCTGAGTTAAAGGGATAGTTCACTTTGAAAGTAAAATTTGTTATCTATCAGCTTAACCCAAGGGCATCCAAGATGTAGGTGTCTTTTTTTCTCCAGTTGATCCAATTTTGATATTTTTAGGTCAAACCGTTCTAGTCTGACAGTCATATAATGGCAGGTATAGGTCACTGTCTCTATAAGAGGGAAAAAGAACATGCACAGAAAAATCCAAATTAAACAATTCCCCATCGTAACTACACATTGATGGCCTAAGACACGAAACGAGCGGTTTGTGTGAGAAAACTAACAGTATTTATATAATTTTTTACCTATTGTACACAACCATGTCCAAATGATCTGAGTGCGCACACGCATCCGGTGTGTGATGTGTGTGTGCGTGCGCTCTGGCTCACGCTGCATTCACACGCCCCGGGGCGTGTGAATGGGGCGTTAATCTGCGCAAGCTCCGGAAAGCACCGGAAGTGATCTCTCACGCGTATACGTCACTCATTGCCAGAGCGCACGCACACACGTCACACACCGGATGCGTGTGCGCACTCAGATCACTTGGACATGGTTGTGTACAAGAGGTAAAAAACAATATAAATACTGTTCGTTTTCTCACACAAACTGCTCGTTTCGTGTCTTAGGCCACCAATGTGTAGTTACGATGGGGAATTGTTTAATTTGGATTTCTCGGTGCATGTTCTTTTTCCCTCTTATAGAGACAGTGACCAATACCTGCCATTATATGACTGACAGACTAGAACGGTTTGACCTAAAAACATCAAAATTGGATCTACTGAAGAAAAAAAGACACCTACATCTTGGATGCCCTTGGGGTAAGCTGATAGATACCACATTTTAATTTCAAAGTGAACTATCCCTTTAAATAAAGCTACCCAGGAGGCTGCACGAGTTAAACATTTAACCCAACCACTGGGTTTGTCCTTGTTTCACCCAGTGCTGCTTTGTTTTTAACACAACTTTTTTTTTCTATTAGAGTGAATTGTCTTTAGGGTTTCATTATTCTAATACAGAAAGTTGTTAAAAAGATTATTACATGCATTACGATTCAAAAGTATGGAGATGTTTGTTTTTGAAAAAGGGCTCCTATGCTTACTAAAGCTACATTTATTTGATTAAAATAAATAAATAAATAAATACATGCATACACACATACATAATGTGAAAAACAAAGTTTTAAAATAAATATGTTTTAAAAACTGTTTTTGTAGATACATTTCAAAAGAGCAAAATTAATTTGAAACATAAATATTTTGTAACAATTTAAAAGTCTTTACTGTAACTTTTAATTAATTTAATATTCCCTTGCTGAATAAAAATATTCTAATCAAATACAAATCTTACTGACTCCAGACATTTAAATGGTAGTGTACATTTCTATAATAATTTAATGACAACTATTCATTTAATATAACCTCGTTTACAGTTTTTTTCAATTGCTAACAAGCGTTTACCAATACTTAAAGTACTTTTTCTAAACTCTTAACACAGCAACACACCTACATCACACAGTTAGCCAAATAGTTAATTTTCTGGCCAAAACCACATTTTGTTAAATAAATACAAACTCTACATTTCAAAATGCTGAATACCTTTTTCTACATATACTAACTCTATCAAAACACAGCAAACCCGATTCAAAATCGAGTCATTCGGTCAAAACATTGGCACTGGTTTTTAATCCAATAGGAACATATAGTCAATCATAGCGCATAGACTGTCAAAATGATAACAATTAATGGCATTACAAAAACTGCATTAATTGCCATGTCTCAGTTTGATCTGTATAGAACATACAATATGAGATCCATTAAAAATATATAATAATAATAATAATAAGAAGAAGAAGAATTCAGTCCGCTAGTTCATTTTTGTGTGTGTGTGAATGTGTGGATTCATTTGAGATTATATGTGCACAGAATAGTGAAGGAGTCATCAGTACTTTATGGAATGTAAAAGAAAAGTGACAGAATTGCTGCAGTAAAGGCTTTATTGGCAAAATGAAATTGCTGTCAGTGATCATAAAAAACAAAACATACAGCCCTTTGCCTTTTGCCCCCTACCTCTCCGTCTCCCTTGTCAAAAAGTCAGAAAGAGCTTTACAGTATTACCAAGTATGTTTACACACACAAGGAATTTGACTTGGTGACAGGAGCTTCCAGTGCAGAAGAAAGTACGGACATAGTGCAGACATACATAGGAATTATACACAGGAACACTACTGTAATATAACACTTATATAAGAAAAACAGAAAATTAAATAATGCACTGAATACAGAAGTAGAAATATAGAGGGAAAAATGTAATTGTGTAAATGAATGTACAGATATGTTATTTACAAGTGTGCAGTTCACAAATGAACAACTTTCGGTTTTCTCTGTATAAATGTGTCAGTTATGATGAACATTGTATTGTTATGAATGTTTTACAATTGTTCAGGCTGAAAATAGCCTGCGTTAAGACACTGTTCTTGTGCCTGGCTGTTCTGGTGGTCGGTGCTCTGTAGCACAGACCAGAAGCCAACAGTTCTAAGAGAGAGCGTGATGGGTGTGTGGGGTTCAAAGTGATTTTCTTAGCCCTTTTCTTCACTCTGGAGATGTAAAAATCTTGAAGTTTAGGCAGGGGGGCACAAATATTCCTCTCAGCAGTCCTGACAGTCTGCTATAGTCTCTTGATGTCTGATTTGGTAGATGAACCAAACCAGACAGTCCTGGTCCAACTACTCCTCTCCCTAGTCCACCTTGTCCTCTCCCTGGTCCAACCAGTCCTTTTCCTCGTCCCAACTATTCCTCCTCCAAACATTTTCTTTCTTTTTCTGCTTCTCTGTGTTGTTCTGTATTGTTTTGAACAAAACCAATCCAGAGAGTGCCTTTTTATTGTGCATAGCCATGTATGGAAAGACTTGGAATTATTCATTAAGATTGGAATCAGCTATTTCTCAATTATTAGTAATTAAAATAATTCTTAGCAGCTCTTTTAAGCTGCTGTTGTTGCAGAGGTAGAGGCTTTACACTATATTTAAAGTTTGGAGCATTAGGTCTTCATTTCTGTCATGCAGTGTTTAATCATTTGTAAAAAAGATAAGAAAGATCCATGATTTTGGTATGGGGTAAGCTTGTGTGAAAAGAACATTTAAGCATTTTAGAAACGTGTTAATTGACTGAATATTGTGTGAAAACAACATGAACTGTGTTAATGGTATGGTCACAACAGACGGATGTTGTGCTAATTGTGTTTAGAGTTTTGAAAATGTGACTACAGATTGGACAAAGGGATGTTAGCAATTGAAAAAAACTGTAATGAATTTAATATTTTACGTAGTGATTTTATTTATTTGCATTTCATTAATGTGTACTTCATTGCCATGAGAATAATGCAACGAGAGAGAGAGAGAGAAAGAGAGAGAGATAATAACTTAATTGTCTTTATTTTATTTATTTGTTTGTTTGTTCTGATTCTTTGGTAAAATATAATCTGAAGATATACTTGACCAGTTTTGTGATATTTTAATAGCAGCAGAATTATGGTCCAGAAGAGCATGCCACTATGTAGTCTATCTTCATCACTGGAGATCATAGTACTCGCTGCCGTAGAACAAAGAGCGTCTTTGATCATTTCACAAAGACACCACTAGAGAGGGCTGAAGCTCCACTATTCTCCATCAACATTTTCTCAGAAGCCAGCAGGTTATCGCTGAAGATTTGGAAAAGAGCTTTACAACTCAGCCTCATGCTGAGAAAAGGACCAACACAGCTGCAGAGTAATTCTATATTTGTGACTCACTTTTTAATTAAACTGTCAACTAGATGTAAATATTAATAAACCAAACGGCATCTTCTGAACTAAACCTAACCTATTTCTACCTGTTAGATTTTTCTTAGTAGTATTCCGTTGTGGATTGTGGATTACAGCCTTCACGTCCTGCTGAATTGCCAGACCATGTTGTACTTCGTATATGAAGCTTAGGTATGGAAAGCAGCTTCAAGGAACATAAATGTGGGCCTAGTGCAAGATCTCTGGAGAAGCAGCACATTGCAGACCATGGTCACTATTTCAAAAAAGGCTGTTAGTCTGGTTCTATATACCAAATCTTCCGTCTCTGTCTGCATCACCCAGGAGGTTTACCAGAGGTCACCAAGACAAAATGTAGTGGTGGGAGAAAGAGTTAAGACCTTGAGACCAGGATGGACATGAATTTGCTATAAGAGAGAAGGATATGAAAGGGAAACCTGGTAACCAGGCTGTGAGAGAGAGACAGTGACTTAGCAGTCAAGACTTGTGCTCTTCTGAACCAGAGGAAGGATGGGGTTGTGTCGAGGGGGCGAGGAAAGGAGAGCTGTCACGAAGCATGCCAGCCAGACCTCGGGTGAATGTAGATGTGTCCTGCTGAAGCAGAGCTTCCTCTTGTCATACCTGGCAACTCAAATGCCAGCTGGAACACAGAGCTGTTCTTGAACCGCTATAACAAAGGGGTAATGTCCCTTCAGGTCTGTGATGTGACAGTTCTGTGGCTCACTTTTGCAGGAGGCATGGAGTGTGAGAGTTTGGTTTGCTCTAGCCTTCAGGACATCACCTAGACTGAACAGTGCTTGGACTCGATTCCAGTTACTGGAGTTTTTGAGAGTTTTGGTGGTTGAAGCTAAAGCACCATCTTTCATTTTGTGGTTTTCAATAAAAATGTGAACGTTAAAATGTGAACATCTTTTTAACAGTGCTTGCAAGGCGTCCCTGTGGTGATATTCCTCAGACATTCTGGTTACGGTTTGTTTTGAAACGGTTTGTTTTGATAATCTCACACTGTTTTTTTAGCTTAGATGCAGCATTTCATTTAGAATTGAAATCTAAACTTTGCAGAAACTTTAGCTCTGTTTTACTGCTATTTGTATGGATGACCATTTTTAACAGATAAGAAAAAAAAATCATGCTTTGGCAAATTAATGATACTGTAAAATGTCAAAAATAATGAGATACTTGACAGCCGTAACTATGAGAAGAAAATTTGGAAATTACATACCAAGTCATAATTACAAGATAAAAAAAAAATGAGATAAGTCTTAATCTTAGAATTTTAATTTAATCTTAGAATTTTAATTAGCCTATAATTAGTTCACTTAAATCTCATAATTTCACATTATCTCATAATTATGACCTACAGTAGTATGTCATTATTTTGTCATAATTATGGGGAAAAAAAGAATGACATACCAACTCATAATTATATAAAGTCTAAATTGAGTCATTGTGATAACAATGGCAATTTGATGTCAAAAAATTTGAAAGTTTAAAAAAAGTATGAGATATAAACTCATAATTACAACAAATATGATTGTTTATAGATAAACAGTGGTGGCCAAAATTATTAGAACACTAGTATTTTCACCAGCTAAAAAAAAATGCTTTAAGTCAGTTATTTTTATCTTTTGCTGTAGTGTGTCAGTAGATTTCTTGATGCGTCTTGGAGACATAGCCACAGTTCATCTGGATTGAGTCTGTCTCAGTTTGTTCTGATTCTTCATGTCATTCCAGACAGACCGGATGATGATGATGAGATCAGATCTCTGTTGTCAGTGTGCAAACAAAAATTTCACTGGATTTTTACAATTAATGCCAAAATTAGTGTTTGAAATTGTAAACTGATATTTCCTACTGACACACTACAGCAAAAGATAGAAATAACTGACTTAAAACCAATTTTTTTAGCTGGTGAAAATACTAGTGTTCTAATAATTTTGGCCACCACTCTACACACACACACACACAAAGCAACTTTGCATTTGCATAAAAATATATACATATAAAACAGAATGACGAATAATTCAAAATAATATTTAGCAAAACTACACATTCTTACTCATCCGAAGTAAATAATCTATTTTGCTGCGTGTATACAAAAGTACATATAAAGTTTTTTTTTTTTTTTTTTTTTTTTTTAAGAAAAACAGGGATTTATCTGAGGTGGTTTGTCATTGCTGTGTGATTTAGTGGGTAATCCCTATAATCTATATCTCTCTTCTATCCTTCTTTTTGGTCTGGTCTCAACCAGCAGACAGCAATCTGGGGCCAGACTTCTAATTGCTGTGGCAATCAGAGCGACACGGTCAGCCAAGTCAGCTGATTAGAGAACTTCGGTATGTCTGCAGCCTTCTTGGTTCCGCTGTCAAAGTGAGGACACAGATAAAGAGTGACAAACGGGTGTGTGTCTGTGTGTTTGTGAAAGTATGAATTCATAGGTTTTCTCTCTTCATGTCAGCACCCTGATTCTTTGAGCAAAACAGGTTGGAAATGAAAAAAAACAGTTTACCAAGGAATTATTTTAAATCAATGGTAGGCATTAATTTACGGTTTGACACAACCTCCTGCAAAATTTATGTTTTTCATTGTCTGTCTGTCAATATGGAGCATATCATCAAAAAAATAAAAGTTTAATGTCAAACATTTATTATAAATATTGTTAAATCTAGTGTTCTTTCCAGCTCCATTTATTGAAATGTCACCACTATCAGACCAAAAAATCTGGTGGGTTGACACTTGTTGCGTTGATAAAGTAATCATATTTTGCATTATTTATGAATTGCCATTTGTATTTGTGTGTGTGTCTGTGTCTTGTGGAGGAGTTGAAATAAAATAGTTGACACAGAAATTATAATAAAAACACCAATATATTTTAAAATATCTAAAAAAATAACAACAGTAATTTTAAATTGCAATAATGTTTCACTGATTTTTTTATTTTTACTGAATTTAGATAGATAGATAGATAGATAGATAGATTTTACACTAAATGAGCTCATTTCAAATTTGATGCCTGCCAGGTATAAAAAAAAGTTGGCACAGGGGCAACAAAGGGCTGAAACAGCAAGAAATTTTGAAAAAGATTCAGCTGGGAGAACATCTAGCAACTAATTAAGTTACTGTACGACGTGCATTTCAGCAGGACAATGCAAAACCACATACTGCAGCTATTACAACAGCATGGCTTTGTAGTAGAAGAATCCAGGTGCTGAATTGGCCTGCCTGCAGTCCAGATCTTTCACCTATAGAGAACATTTGGTGCATCATTAAATGAAAAATACAACCCCAAATCAGAAAAAGTTGGGACAGTATGGAAACCGCAAATAAAAAAAGAAAGTAGTGATTTCTAAATTTACTTTGCCTTGTATTTCATTGCAGACAATATGAACACAATATATTTCATGTTTTGTCTGGTCAACTTCATGTCATTTGTAAATATACATCCTTTCCTGTCATTCAGACCTGCAACACATTCCAAAAAAATTCCTCGGCCATTCTTTGCTCCTAAAGGACTAGACCTTTCTTGGATGCTGCTTTTGTACCAAATCATAATTACAATCACCTGTTGACATCAACTGTTTCAAATCACATCATTATTTAACCAATTTACCTCATTACTAGCCCTAAATTGCTCCTGTCCCAACTTTTTTTGGAATGTGTTACAGGTCTGAATGACAGGAAATTATGTATATTTACAAATGACATGAAGTTGACCAGACAAAACGAAATATTTTGTGTTCATATTGTCTGCAATGAAATACAAGTCAAAGTAAATTTAGAAATCACTACTTTCTTTTTTCATTTGCGTTTTCCATACTGTCCCAACTTTTTCTGATTTGGGGTTGTACATCAAAGATGACCACAAACTCTTCAGAAGCTGGAAACCTATATCAGGCAAGAAGAACTACCAAATTCCAACACCAAAACTCCAGAAACTCATAACCTCGATGCCCAGACGTCTTCAAACTGTTTTGAAAAGGAGGAGATGCTACACCATGGTAAACATGCCACCGTCCCAACTATTTTGAGACCTGTAGCAGGCATCAAATTTGAAATTAGTCTCAGTTTAAACATTTGTTATGCTATCTATGTTCTACTGTGAATACAATATTGGCTCATATGATGTGAAAGTCTTTTAGTTTTCATTTTATTCAAATTTAAAAAAATGCCCCAACATTTCCGGAATTCGGGTTGTAGATAGATCTTGAGCATGAGAGAAATCTTTCAAAAATATTTAAAAAAATCTTACTAACTTCAAACTTTTAAATGGTAGTGTTAGTGTATATATAAAAGTGAAAATATTATTATTTTTAAAGAATACTAATGAGGCTCAATGTCTTAAGAATCAGTGAACAGTGTAGCTTGAGGAATTTATTTCAAAGAAATGCCTGTCCTCTGCACCTGATTACCCCCCACCTGCTAACATACTGTCTGATGCAATCTGTAGAAAATCCCTCACATGGACTATGACTATTAATGAACTATGGCCCCAGAGAGTTCTGGTGGCCTCTGACCTGTTTTCTACATGCCCTTGAATGCATTCTTTACTGCTAGCATGCCAGATAATAGACTACACAGTCAAACAATGATCCTCATTAAGGAGTTGGTGTCATTGATTCCTGGATGAGACACATTTGGACACACAACACGTGTGTAGGTTTGTGGACATGCATAGAAACAGACTCACAAAAACTCAACCTATTAAATGGAATCTCAAGATCAATAGGAAGTGCAAATTTAAGAGTCTGAACCACTAAGCCGTACTGGGATTTTGCGAGTTGGTATTAAGTCAATTGCAACACGAGGGCCTAGTAAAGAAAATTAGTCTTATGTTCAAAAAATATTGGGCTTCTTGAGCAGATCAAAATATCTGAAGAACACGAAAATAATTAGTGGTCGATTGCTATCGAGTTTTGATTTTTTAGCCAATATCTTAGAAAGTAGAGTCACTGATATAAAGTCTACATACATATATATACATATACATACATATACATGTATTTATGTATGTGTGTATATATATATATATATATATAATATAAAAAGCTCTATCATGTAAAAAGGAAGCCATATATATATCCATGTATATGGCCATATATGGATGCCCGTGGTCTTCGGGCCCTCAGACGACACTGCATCACTCATCAGCATGATTCTGTCATTGACATTACTAAATGGGCCCATGAATACTTCCAGAAACCACTTTCGGTAAACACAATCCGCCATGCCATCTGCAGATGCCAACTAAAGCTCTATCATGTAAAAAGCAAGCCATATGTGAACATGGTCCAGAAGCGTTGTCGTGTCGTGTGGGCCAAGGCTCATTTAAAATGGACTGTTTCAAAGTGGAAAAGTGTTGTTTGGTCAGACGAGTATATATTATATATATATATATATATATATATATATATATATATATATATATATATATATATATATACGTCTGAGGGCCCTTTTTACATGATATATACAATATATATATATATATATATCACAATTTAATTAAAATTTAATAATTTTTTACTTTACTTACTAAATTAGAAATACATAATTTGAAACATAATTTGAATCATTTGACATATAATGCAGTGCTGCCTTACTTCACCACATCCATTCACCACAGCCATTCATACATTCTCATGAGCCGCTGCATGAGAGCTTTTTAAGTGTGTCTGGTTACTTTTTGTATCTGAGAGGTGTTTTTGACCTGTGCAGAGTTCCCCTCAGGCTTTATTAGCATTAGTGGATGATTCACAGTCTTGAAACATCAGAAAGGTGATTACAAAGTCCAGGGAAGGACAGGAAAGTCTTTTGTCTCTGCACTCGACTTTATGCCAGTGTGCAATCAATGACAGGCCGGCTACAATTGAGTTACAGTCATTCTGTGTTTTCCGGCACTGCTTTAATGCGGCACACTCTTAAGCACTCTTTGATGGGACATGGGAGGGAATTGAATTAGCCTTACTCGGTGAGGAAGAGTGTCACCTTAGAGCTTTGCCATTCAATAAACTGCTCTCATTTACTTGCTGTGCCTTCTGTTTATCACACTCTCTTTTAACCAGTCTTTTTATTTCACCTTGTGCATTCACAGCTGCAGTCTCGGGATGAGAGAAAGAGGGAGGGAATAAAGTGCAGCCACAGTCGTGGACTAATATAAAGATGCTGTGGACTAGTTTATCATCAATTATTAGGTGCAAGTCATCATAATTTTATCAGAGTCTCCAGGTGCCACATGGAACCGAAGTGTTTTTCATGCTATCATATGGGTAATGCTGCTGACCAAATCACGTTGTGTTGGTTCTTTGGAAATACATCATGTCTTGATACATCTGTAAGGTCAGGTTTAAACTTATGGGGGTCTGGTGTATTGAATGAACATTGAAAGAAGGAATGAGTGTGATAATCCAGACAGTCATGGCTCACTAAGTAAGATTTATGTGCAGGACGATCTCATATTTGGCTCACCGTCTGAATGCATAAATAATTTTGCGCATTGAAAGTCACCTTGTCGACATGGTATTACCTCGGAGACACCCTATTTACATCTCTCCAGAAGTGGTATGGTAAAATGAGTTTCAAAATTAAACTTTTTGCACAATTTACAATAAAGGTATATATTTAATGATAAGAACACAGAAGTCTTTTTTTTTACAATCACAAAGTACAGTGCTACATTTATTTCCATGTGTGCCACATTTTGTGAACTTTTGGGGATTGCAGTCACAAGATACAGGCCAACAACTTTCAAATCCAAAACTTTTAATCTATATTGTCTCTAGTTGATAAATACAACAAATTAAACCCAAATTAGACACTGTAACCATTAGGGTTGTGCTGATAGATGGTAGTATTGCGTATCAATAAGAGATATCGCCTGTGGCTGATGCCTTTGACAATATCAAAACTATTATTATTATTATTATTATTAACAGGCTAGTATTATTATCTAATTAATATTAGGGCTTTGTTCCTCCATATTTCTATTTACTTGTTTTTACAGTGTTGTGTGTTATAACCAATCACACATGATTCCGTTGAGTTAATGAATGCAATGGCCAATCAGAAACGTTCAGATGAGTCATTGCTGAATTTTCTCATCATAAACAAGAAAGTACAGATGTGTGTGCGATTTAAGTAGGCCTATTAGAGATTTATTCATCATACAGTGTAGATAGCTTCTCTGATTATAACGGGAGTGTTTAAGTGCATAAACTTGCGCTAGACTGAAGTCAATGATGATGATTTTTGATAATGTAAATGGTCTTTGCCCGTTTTCTGTAGCTGCTGTTTGAATAACAGGAAATGTAAGCAATATAATTAGTAACTTACAATGTTGTTATTGTAAGTTGGTTGGTTATTGTAATGTTTTTTTTTTGTTGTTGTTGGTTGGTTCACTCTCCGGCTGCGAAAATAATTAAATTAATTATCATAGTATCTTGTATCGGCAATCTCACAGGCTGACGATATAGTACGATATGACTTTGGAGAATATCACCCAACACTAGTAGTAACCATATTCATTTTCAAACTTTTTACTAATGGATCAGTGTATTATGAATGTAATGGACACAGTGGGCTGGTTTGCAGTGGCTGGTCAGGGTTTGGGAAAGGCAGCGTGGTCCTGTGGAAGTAATGAAGATCAATAGGAGTTAGGATGGAAGGGGGCTGTGATCCAGGAACTGTCTCACACAGGCCAAGGCGTTATCGATCCCACCTGCACTGACAGTATCAGATAAAAGGGCTTCTGGCTTCATCCACCAGGATTATATGAAAATGCAGAGGAAGGGCGCTAAGCGCTGGATCAAAGCATCTCTTCCCTCTTTTCTGTAAGAAACCCATGAAAAAGCCAAAGGGAACAAATCGCACATTGGTAACAGCCTGTGAAAGACTGATCTCTCAAAATGTTTTGATATGAAGTGTCTGTTTTCCTACTTTTGGGAGCAAGTTGTACAGTATTTAGCAAGCTCACACTCTTTAAATTAGATTAATTAATTCACAAGTTCTCTTGTTTAAGTTTAAGTTCTGCCAAATGTTGAAATTTTATTAATTTATTCTTCTTGTTAACAGTTAACACTAAGGACTCACTGATTGTTGATCTCCCTCCTGAGGTTTCAAGCCACGGGCGAGTGGAGCTTGTCTTTAAAGCCCGAAAAGACTGCTTACCATGTGGATTGATTAGCTGAGACAGAAGCCCATGGTCTGGATCCTGAGGCGCCTTCTGCATGGCTGGAGGGACTGAAGGGGTGAGAATGGCACAGTCCTTACGGCTGCTTTCGAGTTGAATGTTTATGAGTAGTTTGGAAGTGATTATTCTTGTAGCATTGGCTAGGAGGCAAGAAATATCAAATATTCTGTGTGTCAAAAACTTCTTTAAGCAGTGTTTATGTAATCGTTTTTATATGATCCTGATTTTTCATCCTTCCAAGTCATCAAAAGCAAAGAGGTCAGAGAATGTATACTTCAAGGTCATCTTTTTCCATTAATTATCAAGTTCTCCTGTATTTCACTCAAGTCACATATAGATATTTTAATGAGTACTTTCACTTCATCTGTTCTTTGCTGCGCTGTTAAAAAATGGTTTGATATGAAGACCAATGTCACAGAAATTCAACTTGCAGTAGTTGCAGACCTGCCAAAAAAAGACATATAAGGCAACATTTTTACCCATTCAACTGATATTTTCATTTAATTGCTTTGCTTTCATAGATGAGTTCATGCTTTTTGCATTGGTTTCCCTAAAGCTGCTCACATACAGGTGCTGGTCATATAATTAGAATATCATCAAAAAGTTGATTTATTTCACTAATTCCATTCAAAAAGTGAAACTTGTATAATGTATACATTCATTCCACACAGACTGATATATTTCAAGTGTTTATTTCTTTTAATTTTGATGATTATAACTGACAACTAATGAAAACCCCAAATTCAGTATCTCAGAAAATTAGAATATTACTTAAGACCAATACAAAGAAAGGATTTTTAGAAATCTTGGCCAACTGAAAAGTATGAACATGAAAAGTATGAGCATGTACAGCACTCAATACTTAGTTGGGGCTCCTTTTGCCTGAATTACTGCAGCAATGTGGCGTGGCATGGAGTCGATCAGTCTGTGGCACTGCTCAGGTGTTATGAGAGCCCAGGTTGCTCTGATAATGGCCTTCAGCTCTTCTGCATTGTTGGGTCTGGCATATCACATCTTCATCTTCACAATACCCCATAGATTTTCTATGGGGTTAAGGTCAGGTGAGTTTGCTGGCCAATTAAGAACAGGGATACCATGGTCCTTAAACCAGGTACTGGTAGCTTTGGCACTGTGTGCAGGTGCCAAGTCCTGTTGGAAAATGAAATCTGCATCTCCATAAAGTTGGTCAGCAGCAGGAAGCATAAAGTGCTCTAAAACTTCCTAGTATACGGCTGTGTTGACCTTGGACCTCAGAAAACACAGTGGACCAACACCAGCAGATGACATGGCACCCCAAACCATCTCTGACTGTTGAAACTTTACACTGGACCTCAAGCAACGTGGATTCTGTGCCTCTCCTCTCTTCCTCCAGACTCTGGGACCCTGATTTCCAAAGGAAATGCAAAATTTACTTTCATCAGAGAACATTACTTTGGACCACTCAGCAGCAGTCCAGTCCTTTTTGTCTTTAGCCCAGGCGAGACGCTTCTGACGCTGTCTGTTGTTCAAGAGTGGCTTGACATGGACCCTGAAACCCATGTCTTGCATACGTCTGTGCGTAGTGGTTCTTGAAGCACTGACTCCAGCTGCAGTCCACTCTTTGTGAATCTCCCCCACATTTTTGAATGGGTTTTGTTTCACAATCCTCTCCAGGGTGCGGTTATCCCTATTGCTTGTACACTTTTTTTCTACCACATCTTTTCCTTCCCTTCGCCTCTCTATTAATGTGCTTGGACACAGAGCTCTGTGAACAGCCAGCCTCTTTTGCAATGACCTTTTGTGTCTTGCCCTCCTTGTGCAAGGTGTCAATGGTCGTCTTTTGGACAACTGTCAAGTCAGCAGTCTTCCCCATGATTGTGTAGCCTACAGAACTAGACTGAGAGACCATTTAAAGGCCTTTGCAGGTGTTTTGAGTTAATTAGCTGATTAGAGTGTGGCACCAGGTGTCTTCAATATTGAACCTTTTCACAATATTCTAATTTTCTGAGATACTGAATTTGGGGTTTTCATTAGTTGTCACTTATAATCATCAAAATTAAAAAAAATAAACACTTGAAATATATCAGTCTGTGTGGAATGAATGTATACATTATACAAGTTTCACTTTTTGAATGGATTTAGTGAAATAAATAAATTTTTTGATGATATTATAATTATATGACCAGCACCTGTATATTGAGGGACTTCAAACTTTTTGTTTCAGTATTAATAAATAGGCATCTTGTGGTCAGCGACATGCTCTGTACCTTCTGGATTCTGTCAATTATTTTGTGGAAAGCAAGCGATTCAAATATGGAGGTGGGTAGCACCACATACCCAACTATACTGTAAGTATGCTTAGTTCTCCTGGGTTAATGCCTTGGAGGATTATAAGCATCTGGTGCTGTTTGTTTGTCTGGTTTACAGACCTGGCTCTGATCATTAGCATGTGGATCCTTAGGCATCAGTGGTGCCGTGTTTGCCTTCTAGGTGCTTCTTGAGATTTGCTACTGTGTGGTTGATGCTAGGTGTTTCTCCTGTGCATTTTACTGATATATTCCTGTTATGTTCCCAGAGAAATTCACAATAATGATATACTCATGTGTAATGATGTACTCAAAATATGTGTTTAGGCCAAGTAGATGGAGTTGGTACTGTCTTGTTGTTGTTACTTGTTTTGAGGAAAAGCAGATTTCTCGATAAAGGGGATTTTTTAAGCAATGTATGTAGGCTTGTTTTTACATTAAAATGTTGCATTTTTCATGTGTTTTACATAGTAAAGTGGAGTCAAATGAAACTATAATCAAACCAGTTTCTTCTTTGAGATGAAAACTTATATAAACTAACATCCTTTTCAGTCTTCCTGTACTCATTCATATAGCAAAAATTTGATAGTTTCTTCATTGCCTTTTACTCCCCAGCTGTTATAAAAAAAACTCTGCTGTAATCTTCAGTGATTATTTCAGTATAAAGGCAGCTTAAAAGTATTGATGTTTCTGTTAAACCAGTGGGATACAGTGAAATTACACAACCAAAAAGTCAATAACACTCCATGTATTTTCTCATTTTGTTATGTTTCATTTTAATTAGAGTTAGTAAGAAACCGTCTAAGGGTGATGTGTATTTTCTTTTTTTCTAATGTAGTTTCTTTTTCTGACTATACAATACTTTATCCTATTCTGGCTTAATATTATTTAATAATATTGCTCTGGTGTATATCAGTCTTGCTATCGGGACATACCATGCTATCATGCACATATGTAGGTGGTTGCAATTATCACCAATGTGAAAATAAAGAGCCCCATTTTTTTTAATAGATAACTCATTAAATACAAGATTTTAAAGTATTGTTACATAAGGACATTAGATTTTCTTTTCAAGAATTCATCCATTTTCTGTAAGTCTTAGTAGTGTGGTTCTCACTCCCAACTCGTCACATTTTGACGCTTGGTCAGGACTAAAAAATTACGCCAAATGGTCCTGACCCAGCATCAATATGTGATGATTTGGGAGTGAGAATGTGTTGGATGAGGCCACAGGTGGAGTTCTTACTGGGTTATAATAAAACAACTAATTTGCATATTCTTATTTGTAGCATTGTTGCAGTACATTTATATTTTTTATTTATTTATAAAAAATAAAAAAAGACAATTTTCCAGGCACATCAGTTGGGAAACACTGCATTAAGTAACATGAATAAAATTAATATAAAATTGAAATGAAATATGCATTTATAATAGTTTTGTTGTTTATCCCCCCCCAAAACAATTGCCTGCTAATAACCTTGTTTGCAATGTTCTTTGGAGCAAATTTTGACTCTGTAGTGACAGTTGAGATAAAGAATAAGCCATATATAGTATCGTTCAAAAGTTTAAGGTCTATCATTTTGTTATGTTTTTGAAAGAAGTCTTATTATAACTATTTTCTATTTTAATATATTTTAAATACAATTTTTTTTGTAACATTATAAATGTAAAAAAAAAGCAGGCAAAGAAACAAAATATCTTATTGATACCAAACCTTTGAACCTTTAGAAAAGGCATGGAGTTTGTTTCATTGACTGGAACAATAAAAGTAAGCCATTCATAGTTCTAGGATTCTTCTAAAAAATATAAACAGTGTGACATCCATTTGATGGCACTAGTAGTGTCAAAATTACATGCATCGCCTTAAAAACATTTTACATTTTACATTTACATGTACATTTTATGAACAAGTCCCTTTCTTTCAACAATATTAGCACTAATACCACTAACTCTATTCATACAGTATTTGCAACAGCCATACTTTAATCCAATGCGATTGCCATGTCAGTGCGTAATCAATCTGTTCTGCACTGTGGCTGGTGCGATACTGTTCTTATCTGACTTGTTTTTGAAGAGAAAGGGTGCTGAATGGCAATTGCACTTCAGGGTCAGAATTATCAGCGCTGGCAGCCTCTGTGTCTGGAAGTTAAGAGTTGTTTGGCACGTACACCACTTTCTTTTCTAACTCTCTGTGAGAAGCAGAGAAGATGGAGAACTTGTGGGCATAGATGAGCAGAGGCGTCTATAAGCCACAGCCCCCATCTCACTGCTTAAACATCTTCCCCTCGGGGCAGGAAGGTTTGCAGCCTTGATATGCAGCTTGGATGAGAATAGACAAGGCATTTAACGTTGCAGTGTATCTGGCATTGTAAGAACCAAATTTGCCATCCTGCTCAAATACATGTGACTCACGTGCTCCCAGGCACTTTCGAGAGTCATTACAGCCCCTAATCTGTTTAGCCTAAAGAGACATTAATGTCAAAAATGCCTGTAATCCAGGAAAGAAAAAGCGATAAGAAAACAGGAACAGAAAGGAAGACCTACATAATAAAATAAAGTACTAAAATGTGATGGATGCACGGACATGATTATCCTTCGCCATGTCTGTTGAACCAAATTACTGAGACACAGCTTGATATCTGCTGCTGTTCTGTGCTGCCCGACAATCAGGATGGTACACGTGGGACCGCAGCACGTCATGCATTTTTATACTCCTCTTCGCCCTCGCTCTAACTAGGGGTGTCACGGATGTTGAGCATGGTAGCCTTTCTTTATATTGTTTCTAAGGCTTGAAAATGGGTTTTATTCTGGGTTGAAGATGAGATAAGCAAGGAGCCTCATATCGAGAGTCAGAGGTGGGTTATTATAATGGAAAAGATTCGCATTTCTTGCCTCTATCCTTTTTGTCTCCTCCATCTGAGGCTCTCCATTTCTCTCCCTCCAAATCTCGTTACCTACACCATATCTGTTCCCTTTGCAGTTTTCATGTTTCACAAAATCCCATTCTCTCATCGCCTCTCTCTCTTTTCCTTTGTCTATCTTCAGCTATCTTCTCAGCCAAATATCCCCGAGTCCTCCTCTCCCAATGTCTCTGATGTCCAGGCCCTCTTACGCCTCTCCTCGGCCGCGGTCTTTGGGAGCACGAGGCGTCAAAGCCCTTAAGGGACGGCTTTTTCTAAAGTGGCATCTCATGAAACCACGCAAACATCCACGCAGAGGTCCTGGAATAGCAATCTCTCTTTTCAATGAGGATACGGCTTCATTTCACACTTCCCAAACTGTTTTCCTCCTCTCCTCAGGATATTATGTTTGAATATCCGCCATCATCATCGAGCTTGATTTCTCAGCCGTTCCCTGGGATGATGAGTCTCCGACATACTGCTGTGAGATGACAATCGTCGAATGTGCATCATCGCGCGGGGTCGATTCCTCATGACTTGTCGTGTCTGTCTCCGCTCACCTGCGTTTCCCTCCTCCGGGGTCAGCCCTAGGGACGTGGGCTCGCTCGCATAAATCCAGTTGTGGATAAATATGGTAGCAGCTGTTAAGCAGGGATGACACTTTACCTCCAAGTGCCCCCTACTGTCACACTGGCCTCTCATAAATCAACCAGTCCTGAGATGTTTGGATCCACTCGATAAGAAGCAGAGAGCATGTAATTACACGGCAGCAGGGTCTTATTGGGATCTCAGCCCTCCCCTGCCTCAATTCATCTTAATTGCTGGCCCTCACAAATCTATATCTACCCCCTCTCATTTCCACTCTTGAGACATTTGATAGTTCATCTGTGATGTTTGCTGTCTTGGAGTTGCTTGCATGCAGCAAATACTTGCAAAATTTGCAGAAAACACAGGTGTCAAGGTGTAGTTTGCCAAAAATTAATATAACTTTTTATAGATCGATTTTTGAAGCATTATGCGAAATGTGACCAAATTCACCTCTGCATCACAGGAATAAAGTACATTTTAAAATATATTAAATATAAAACAGTCTTGGTGATCATAAGAGTTTTTCAAATTGTACTGATCCCAAAAATGTATATCCCATAATACAGGTGTCAAGGTGTAGCTTGCCAAAAATGAAAATAAAGTAATTGTTCATTGTCAGTGTCTTTCTCAAACTGTGTGAGTTTTATTTTCAGATCTGTGGAACATAAAAGAAGATATTTTGAAGACTATTTTTATTCATACAATGAAAGTACACAGGGAAACAAAAAATGGTGTAGAAACAATTTTCTATCAGAAATTGCTAGTAAATTTCACAAACAATTACAAGGAAATGGCAAGTAACTCATTGAATGAAATGTGAAATTTTGAAGATCAAATCATGATCCACACTCACAAAAATACTCTTCTTTTTTTAGTTATCACCAGCACGACAAGTGGTTTGTTTAATTGTCTAAGTAATTAAATAGATTAAATAGAAAGAGCGTGATGCAAAGGGCTTTGTGAATTTTTGAAGTAGAAAAACAGAAATAGTATTGTTTTGCCCCCCCCCCCCAAAAAAAAATAAAAAAAATAAATAAAAATGATAGTGTAAACAGGGTTAAAAAATTGGATCCTCTTGACTTTAATTGTATGGCCTAAATAAATAAATAAATAAATAAATTTATGTTCAGCAGAAGAAATAATCTCAAACAGGACTGAAACAACACTAGGGTGAATAAATTGTTATTTATTTCCCTTTAACATGTAATTTGAGCATTTTTAGTGAACATATTTTATTTTCCTATATATGTATTTGCGAACAATTTTAAATACACAGACACGCACGTGCGCGCACACGCACGCACGCACACACACACACACGTTGTATATATATATTGAATACGTTACATACATGTTCTCAAATAAATGTGAACATATATATTATAGTGCACATGTTCAGATATATTTATACACACAACATATTTTATCACATGGACATCTATATATTATGAATTGTACATACATAATTACATTGTTATATTGGTAAATATACTGTTACACATCCATATGTATTAATCAATATATTGTAATATATTAACACTATATATTATTCTGTGCATTTTCAAAATACATTAAATAATTAAATATATTGATCATTCATTTATTATAATATATATATTAAAATATAATGTATTTGCATACCGGTTGTTAATAGAGATTGTTAGTGCCCTTATACTTTTGTGTTTTCCTTGCAATATTTAAAGTGGTTTCAACAGTGAACACACTCTTACCCATATTTCATTTTTCTTAAGAATGTTTGTGAGAATTGGTGATGGTCAGGGAAGACAGTGACTCAGAGTTCATTATCTGAGTTGGTCGTGCGGCTTGTGTCGTGTTGAATGTGAATGAGCGCGCATGTGTTTTTTCTGAGTGTATGTGCATCTATCTGTCAAAGTCTCTCTGCGCTGACTAAACTCAGGCTCGGTGAAAAGTACAGCCTTTTTTTGACACCCACGTATTCCACCCCGTCTCCATCTGTCTCTGTTGCCATGATACGATACTGATGTGAGCCTCTGCTCCCTCTCCAGAAGCTTTCAACCCCTCACCTCTCCCACTGTCATTCACTTTCCCTCTCACCATCATTCTGATTCAAGGCCGTTCAATAATACGAGATGATTAAAGTCTATTCAATTTATTTAATCATGGCCATCTTTTCCTTGCCATAATTTATGGTTAGTCAGTGCACTCATGGTTGTGAAATGTTAATTTTGGGTGGCTTTAATCACAATTATTAGATTTAAAAACAGCAATAATGCAAGCATAGAAATAAGCATTTGTAAGGAATTTAAAATAGACAAACAGCTCTGAGAAGCAGATACAAAAGTATACTGAGAGAACATTCAGAAGCACAATATATTGACAACATCACGCCAATTAAAAATTAAATGATTGCCTGTACTTTTGGTTGTACGATCACTTTGCTATCAAGATTTTTGATGCTTAAAAATTCAACTCCGCTCCACCGATTTCCAATAAGCTTGATTCTCTTATGAATAGTCTGAAGACAATAAAAGATGTATGAATTTCATAAACCATTAAAAGTTCTGCATACAATTTAAGAATTTGGAAATCAGTTCTGACAGACACGGCTGAATGGTCAGAAGGAGCAGTTTCATCAAATTAGAAGTAATATGCTTGTTTTTCGGGTCTCTGTTTATGATCTAGCACAGACTGAAAGTAAAAATCAATAAAAAGTGCATTTCAGTAATGATATTTAGTATAGTGTCGCTAATGTTGCCTGGAAAGCTTTTGGACTTGGCACTGCTGGCTTCTTATTTATACTTATATTTAGACAGTACTGACTGATGCACTCAAGGACATATTGATAACATTATGGATGTGTTCAATGTCAATTCTCTTTTGATCAATCCTCTTTATGCATATTGTTTCCCCTTACAGGCTATATTGCATCTAAACAAAAGTACTTTTCCACAAATGAAAGCATTTTCAGTAATGGCTGTTGTGTGAAGTCTTTTATTGTTGTTTTTGTTTCTTTCCATAAAAGTTTTAGATCTTCCTAAGTGTTCAATGGAATGTACTATGCATTCAAACTCTGTTAGTGGCATTTTGCATATCATGCCGTCCTTCCCAAACACTCAAACCAAGTCAATTCAGTCCTATTTGTCCTGTCTGATGCAACGGCCAAAAAGACATGCAGTCAGCTCAAGCGGCGAGTGCTTTCTGAGTCCGAGACTGTAGCTTTTGCTATCATATGTCAACGTTAGTGACTAAAGGATTTTGACATCCCGTGTTGGGGAGAATGCTTGCTCAAATATTAAAGCAGGTGGGGAGCTCTCAAACGTCACATTCAATAAGACATTTTTTTTAAAACCTCACTGTGCAGTACTGTGAAAGATGACCTATTTTGGACTTATTTAGGGCGGTTAATAATATTGATTAAAGGTTTGCGAGATGCACCGCAAAGTTTATTTTTATGCAGACTCTTAATTTTTTCCTGTCATCTTTCTTAATGGCTTTTCTAGAGAGTGCAGAGCAGTACTTACTGGTCATCAAATTATGCAAACTGCCTTGACCGTTGAAAGTGCAGAATGCAGATAGTGTTAATCACAGAATTATCTACACTCTTAAAGCTTGGGGAAATAGATAAAGGGTGCTCATGGAGGAAATCAGTTTGTTGTGGCTGTGCTGGGCTTTTAACTGAAATTAGATAATGAGAAAAGATATCAATTCAGCATTTGTTATGATTCATAAAAGAACTTTGCAACTCAACTGGAAACTTGAGTTGAGCCTAGAACTTTTTAGGCACTTTCACAGTAGAGCATTTGGTGCTGACAGAGTCTGTTTGACGTCAGCCTTAAGTGCCCCCATAGCCCCATTACTATGGCTTCAAGAATTCATACTCTATCTCCAAGCCAGAAATATGATCCTTTTGACGTATTATACTGGGAATGTTATAAACCTATGAATTTTGAAAAATAAATATGAATGAATATTAATAGCATTTCATTAAATTATTACAGTGTTTCTCTTTCTAACTATAACAGTTGATAGTTGTAAAACATGACACATTAAGAACCTGAAGCAGTTTGAGAAATGTCGAATTGGCTATTGTATAACTGCAGTTGGTTTGATTGGCTGAGATATTTGACTGGTCGGAAATAGGAAAGTGCATTGTATTTTTAGAAGAGTGTGTGAGTTCAGCAGAACTCTGCCTCTGTCTTAAGTCTTTATATCTATGTATGCACAGTATGTTCCACTATAATTGTCATTCACACAACTTGATAAAACTTACACTTACTTGTTCTCGTAACTTTAAAATTACACCACCATTCAAAAGTTTGGATGAGATTTTTTTAAAGAAATTATTATTTTGATAAGCAGGGATGCATTATCAGAAGTGACAGTAAATACATTATAATGCTTCTGTTTCAAGCTAAATCTATACTTTTGAACTTTTTATTCACCAAAGAATCCTGAAAAAATATTAAGCAAGACAACTGTTTTCAAAATTAAAAATAATAAGAAATGTCTTCTCAGCATATTACACTGAAGACATTGAAGCCAAGTAATGATGCTGAAAATTCAGCTTTGTACTCGGAGAAATAAATAAACATTTTCTATTGTAATATATTTTTTAAAAAAAGTATTAATATTATTTTTGTAATAACAGTGTTACTGTGCTATATCAGGGGTCATCAAACTTGATCCTGGAGGGCCGGTGTCCTGCAGAATTTAGCTCCAACTTGCCTCAACACACCTGCCTGGAAGTTTCAAGTATACCTAAGACACTGACTATGTTTACATGGACATCAGTAATCTAATTATTTACCTTATTCTGACTAAGACAATATTATGATTAAGGTGTTTACATGAGTTGCTTTTAGAATAATCCTTTCATGTTCCCGTTTTACATGTTATAGTACATAGATCGATTAATGGCATGCGTCATTACGTTACCACACGACGCCATCTGACGTCCCCTCAAGAATTTCACGTAGAAACATATAGTTCGTCTACGTGATGATGCCATATACAGTTTATGGGTGTTTAATTTTTCATTTTATGAAAGCTTCAAGTGCAGTTAATTATTTTCGTGCATACAGACGACGGCGGTGTTGAAGCTCTTTTATTTGCCATCAAACGCTTGATCACTGCCGTGTGTGTGTCCTGTCGCAAAATGCGGTGAAAAGTCCTACACGACGGTAATAGTTTGATTAAAGTGATTACATGTCTGTACCGCACTTCAATAATGCGACTAAAGTAGGAATACTCCACATGTCTTAATTCGATTTGTGTTTACTTCGATTATGACTTTAGCCAGATTAAGGTAATCAAAAATCTCTGTTTACATGGTAGACTCTTAATCAGAGTATTGTCTTAATCGTATTAAAATCGGAGTATTGATGTCCATGTAAACGTAGTCATTGATTAGCTGCTTCAGGTGTGTTTAATTAGGTTTGGAGCTAATCTATGCAGGACACCGCCCCCCCCAGGACTGAGTTTGGTGACCCCTGGGCTATATAAATATAGCTTTGGTGAGTAGGAGTCTTTAAAAAGATTTTTTAACACCAAATTGAATGTGTTTGACAGTCCGCAAATAATCTTAATATATTAATTTATTGACCTCCCTATTTTTTATATACTGTGTGTGTGTGTGTATATATATATGTATATATATATATATATACACACACACACACACAATTTACCTTTTTTTTTTTTTTTTTTTTTTTTTTTTTTTTATTAATTTTTTTAAAATTTAATTTATTTATTTAACTGTTTTCAAATTAGTATTTTAAAGTAATTTCTGTTTTACAGGTTTAACAAAGCAAAACTGAAACTGAAATCACATTGAAACCCCTGGAGTTTTGAATAAGGGAATAAGTCTAGTCTATGCTTCATGTGAACTCTGGTACAGTTAGCAATTGGTATGAAAGCAAATTTCAGAACAGCTGTTGATGATGTACAATTTATATCTTTGCATGCTCCCCGTCACACTTATAGCACAATGCATTTCTTACATCTGCTTGTCTCCAAATAAATTGCCTATGAGCCGGTCACAGTCTTGGCATCTCTTCCAGTACATGCACTACACTGCAAAGTTTTGGTGGTGAATCCGAAGGGAAATACTTCAGTAACTTCTCTTCAAATCATAACCTAGATATAGTAGTAAACAGCTGTTGCTAGTACCCAAAGTGGTACTCATGTTCATTGTGCAATTGTACTGCAGTATGAACCCAAAAGTGCAATAAAAGAGACCTGTAGGGTGATGGGGTGGAGTTGAACTCAGGTTTGGACCAAAATCAAAGTGATGCAAGTGATAAAAAACTCAGTTCATTAGGAACACTTGATTAATCTACATTTAATCATCAAGGGCAATGTCAAGTTTAAGCTGATTTTTGGTTTGTATTGATTGCGCAAACATATCCTAGCTTTACCTCACTGATGGGTGAATCATCAGAGAGAGAAAAGAGGAAGTGATTCCCCCTCCCCAACCTGAGAGTAAGTCACAGAGGGCCTGCAATAACAAGTGGAGGTTGCTCAACGCGGCGTGAAATGACTTTATTGCATTTTCACATTAAAAGCACCGATAGAGTTCTAATAAAGGCCCGTGGTGCCAGTGGGGAGAATCGTTCAGGGGCCGGTCAAGCACAAGGGAAACAACATTACACACTATCAAAAAGGTGACAAATGAAACAAGGTGGCCCTATTTCCTGCCTTAAAAATATACATGGCTGCAGCAATAAGAAAAATGTCACATAATCAAAAAATCTCAAGATAAATTGCTCACACAGGCTTGGCACATTTGTGACTCTACATTAAGTGTTCAGTGCCTCTGTAGCTCCCAGACAGAAAGGAACAAGTGCTTTTTCTTTACCATAGTTATAGATTTCCCCGTGATTGGTCATAACCATTTTTTTTGCACTTTATTTATTAATGGGGGGGGGGGGGGCGGTCACTCCAATAGTCTTTCTGTGTAGATATAAGTAAGCATTACATAACCAAGTATATTAAAGTCAGATGGCCTTTCTAAGACTTTGTAAAACGATTGCAAATATTAGATTTCCTATATTGCTCATAGACAACATACGTTGTCACCATATAGACAACATATAGTTGTACATAGACAACATATAGTCTTTACAAAATGAATTGCTAATGTGTCTAAAATAATACCACATCAAATACCAAGCGGCTAGAGAGAGAGACATTGTACATAATGCTCAGTGTAATAACTTAATGCATAGTGTGCTCACCCTAGTCTGTACAGCTGCAATTTAAACTTTTTTTTTTGCTTTTTTTTTTTGGTTGAGCAAAAGTGCCTTATTCTTAGTAATTTATGGGTTTTAGTCTGACTTTTAACAGTTTATGTGGAAAATATATAAATTGTTTTGTGAACCTGCAGTGTAATGCAAGTTTTGTAAAGGGGCTGTTGTTGAAAGATGGGCAAAAAAACAAGCAAAAACTGGTTCTAGTTAGGGTAGGGAGAGGGTGGAAAATGGCCATTAAAATGAACTAATTATGACTAAATATTAACCTAAATTAATGGTGCAAAAAATTGCAAACATTATAATTGGACCCATTTAAAATGTGTTTATTTGAGATTTTAGAGTTAATTTAAAAATGCATTTCCCATATCGCATCATTATCTTGCTTGCTGTGTGTTATTTACATGCCGCAAATAAAGTGTTTGAGAATGTTTTGTGTATTGATTGGCAAAAATATATTTTTCTACCTTGGGCTTGTTAGATATGTAATTTTACAGCTTTAGGCTGGACATTTAAAGAATAAATGAGCAAAAAAAACAAAAATAAGTGCAATTATCCATGCTCTCCCCCACATTTAAATTCAGTGTTTATTGGAAATGCTCTTTTTTCTTTTACTTTAATTTTGGTCTGTTGCGCTATGTATTATGTGCTAGAAAGCAACTTTTATGTTTTCTTTTTTTCTTTTTAAAAACTGCTGACAGGCTCATCAAGATTAGCCTATCTTTCATAGTGTTTTTGTACTACAACAAAAGTTTAGAACTAATAATTACACTGTTTAAGAGTAAAAACAATAGCTTCAAGGCCTGATTTACTTCAGTATTCGGCATATGCAAATTTGCTTTGCTTCAGAGACAAAAGAGGCTTTGATGGGGACATTTTACGTGATCCAGACCTCATTACCCTATAGTCTTTTGTCTGTTTTCTTCTTTTTCTACACCCGCAGTGACAGAAAAAACACCAGTAACATCTGACAATGAATGTCTTGTCTGGTTAAATATTTCAGACGTTTGAAAGGTCCCCAGGTAGTGAGGAGTATAATTCCCACTGGCGTCTTGTGTCAGAAAATAACCTGTATGCTGAGTCATTCTCCCTCATCCACCCTCAACCATCTCCTCAGTCCTTCTGGAGGAATATGGCACTAATTTCTTGTGCAGTTGACTTGTAAGTTTGCCTTTAGTTATTTCATAACTTTCAGCCATGCTGTTGGCCCACAGACTGACAGTTATTGGCCGGGAATGTGTCAAGTTTCATCTGAATTTCAGCAAAATATCTGACCGCCAAATGTCTTGTTAGAAAAGGATTCCTCTTCGATGCCATGTAGCAGTCACTGAAACCACTGGCATCCCTGACTTTTTTAAACATGTACTTATTCTCCTACAGCAGTTGGACATATGACGCATCGCTCTTACAGCAACTAAAATTACTTTTTAGATACAGCATATACGATTTGTTTAGAATCATTGCCATCAAGAAACTTTCTTTTGTATGTATTTTATATAGATTTGTGCAGATCTTTAGAACAAACTGTATTCAGTTTGTTCCCAAAAAAAAAAGTATTTAAAATGAATGCTTTGATTAAGTGATTTGATTTAATTTAAAAAAGCAGGTATATAATGACAGAATTCATCTTGTCAGTAAGGACATACAGTAGATTGGAAAGGGCCGCTTTGTTCTTGTAATTGGTTTCTTTAAAAGTCACTTTCTATTCTCACTGACTTCATCAGAAGCCAATGTAAAGTTATTCATAATCTTAAAGGCGTCATGACATAAGAAATATATATTTTTTCTTGATCTTTTGACATATAATATGTCTTTGTACTGTTAAAACATCCCACAAGTTTCATAGCTTAAAAAAATGGTAATCAAAAAACGTCTCTTTTGGATGTTGTAATATTTGTGATATCACACAAATACATTTGCATATGACTGCTTCTAAGAAAGACATCTAAAAATACTTTTACAACATCCCACCATAGGCCCCGCCCACTTGCATTCAATCACTTAATGGCTGACACCTGTCTACATGCAATTGTCATGTCGTATAGAACCCATTATAATCACTGACGTTGTCTTCAATGGATACAGTCTACATATGCCTGCTGAAATTCTGATATATTCAATGTGCTTGAGCTGCTCCTGACAACAGGCAAACCGAATAGGGAAATGGAACATTTGCTTTAGCACGTCCGGTTTAAACAGTTTGTTTGTGTCACTTTACAGACTTTAGAAAGACCCCGGTATCGGGAACAAGCGGATTATTTAATTTGAATGGCATTCCAGAGAATTATGTTTATTTGGAGAATTTGACTGCAGATTTTTGTATGCAAGGCATAATTGAATTGACAAATGGAGTATAGAAATTTCTGTCACACTTTATTTTAAGGTCCAATTCTCACCATTAACAAACCATTAACTACAACTTTTGCCTCAGTAAACTCCTAATTTGCTGATTATTAATAGTTAGTAAAGTAGTTGTTCCCATAAGGCCCTATGCTCCCTCATGGAGTCTGTGGAATAAGCAAGGTAGTTGTTAAGTGTAGGTATTTGGTAGGATTAGGGATGTAGAATATGGTCATGCAGAATATGTTCTTTATAAACACTAATAAACAGTCAATATGTTAATAATAGGCATGCTAATAAGCTACTAGTTAATAGTGAGAATTAATCCCTATACTAAAGTGGAACCGAAACTTTTCATTAAAGATTAAACAGACAACTGTATTGGATCTGACAGAAGCTATATCACTGCTCGTCTCATTATGCTTTGTCGTAAATGACAGTTTTATATGAATAATGCTTGTAAAACACTCACAAGCAATAGCAAGTGAGCACTGATACTTTCTTCCTATGATTGCCTTACATGATTACATTAAAAAAGCGCATTCACCGACAAGTCTTAAAGGAACACTCCACTTTTTTTGGAATTAGGCTCATATTGAAAGTCCCCAAGAGTTAAAAAGTTGAGTTTTACCGTTTTTGAATCCATTCAGCCGATCTCCGGGTCTGGCGGTAGCACTTTTAGCTTAGCTTAGCATAGATCATTGAATCTGATTAGACCATTAGATTGTTACTTAATGAAGCTGTACAAGTCAGGATGCATAACACATTTGGAATTCTGTGATTGTGTAATTTAAACTTATGATTGTTGTACACCCACATCAGGAGATAATAACAAAATGTTTTACCCTAATCAAATATAAGTGTTAATTTTCTGTTCCTTGTTTTAAAAAAAATAATCTTCAGTAACACTTTATTTTAAGGTCTCTTAACTAATTGCTTATTAGCATGCATATTACTAGAATATTAGCAATTTATTAGTAGTAATTAAGCACATATTTATGACTTATTTTATATGACCTTATTTGACGTCCCTAATCCTACCCAATACCTAAACTTAACAACTACCTTACTAACTATTAATAAGCAGCAAATTAGGAATTTATTGAGGGAAAAGTCATAGTTAATAGTGAATAAGTGTTCCCTATTCTAAAGTGTTACCAAATCTTCTAATTATAACATTTACTTGCCTGACTTTATTGTTGAAGTCTCAATTAGGGGTTTAATATGTACACAATTCTAATTTGTACACTATTAAAAATTATGGGTTAAATACAACCCAGCGCTGGGTAAAATATGGACGAACCCAACGATTGGTTTGTTTAGACCCAGTGGTTGGGTTACTGCCCAGAAGGTTGGGTTAAACATTTAATCCAACTGTTGGTTGAAAACAACCCATCATGTGTTCTGTCCAATATTTACCTAGCACTGGGTTGTATTTAACCCAGCATTTTTTTAGAGTGTACTCTTAATTAACATGAAGGTAATTAACCTTGTGTTTGTTTTTCTGTGTGTTGATGCATTATTGTTTATGTACTATTTTGACGGTCCACATTACAGCCGTGAAATCAACAAGCATTTAAATTAATTTAAAACATGTTTCTGGTCTTATGTAACATTAAACAAACCACACTCTAAAAAAATGCTGAAATAAAACCAAACCAACTTGGGTTATTTGGCAACCCAGCGCTGGGTAAATATTGGACAGAACACATTCTGTCCAATTAGTTATTTTGACCCAGCTGGTTGGGTTAAACATTTTTACCCACAATGCTGGGTTGTTTAATTTAAGTCATCTATTGTTTAAAAATTATTATATTGCTGGCTTAAAATGGGCTGTAAATTAAAAATCACACACATAATTACTATAGGCAACAGCAATAATCAAAAGATTAACATTTATTATTAAGCAAGAGCACCCATGGACAAAATACGAGACAAATTAAATTTATTTGGGTGGATACAGCATAGTTTACAATATTACATACATTTAAACTAGTTTAACAATCATTTTAGAAATAAAAAAGGCATATTTATAAGTAGCATTTTAATTTACTAATTCTCGTGCCGCTGTGTCGATGTGTGATGATGGATCGCACGGGGGCGGGGGCGCTGAGAAGTGATAACCGCTCTCTTCTGTGGATTTAAAAAGCCTGTGCTCTCAGCAGCTGCGTTGTTGAGATGTTGTAAAAGACAGGGTCAACCCAGCGGTTAGGTAGAAAAAAATAACACAGCGTTAAATTGACCCAGCGCCTGGGTAAAAATATTAAAAACAACCCAATAAAATGACCCAACAGGCTGAACTCAGCATTTTTTAGAGTGCAGTTGCAACAAAGCCTTTATTTTAAGAAAGCTGTTAGTGATAATGCCCTTTCAGTTATAACCAATGTTTTTTTTTTTTTTTTTTCTTTACTAAAGGGGCTTGTTGCGATTGGGCACCCAGTATTTCCTCTAAATATCAGGGCCGAAACAAGCAGATCAGTGAGTCAGAGAGAAATTGCAGTCATAATGTCAGGGTCATTTGTGAAATAGGGTTCAGTCAGTCTGGGCTTATCAGTCTGAGGCCCTGTTTGCTATGTTTCAAAGCTTAATAACTGATTGTCTGCTTTCATGTGTTCTTCAAAACACTTTATTTCCTTGTCATACATGAATATCAAAATCAGCATAAATTGCATTGAAATCTGTTCTGCCTGATTTCACTACACAAACAGCTTCTAATTGAAACCCAATTAAACACTGGCCAGTGGCTGGTCAATAGAATTAGCATTTTTATTTTTTGTTAGCATTCATGTGTTTTCCAAAACCTGGAAAACTTGCCAGCTGTAAAATATTATGTTTTAAAGATAAAAAAACGAGTTTTTACTCATTGCGAAGCAGAAACAAGTGCCATTTTACATGTACTGTATTTGTATTTTATAGAACTTTTACGATGAGCTGTAGTGTTGTTTTCTAATTGTGAGCAAAACTGTCAATCATGCAAGCTTACTGAAACAACATCTCACCTGAGGATATAGAGCTTTTTGCTTTGGTTTATTTTTTTGTCACTATTGTTTTATACACAACAGAAACAAACATTTGTCTTGAGGTGTAAACAAGATTAATCTGACCCATTATATTCAGATATTACCCAAGCAGAGATTATGTAGAACAGCGAAAGCACAACAATATAAATGATGAGTAGGGATTAAATGACTTTTTCTGTCTGTGTGAAAGATTCAGAGCTGTGGGGAAATGAGAAAATTTCAAAGGCTGAAACACATTAAGAAGTTGCTTGATTTGTGCATGAGGATATTTCCTCGAAACTGCAAAAATGGGGGTTTCTTTCATAGTTCTTAATTGAAATATCAGTTTCCCCTCTACTATATGCTGCTTTTTTAAATTTAAAAGAAATATAATTTAAAAGAATATGAATATGAATATCACAATCTGCAGAAATTCCAAAGAAGGCTGTTCTGCCACACTTCACTTCAAACACTGTCCAGACGAATCCTAAATAAAACACTGGCCAATGAGCCATCATTATGTTCTATGACGGCCATATACAGTATGTTTCACATATTAAGATTTAAATCCTTTTTGTCCCTATGACAAGTGATTGATTGATTGATTGATTGATTTACTTGTTTTGCATATGCAAGGATAACAGTTTTTTCCCTGATATTTTTCCAAATATAAGTAACATTGCAAGCAACATTATCACAAGCATGGACACTTCGAGAAAAAAGGTAAATTTTCCACTGAAGTAAAATATATTTTCTTATATAGACTGTGAGGGTCTGACTATTATCCTTGCATTTAAATTTGATTTAAAACAAATATATTGGGCAACCGGAAGCTGCTAGAGCCAGTTTTTACTCTTCTATGGTATTTGGTGAGTTTTAGGTTTGAACAAATGATGCTTTTGAAAATGTTATGTGCATTAGTTTGAGAGAATTCATTACAGTGTTCAAGGATCTGACAAGAATCTTTAACAAAGTCCTATTCTATAACAAGAAAAGACTGAGCCAAAGTGAACATTTGGGTTGAATCTTGAAGATAATCTGTAATTTAGAGGACAGCCGCGGGCTCAGACCGGTGTGAGCGCTGGCAGAAGTAAAGATGCTCTGTGTCTATCAATGGGCGTCCTGATGGCCTGTTATTGAGGCACAGGGTGGGAAATTATATCCTGCTCTTTCTCTCTCTTGCAGTCACTCAAATGCATTCCTATACACTCACATACCCACACACAGAGACCAATACACACGTTTGTAATAACAGTCGGGTTGTCGTGACTGTTGGCGTGAAAAGCAGCTTACGTGTTTCACAAAAGAGAACGGAGAGGAAGTCCCTCGAGAACCCGTTGCAATCATCAGAGACCCGCTCCCTGCATGCTTCCATGCCCTAGTGCCATTCAACATCTGTATGTCAGTTCGTTCATTGCGCCTTTTCTGATTTTTCTTTGCTATATACTTGCTAGCATAATCTACAGTATGACATGGATATATAAACCGTGTTTCAAAGGCTTTGCAACTTGACAAACTCATTCGCAGGGAGGTTTGATACCACTTCACTCACTATTCTTGCCTTGTGATTTTATGGGGCAATTTGATTCCTTGTTGCTTTGACTGAATGGTGTCATCCTGTGCTAGGAGAGTTTAAATATTTCAAGGGGAATGTTATAGCATTACAGTAAATGGCAAAAATGGATTCCCTGTAGTATGTGTGGTGAAGTAATGGTGTCGGGTGCACAAGGTTCTGAGGAATAAGCGATCACGTTTGTACGCTAAGGTTGTGCACCATTTAATGTTGAAGTCAGAACACCTTGGAAGTTCTAATTCAATGTAAAATTCAAATAAAATTTGAATTGACGTAGAAAACAGTAAAGATGGATGTTGATGGATGGATAGCTTATTTGATTCAATTTAATAAATATTTCCCAGAATGTGTTACCCATGTCCAATTTTTTATTTTGAAAGAAAATAATTAATAGATGGATGCATGGAAGGAATGGAAAGATGTATCGATGGTTAGAAAGATGGATGGAGAGATGTATGGATGGAAGGATGGAATGATGATAGATGGGTGGATGGAAATATGGATGATTGAAAGATGGATGATGGAAAAATGTATAAATGTTAGAAAGATGGATGGACATGGATGGATAGATTAAAAGATGGGTGGATGGACATATGGAGGGGTGGATTGAAAGGTAGATGACAAAGATGGATGGATGAGTGGATAGATGGATAGATGATGGATAGATTGACAGATTGCTTTTGCATATCATTATATTAAGGCTATAAGTTCACTTTTGTGAATTTATTAAATAATTCATGTGTGGTGTGATCAATTTGTTTCAAATTCAACTAAACGCTGGAATACACTACACAACGTTTAAAATCTGAACAGATTTTTTTTAAACGCTAGGCATCATACACTTACCGACTTTGTAAATAGTGACAAAGGAAAACTGGCACAACAAACTCAGGCAAAAACATGCGCCTTGTTGCTAGGAGACGCATGACAAATGAAAACAATAGGGCCTAATAGGCCCGGCCTATGTGTTCTAAAATCAGCTGAAAATGTCAAACATGTTTGATATCCTCCGAATGGATGGAATTAAAGTCTGTAGCTAAAACATCGGAGACTGTGACCATCATACACTACCCGCTATTCTGTGGAATCTGTCAGCTGTAATCTGCAGACTGGCTCTGACTTTCCTCAACTAGTGTCAACTTGTAAAATCGGGGGGAAATCGAGACAAAAATCATGTAGTGTATTCCAGGCTTTAATTGAACTGAAAGGGAGTCAATTCTTCTGATACTTCATACAATTTCTATGTATGCAAAAGCAAGCACACCACACTTTACTTCAGACTTCAGAGTGTTATCAAAGTAGAGGAAAAAGGAGCTGGAGTTAGTATTTGATATCATCTTTACTTTATGTATTTATTTATTTACTTTTACTTTTTTGCTAAATGACAAGTTACCCGATGACAAGTACAGTACTTCCAGTACCTAGACCTCCAGTCTGTAATAGAGTTTCATCTCTGCAATGCCTGCCTAGCTCCTTAATGCATCCACCAGGCCTTTAAACATGACAGACTTACCTCCTGGCTAGAAAATAAGTGTGATTTTTAGCTTTCAGCTACTCAAATGAAAGAAGCTGTGGTATCTGGAATACAGAACAGGACTGTCATCTACAATTTATAGTGATTCTATCGCGGGGAATAGGCTTGGGTGTATTTAAGGTCTGCTTACATTCTGTAAGGAAGTCTTTAATGTCCATTTTTTTTTCAGGAGTCAATTGGTAATGTTCCAATAAGTTAGAATGGCACTTTTCTGGCTCTTAGAGGTAAATCAGTGTTTGTTTAAATGTGAACAGAGACATTGGCCTTTTCACAGTATTGACGGCACAGCAACCAATAGTTTACTATTTGTAATCTGCTAAGTCTTGCATACCTTTGTAAAAAAAATCACTTATTTGGTCAGTTATTTTTGTAGTAAATAACAATTAAGTTGATACTTGGACTACTATTGTATGGACTGCTTTTATGATTATTTTATAATATATTTATGGTTTATGGTCATTGTAATGTTACATAAAAGAGCATGGCAAAATGCAATTTCAGCTGCATGACAGAATCTTCAGACTGTGCTCTTTTATGACGCAGAAGCTCTCTTCTATGTATCTGTGTTTAGCTGTGTAGCTGTGTGGCTGTGTGTGCGTGCAGCCATGCTCGAGCTGGAGGTGAGAAATTTTGCTGGTGGCAAT